>CM041628.1:13897476-14005058 GCA_023333625.1 Bothriochloa decipiens
TTGTAACATTTATGTCCGTCAAAATGTATTTTTAGCTTCCTAAATGATGATGACACATATCTTGAATATTCTCGCCAAGGCACTAAATATTAAATACTATTTGAGGACGGGATGATCTAGGCCGAATAGCTCATGAAAACTCCAACTAAAGCATCATTAGTCAGGTCAGTCAGTGAAGCCCCTGCTCAAACACCACTTAAGGCTCTCAGGCTATCACATGATTGCGATCGGAGTGAAACGTTTCGTCACGTCTAAAAAACCTAGATTCCAGAAGTCAAATCAAAAAACAAAGGATGATATGAAAAGCGCGCAACAGCGTGGTCTAAAAAAAAAAGACAAGGGATGACGACACCCCAAAATGAGTTACAATGCTCCCCTTCATCCAGTCCGGTACTGTGCACATCAGACATAACTTTGCTACCAAGAGTTCTTGATGGTTTAGGATACAAATTCAAAGTAAAAAAAATTGGTAAGGAACTGGAGAGGAATTAGGGTAGGAAGCAAGAACAGCAATGGAGGTTCTCGAACAAGATTCAAACTTTCAGAGGACGGATTGGTGTTTCAGGTTTGTTCGATCCTCCCTGATGTGATCCCTCCTTCACCTTTGTAGTTTGGTTGGCTCTTTCAGTTAACTTGGACAAGAGCCTCTTTGCAAGCCCATGCATTCGCTTTGCGCAACCCAACTACACCTTCCATTCCAAATTATAAGACATTTTGACTTTTCTGGATACATAGTTTTCACTATGTACATTGATATATATACGCTATCTAGATGCATGATCAAAGCAATGTATCTTGTTAAAACATCCTATAATTTAGAACGGAGGGAGTATCTATGCTCTATTAACCCAATAAGGCTTTAGCTCACCTTTTCTGCTCTATCCGAACACATGTATTTCTGTTTGATGGAATGGAAATAAGGTGCCCCCGCGTCAACGAACGATGATACAGTATATATATACGACTGAGAAAGTTCAGAATATCACATACACATAAACCATCAGGCTCCTACCCTAGCTAGGTCAAATAAATTTGACTTGTAAGGAGACAGTCTACAAACGTGGATCTCCAGTGTTAGCATCAGCAGCTGAATCAACTACTGACCAAAAGAATGAACGAATGGTAACAATGTCCAGTAAGCACATATGCCTCAAACTCATCTTCGTGCTATCTCCATGATCAATCTGTTCTCCATTATACTAATCACTGTCCTGTCCTTTGTCATCTTACGTTGCAGCATTGAGTGCTCCCAGCTTGCAACTTTCTCCACAAACAAATCATGTGTTGTGGGGATTGGTAGTGTGCAGTGAAATAACCATCAAAGCAGCCAGGCTGGTAGAACCTGACATCATGCAAATACTCTACAGGTTGACGAGTAGTATTGAACTTCTCAACCCACATGCCCATACTAACATCTTCCATCTTGAATAGCTGTGTCATGAAAAACATAGCCATTAGAAATCACACATCCATACTCCACAATAATAATAATAAACACTATTGATGTATTCAATGACTAGAGATAGAGAAAGGGTATAACTGCTGTACTTACTCTTAATCTCTTGTTATCAAACTCGGATAAAATATATTCAGCAATATCCGATGAAATGACATAGCCAGGCCCATTAGCATAAGGAGGATACACTTCCTCTGGCCATTCCTGTTAGGAACAGAAAAACAAAGATCAAATTTGTGTAGCGTATATGAGGTATTTGAACCACTAAAATGAAATGTAGGAAGCAAAGAAAGTAACAAATTAAGTTAGGTATGAAGCATATAGGGTCACCACACTGTCTGAAATAGCAATGATATTTGCACATTACAGCTAGCTATGGAAGCTATTTTCTGTCAAATGGTGCTGTTTTCAATTTCTTAACATATCATAACATATCTGAATAATGGTAATATTCATGGGACTAAAAAGGGCTCATACCTGATGGCCTAACAACTAACACACTGAATTCATGCTAATCCTGTAACCTAGCATTAAGGGATGGTCATCTGAAAGGGTTTATTTTAGCCTTTTCAAGGAGCGGCATAACAGCTCTTTAACTGTACAGAAAAATAGTCTTACCTCATATGTGACAGACCATTTCCCAGATCTTAAGGGTCTGTGGTAGTAGTTTATATTTCCCACATAAATGCTCTTTCCACTTTGGACCTTGTTTACTTGATCCAATACAGATTTAATTCGGACAAATGTATCATCGTCACATTTCATTATGTGCTTTGCAGGAACAACCCTCACCTGAAAAATATTTGAAATGTCATGATGAATTGTGCTAATCGTACTAATGCATGATAGAGGAACTAAAAAAAATCCATTCACACAAATCCAAATTACGCACCTCAAACTCAACAATGGCGATAGTTTTTAGAACAACAAGGTCATAGCTATCCATGAATGGAACTATAACAATGTCCCCAAAGTAATCTGCCTCCTTCAGATCTTCATTGACCTCATTCCTTCCATTCTGTGAAGTGTTTTCTTTATTAGAACTTTGAACAGAAAATTGCTATTGAACTAATAATTCAGCTGTAGAAACCTACCAGAGCAACAAAGAAGCGAGCAACAACATTAGATGATCTCCTGGTAGACATCATCCATGACTTTCGAACAACCATACGCTCAGCAAAATGGTTAGCAGATGACAGGATGCCAATAAAAAGCTCAACAGGTTCAGTTGGCAAGGGTGAGGCCTTCCACTGTTCAGACATCTCAAGATAACTTTTTGTTGCAAAAGTAGGAGGTGAAGTGGGCAAAGAAGCAGCCCGAACAGACTCGACATCAATGTCTCCTTTCAAAGACAACCGTATCGCATCCTCAAGATTGTAGCCCTGTCAAGCAAAATATTGAGCAACATTATTAGAAAAATAAATCTTGTGACATCACTGAGAACAATCCTTACAGAGTTCCATAAACATACTCACGGTGCGGTAAGGGAACGACGCAACATGCCGGCCATCAACATTGAAATGGTAGCCTTCCAAACCAGCTGTTATGATTAAAACAAATTGCTTGCCCTCTGCAAATGGGTATGGCCAGTTGACATTCGGCCTACCAATCAAACGATTCAGCCACCATTTCATCCGTGATTCTTGTGTCTCGTTGTTATCATCACGAATCCATTTGTCACACTTCAATTCCCCGTCAACTGAAAAGTCAATAATATAAATTCAGTTACTTGGAAGACAATTTGCCAAGCTGACTTTCAAATTCAAAGGTACTATATTCTTGAAGACAAAGGAATCCTTGTATCTTTTGGGCGAATTCTGGAAACAGCTACTATGCCAGGTTCAGACAACAAGGTACTGTAATTTCCCAATTTCCTACCCAACGACGCGACAGTGCACAAAACGAGGTATAGCCGAGAGAGAGAGAAGAACAAAAAAGGCTTAGCAACGGAGGAGCTCAGCTCACCAGTGTGGTCGTCCGGGCGTGATGCCCACCCCTCGCATCGCTGCGGCTGCGACCACTGCATCCGGTAGCAAGTGTTGAGCTCGATGATGGGGCGGCCGCTGAAGTCCCCGCGGATCCTGGGGTTGAAGTGCAGTATCCTGGGCGGCTCCTCCTCCCCCTGCACCGCCTTGGTGCCCAGGAGCTCGAGCATGAACTGCGACACCATGACGACCGGCGCCGCGGCCCCGTCCCTCGGTCTCGGTCCCGCGACCTCCGCCCGCGCGCAGCCCGCGGCCGGGCCACCACCGTGAGGCATGACCCCACCGCCATACCGTGTCAGCCCCTGGCGACGGCGGGCGACCGTAACGTGAGCACGACAGCGGATTTTGGCCGGAAGGCACCCTGACGCCGGCGTGGTAGCCCCTCGACCTTGGCGTCTCAATAGAATGAGTTCGCTTACGGAGTACCGGCACTTATGTGCCTCACCGTTCCTGGCTCGTAGGCCCCACATGTCAATGACATAAATGAAAACGTAAAGATAAACTACACCTTGCTTCCACAGGTAGCGCCTTCACTCCTTCGTTACCGTTGCTGGGTCAGCCGATGCGCCATTGCTGACACCTCCCCCCGCTGGATTTCCTGCTTGCCCCCAAGCAGGCGCGAAGGAAAGCGTTTCTTGACGACGAAGTAGTCTTCCTAGGTGGTTGCCGAGTCGGGTAGCCTAGTCCACTGAAGCTTGATTTGAGGGACTGCTGAGTTCTCTTTCTTCACCATTCTGTGCTCAAGGATTGCTCTTGGCATTGTATCCACCGCGTCCAGGTCTGTCAGGATAGGTAGAGTGTTATAGACAGGTGTGTAGTTTGGTGTATAAGGCTTGGGCTGTGAGATGTGAAAAACTGGGTGGATCATTGCATCTGAAGGTAGATTCAACTTGTAGGACACTTGGCTAATTCTTTGTATTACTCTGTAGGGACCATAGTATTTGTATGATAACTTGGGATATGGTCGGTTTGCAACTGTGGACTGTGTGTAAGGCTACAATTTCAGCAAAACTTGATCTCTCACTTGGAACTGATGATCTCTTCTATTCTTATCAGCTTGCACTTTGATCTTGTTTTGAGCCCTGAATAGATGTTCTCTGAGTGATTGAAGTTGCTGCTCTCTGTGCTCAATCTGATCGGTCACAGCAGCTGATGTTGTTTGTGGAGGAGAAGGAACTAACCCTAGGTCTGGTTCATAGCCATAAAGCACTTTGAATGGTGTTGAGCCCAGAGATGAGTGGAGAGAGGTATTGTACCACAATTCAGCCAAAGATAACTATTTTTTCCAAGACTTTGGAGAGTCATAAACTGCACACCGAAGGTACATTTCCAAGCATTGGTTGACTCTTTCAGATTGCCCATCAGTCTGAGGGTGGTAAGCTATGCTGTATTTGAGCTCAACCTTGTAGGCTTTGAAAAATTCCTTCCAAAAGTGATTGACAAATATTGTATCTCTATCTGTCACTATAGACTTAGGCATTCCATGAAGTTTGACTATGTTATCCATGAATATTTGAGCAATAGTAGCAGCAGTGTAAGGATGTTTGATGGGTAAGAAGTGAGCATACTTGGTCAGTCTGTCAACAATGACTAGTATAGCACTGTAGCCCTCTGATTTTGGAAGACCTTCAATGAAGCCCATTATCAGGTCTTGCCATATGCCCTTGGGTACTGGAAGTGGTTGGAGGAGACGCATAGGATGCTGCAATGAGTGTTTTGCTTGCTGAAAGGACCTAGGATGTCGCCTAGAGAGTGGTGAATAGGCGATTATCAAAAACCTGAAACTTACAAACTCAAATGCGGAAGTGAAATACCTACCAAAAGTAGGACCGGAAGTAGCACCGGTACTACCGGTAGTACAAAAACCAGTACTACCGATGCAAACTTCTGGTACTACCGGTAGCCTATGAAATTACGAAATTGAAATGAAAATCAGAGTAAAATAAGCTGTAAATTCAGATCCATTTGTTACCACCCCTTTGTTGATGTTGCTGATAAAGGTGTTGAACTTCTTGAGGCGTTTCACCACATCAAATCGTAGATCGAGTCCTCCAACCTATGAACTTTGAGGGTAGGGATGAAGAACACGAAGAACACAAGAACAAGGGTAGTCGATGCTACCACCACAGCAAGACATACGATTTAATCCGAGGTTCGACAATCCCCACAAAGGAGTTCCTACATCCCCGTTGTTGAGGTTACCATAAAGGTTTCCTCCCTCAAGCAACCATGAAGGTAAACTTGAGATATTCACTAAGAATCAAGGGTAATACAAACACTTCGGGGTGCCCTCACAAATGAGGCAACACGGGCAGCCACGAAGAATGCCTAGCCGGCTAGGGTTCTAAGAATCCAAGAGTAAAAAACACAAATCAAGCCAGCAAGATGAGAAAACCAAGTGCTCAAGTCATAGATCGAAGTTCCCACTCTCTAATCTCACATCCCTAGCTCGAATCTTTGAGGGGTTGAAGTTTGGGAGCAAAGGGGGAGACAGAGCAGGCGAGCTGGTGCTTGGGAGCTTTCTTTCTCAGGTGAAGAATGAGTGAAATGGCGAGAGCTCGCAAAAAGAGAGAGGTGAGGGATATATATATGGTCTGTCCAGAACAACTACCGGTAGTACTGATGGAACCACCGGTACTACAGGTACCTCACCAAATATGACCGTTATCGTGTCAGAGCGTGCACAGGATGACATATTGGTACTACCAGAAGTAGGACCGATACTACTGGTAGTACATTGCCTGCGCAACTGGGCACCTTCGACTTGGCCTAAAAATAAATAAATATATATATAGCCGGTACTACCGGTACCACTAGCTATACTACCGGTAGTACATAACTACGCCAACTCACAGACTTCGACTTTGGAAAAATATGCCCGATACTTCCGGAGTATAATTTCAATAAAATGTGGTGCTATCGGAGAGCACCAGTACTACCAGTTGGGGAACCGATACTACTGGTAGTACAAAGTTTCTTCAACTTTGCACATCTCGACTTCCTGAGAAAATAGGACGGATACTTTCGGTTTAAAACTCCAATATTTATGGTACTTCTGGTAGGTCAGGTTCGCTGAAGCAAAGGACTTTTCTAAGTGATGTGAGTGCAACGGTGACTCTCCAAATGCTCTAAATATAGGCTTGAGCACTTTTAGACCTCGAATTACCAACCTAATTTGTATCCCTCTTGATAGTACGATGTTTCCTATAACTCAAGTAAAGATAAAAATTGAGGGCACTCTTGAGTAGAAACGTTGTCCATCTGAAGAAACTTTGGGGTGCTAGGATCACCAAATATCATCGTTCAAATCTTTCAATGTACTTCAAGGAGAGATAACATTCCAACTTTGATTTTTCTTCTTGAGCAATGTCATCTTGAATACGTGACTTGATTCTATTCATCAAATATAGGTAAATCTAAATATACCAAGTCACTTTTCATTCAATGTAGCAAGCTTCAAATATGACCATTCCATATGCAATCCCTTATGTCTCATTATCTAACTCAATGTGCTTGTTTCCACATGAATCATAGAAATCTCACAATAGATAGGCCTTTATAAGAATTCTATTTGTATTGTTGTCTTGTGCTTATACAACAATGACACATCATTTTGGTTTTATACACTTTAATCAAATACTTGTGAGATAATCAATTTTCTGTCCAACACTTAGCAGAATCATTAGACCTTTAATTATGTTGTCAATCAATTCACCAAAACTCACTAAAGGGCTAGATGCACTTTCAATCTCCCTCTTTTTTGTGATTGATGACAACACAATTAAAACTTACAAGAGATTGATAAATAATAAGATTTTGAATCCTATGATATAGTAAGCTCCCCCTAAATGTGTGCATTGAAGGAATTCAAACTTTGGCCTCAAATGCTAAATGCACATATTTAAGATGAAGTGTGGAAACTCTCCTATATCTTAGCATCCGTGGGGTGCAAGGTGTAACATTATAACCGTGATGCTCATGACAGTTCATACACTTAAAGAAAATAAACGTTAAACCATTCAAGGCATGAATGTCACACACCAGCATAAATGATCCTTATCAAAAAGCATAAATTTAAACTATCCTTGCATACACCACACAAAATTGAAAAATCTTATATGCCCCCCTTTACCCCTTTCAATCCATATATCAATCTCACTATCTCCCAATATTTCTCCCCCTTTGGCATTAATCTCCAAAAGGGTCTCTCCGCCAAAAGGAGGAAATGATGCATGGAAGACAAGTGAGAGCAAGAGGTGGGTAAATGATTAGCATATAAGACTTCTCTTCTAGGATTTCTACCACATAAAGTATGCAACAACTTAAGTCAAGATTCTTGAGTAGTAGCATATTTAGCTCATACCTCACTTAGATCATAGTTAGACACAAGAGGTATGAACCAAATATCTAAATATTTCTCAAATCGTCACCACAAGAATAAACTTATGGTGTGACCCAAAATATTGCATACACATGCACGAACTAGCATGTAAGGGCCTAGATGCACAAAGGTAATGCAAGAGTTCATGGAGCGTGTTGATGCAAAAAGGTGTTAGATATGCAAACACACCGGGCTAATACCCAAGTTCGATATCAAGGCGTGCCAGTCGATTTGACCTGTTAATCGACAAGGAAAGATAACTTGAACAAGAGCTGAACGAGACGACAGCGATACGCCCGGACGTCAAGGCTCAGATTGCTCGGAAAGCGGAACTTGCAAGCTCGTCGGAGATCAAGTTGATGCAGCCCGCCGATTCTTGAAAGAACTCGTTGAAAACGAAGAAAAACTGGTGACGAAGTCGTCGAAAAGTAGATTGCTTGAAAAGTAGATAAAAGTAATAGATTTGTTGTATTTGATTGATTGACCCTTTCTACATTGCCTCTCGGTACATATTTATACCCTGGTACTATGAGTCCTAAACAGACACGACAAAGTATTTCCTAAACAAGTCTTATCTAAGGAATAAAAAATAATGACTCGTACCAAGGTCGGACTCAAAAGTAAACTATTAAAATATTGGCATAAATATTGCCAGTTTCCTTATCCATTGCTTACGATGAAACCTCTATCGGCACGCTCCTCATCTCTGTAGATTCCATCGGCAAAACCCATCGATAATGATTCAGCTCTGCTTTCCATCGGCAACCATGCCTCTCTCTCCATCGGCAACAGCCTCCTGCTCTTATCGGCAAGATCATATTAACCTTCATCGGCAACCATCTGTTAGCCATACTTCAAAGCAAAGTAAGCTTAAAAGCACAACCACTCCCTTGCCGATCGGCACAGTTTTTAGCTTATATTGATGTGTCAAAAATCGGTGTCAACACATGCCCCCCAATTCTGAAGTATAAAATATCTTATGCGCCAAAATTTTCTCTGAGCTATGATTACCTCCTATCAAAATCACCTGTACAACTCCTCGATTATCGCGCGCATAGGCACCATACCTATCCCGGCGCTTCGATTCACCCACTGGTAATGAAGGATAAGTCTGAAATACCCCTGCACCAACTGCCCTATAAATACTTCTTTCACCGGGGCCTTTCAACACACGAACCCAAGCATTCTCTCTTCAGCGGCGGCTCCGACGAACCCGGCGGCAATCTCAACCGGCACCATCCTGCAGCATCCCTAACTCTCGGCGGCGATTCTCTTCTCCAACCTTCGATTCTCCACAGTGATTTCCAACTCTTTCAACAAATCTCTAGTAATGGCGCTCAACTTCAACGTCGCTTCGGTTAGTTTCCTTCTTTGCCTTTTCTACAACTTTCTTAATCTGTTCTTATTTTCCGTACCATTCCTGATTTTTCTTTCCTCTTCCTTTCTTCTTTTGATCCTCTGATCACAGGAGCTGCGCGATAAACTTATTATCCCCACAGAACAACCGCATGTACAGTGCTTAGGTCCAATGGGGAACCCAGATCCAACCGATATTATAAATGCAGAAACCAATAGGATCCCTTTCAGAGCTGAAAACTTAGATTTGGACTTATGGTCAGACACCTTCCGTTCTTGGCCCAAACCCACCAAGGGATGGAACAATTGGTACTTGAGTCTCTCTAGGCCAATGCGAACATACTGGGCGGAGCGCAAATTAGATCAATGTATCAGGCTATCTATTGCCGATATGGCCAGGAATGAGAACATGCTGATTGCTGCCTCCTATTTTTGGTCTGATACCATGAACGCCTTCTTATTTAAACATGGGCCTGTCACCCCCACACTTGCCGATGTATACATGCTTACCGGCCTAGATATCACCACTGCCGATGATGCCACTGTCCTTCATAGAAAAGCAGAGTACCGAGTAAGTACCCACAACATCGGCGGCTGGACAGGATACATTCGGGAATATGAGAAAACCGGATTGGTTGGTCAGAGAGAGCACGCCACTTTTCTGAATATGTGGCTAGAAAAATTCATTTTTTGTGGCAGAACAGTCGGCCCAACTAACATGTATCTCCCCACAGCGGAAATGTTGGCCGACGGTGTAAGACTCCCTCTTGGCCGATACCTTCTTAGCTCTGCTTATCACCTTCTCCATCAAGTTATAGAGAAACTCTTACTGGGTGAACCTATCGGCAACTTGGGAGGCCCTTGGTGGTTTATTAATATGTGGTTGAACGCCCACATGCACAAGCAGCTGCAATTCAACTTATTTGCTCAGCAGTTCCCCCGAGATCTCCCTGAAGATTATGTATTGGCAGAGGATGAATCGGCATCACGTGGGCCCCTCAACTTTGGTGAAGCAATAATAGTTTTACCAGGAACAGAAGCCAACAAAGACCAAGTTGGCCATTTCTTCAACAGATTTTACTCTGGTATCCCTCGCGACAACAGAGCCTGGATGCCCTATATTGATGAAGAGGCTAGATTCCCTCTTTCTTTCAACATTGTTGATGAAGCCTTGAACAAAAATACAGAAATCATGAAGGCTATAATCACTCTCCGCGCCATCCCAGTCAATATATTTGGTAGCAGGAAAAATGTTAATGCCACCTATGAATTTTATTATCCATCGGTAGCAACAAGACAACTGGCATTTGGACAACTACCAATCAAACTCTGTTATGCCGATGTGATCAAGCCAAGAGAAACCATTACTAGTAACTTGGAGTGGCTGGAAGTAGTCAACCTTTCCCCTGATGCCGATACTTCAAATGTTGACTTCTCTACTTGGGTGCCAATTTCTTTTATCACTGAATCTTTCAAGTCATGGTGGCAAGAATGGAAAGATCAATTGTTTTCTGTATCTGTCCACCATTACTGGCACCTTATCGATTCTGATCATGACATCCCTGCCGATGCGGTAAGCCTCGCTGCTCATCCTTTTCCTTTGATTTTTGATTCATCGGCAACTAACCTTTTGTAACAGGGTAGCGATCCAACACCGACGACAAGCAGAAGTAGGAAGATATTCATATTACGGTCAATCAACCCGACATCATTCATTGGCTGTAAAGCACCCACTCTGACAGCGTTAACTTATCGGGGAACTCGCCCCAAGAAGATTTCATCCAAGCCACCCAAGATCAAAATCACTCCATCGATTGCCACCACAACCTTAGCCAAAACATTCCATGTAACTATTCTATTTATTTTCTTTTCATGCTGACTTTGAGCGATACTAATCTTGCATTTCAGGGCACAAGTTCTACTCCTGCGGCTCTTCATCGGCAATTCATCCTCCATCCCCCGTCAACGCACCTCCAGATGTTATCCTTATTGACTCTCCAGAGGTATGTTTCTTCAATTTTAATCCAATTTTAACCATTATAATCAGCATTAATTACTCCATTTACTTGTAGCAACAAGTGGACACATCGACAGCTGTTTCAGCCGATCCAATGTCACAGTCTTCTGGTGCCGATGCCCCCCAGTCATCTGGGTTTAAGGAATCATAGCCTAAGCGCAAAGCTTCATCCAACGTAGCCCTTCAATCAAAACGATCAAAAACTGCATCAGCACCATCCACAGTTCCAGCACCATCTCCTCAGCCAAGACCAGCTGATGAGCCAACACCAAGTTTGCCATCAGCTTCAATTACGGCACCAGCACCAGCATCACCTCTTCAGCCAATACTGTCTGATGTGCCAGCACAAGGATCACCAACAGCACTTCAAGAAACACCTGCCGATATAGCCACAGAACTGCCATCAACCAGCCCTGCCATCATGATGACTGATCCATCGGTAAGCATTGCTGAGGACGTATTGCAAGCTGCCTCCTCCATCCAGATGCAAGAGATCACTTTGAAGCAAGTAAGTTACTTTAACCAAAATTCTGCAATATTTACTCTCCTGTAACTGACTAATTCTCTTGTAGGAACAAGACTCTCCAAATAGCCTATTCTCTTTTACCGTCAACATTCCTGATGATGAAAAAGAAGAAAGTTCTATGCTTGCCTTAGGAGCCATACCAGCTGAAGTCAGAACCAAATTAGAAACATTATTATCCTTGTTGCATCAAGATACACCTCAGCTGGTCCAAGATTCAGACTCCACAAGAGCTGACAACGTTTCATGGTCCAAGATTCAGACTCCACAAGAGGGGACTCAAAGCGATTCGTGGCCAAGTCCCCGACAACGTTGAAGAAATCCTTTTTCATGCTGCCCACCTTGAGAGCCGACAACTCCAGTACCAAAAGGCTGCTCGATGAATTGCCGATAGAGCGGCTCAAGCAAAACTCAAAGAAGAAATACTACAATTCAAGCAGGCTGTTGAAGAAAAGCATAGAAGCATGAGCAACTTAGAGGCTTCGGGCGCCGATCTTGAAAAGAAAATTACTGATCTATCGGCAAAGAGAACAGCTTTATTGGCCAAGCTGAAAGAAGTGGAAACAACCCTAAACCAAGCCGTACAGGAGAAAGACAACTTGTCCAATACTCTAAAAATTCTTTAAGAAGACAGGGACAATCAAGCTTGTATGGCGCTGACGCTGAGGAAAAAACTTAAACCGATTGAGGACACTGCCAATGCGGACATCAGGGAAGTGGAAGAAATCGACCAAATTCGCCTGCGCGCGATAACCGCTACTCAATCTTTCCTTAGTTCATAAACTTCATTCATCAGCTTTGTCAAATTATCGGCAATCTGAACTTTGCCAATTAACTGTGAATGTAATATAATGTTGATACCTTTATTCCTGCATTTTATGCATCCATTCAAATACTGGGGTAATATTTCTTTAAATATTTTCCATTTAATGCTCTGGGAAATATAACTCCTTCGAGGGTTTCTAAGATGTATGCGTTACCAGGAGCAGACTGATTTATCCGATAAGGACCTTCCGAATTAGGGGGACCACTTGCCGAATTTTGAACTCTTAGTCCCAATCGGCAAAACCAATTTCCAGACTAAATCTTCATTTGCAAATTCTTTTATTTTCACCTTTCTATCATACCACCTAGCAACCCTCTTTTTATTTTCTTTGACGCTAATTAAAGCCTTTAGCCGATGACCTGCTAAATCTTCTAATTCATCTCTCATAAGCGTATCATACTCATCGTCTGTCAACTGATCCTAAGAAAATATACACCTAGAACCAGCCTTAATTTCTCAAGGCAAAACTGCATCATGCCCATATACCAACTGATATGGTGAAACCTTAGTTGCACCATGACACGCCATCCGATATGACCATAAGGCTTCATTTAAAGGAGTATGCCATCTCCTAGGATTTTCCTCAATTTTCTGTTTAATAGACTTGATTATTCCTTTATTAGATGCCTCAGCCTGATCGTTAGCTTGAGCATAATAAGGAGAGGAATTTAGAATTTTAATCCCCATACTGATGGCAAAGTCATCAAATTCTCCCGATGTGAACATAGTTCCTTGATCGGTAGTAATAGTCTGAGGAATACCAAATCGGTAAACAATATACTCTTTCACAAAAGAAATCATATTTGCCGATGACACTTTCTTTAAAGGAATTGCTTCAACCCATTTTGTGAAATAATCGGTAGCAACGAGTATGAATTTGTGTCCTTTACTCGACGGCGGGTAAATCTGACCGATGGGATCAATAGCCCATCCTCTAAACGGCCAAGGTTTGATTATAGGATTCATTACCGATGCAGGTGCTCTTTGAACATTATCGAATTTCTGACATGACTGGCACCCTTTGAAATATTTAAAACAATCCTCAAGAATTGTCGGCCAATAATACCCATTCCTCCTAATCATCCGTTTCATTTTAAATGCCGATTGATGTGCCCCACACACTCCTTCATGAATCTCACCCATTAGACTTTTTGATTCCTCTTCACTAAGGCATTTGAGCAAAACCCCATCTAAAGTGCGATAATATAATTCAGTATCAAGGAGCACATACTTGGTAGCTTGAAACCTTATACGTCTCTCCACTTTCTTAGACGGATCTTTTAAATAATCGGCAATATCCCTTCTCCAGTCATTGGCATCAATTACCGATGTCAGCACTTCTCGGATCAGTTGGTATCCCGAAGCATGCTGTGCTAGCCGATTAGCTTCTTCATTGTGCAATCTGGGAATGTGTTCAAGGCGAAAATCTTTAAACTCCTTTAATATTTGCAGGCACTTCCCATGATAAGCAATCAAAACTTCACTTCGGCATTCATATGTTCCGATCAATTGATTAATGACTAGCATGGAATCCCCAAAGACTTCAACTGTATCGGCACGTATTTCTCTGAGCAATTCTAACCCTTTCAGTAAAGCTTGATATTCAGCCTAATTGTTTGTTGAAGTGCCAGCAATCGGCAACGAAAATTCATATTTCTTTCCTCGAGGCGAGATTAACATAATACCGATTCCTGCTCCTTCACCACAAGTAGATCCATCAAAGAAAAGTGTCCATGGAGCAATCTCAGCATAATCTACCACACTGCAATGTTGAGTAACAAAATCGGCCATTACCTGTCCTTTAACCGCTTTAGCCGATTCATGGCGCAAATCAAATTCTAATAATGCTAAGATCCACTTGCCGATCCTTCCTTTCAAAATTGGCATTGACAACATATGCTTAACCACATCGTCTTTGCATATAACCGTGCATTCGGTCGATAACAAATAATGTCTTAACTTTGTGCAAGAGAAATATAAACACAAACATAATTTCTCAATGGCCGAATACCTGGTCTCAGTGTCTATCAATCTTCTGCTCAAATAATATATCACACGTTCTTCTCCTTCAAACTCTTGAATTAATGCTGATCCGATAACATTATCATCGGCAGACAAATACAACTTGAAAGGTTTCCCGTGTTGAGGTGGAACCAATACTGGAGGATTTACCAAATATTTTTTAATTTCTTCTAAGGCTAATTGCTGCTCTGTTCCCCATACAAATTCCTGATCGGCTTTTAATTTTAATAAAGGACTGAAGGCTTTGATCTTTCCCGACAGATTAGATATAAATCTTCGAATAAAATTAATCTTGCCAATCAAGGATTGCAACTCAGTCTTATCGGCAGGAGCAACAACCTTATTAATTGCATCAATAGATTTCCTGCTGATTTCAACACCTCTTTGATGTACCATGAAGCCTAAGAATTAACCTGCCGATACACCAAACGCACACTTAGTAGGATTCATCTTTAAACCATGCTTTCTGGTGCACTCCAAGATTTTTCGCAGATTAGCAAGATGACTCTCAAAACCTCCTGATTTGACCACCACATCATCTATGTAGATTTCAACCAATGTACCGATGTATTTATGGAAGATAAAATTCATAGCCCTCTGATAGGTAACACCGGCATTTTTCAAGCCGAAGGTAATGACAATCCATTCAAATAAACCCACATGACCTGGACACCTAAAAGCAGTCTTAGAAATATCTTCTTTAGCCATGAAAATTTGGTTATAACCGGCATTACCATCCATGAAGCTGATGATCCGATGTCCAACTGCAGCATCAATCAATAAATCGGCAACAGGCATTGGATAGCCATCCATCAGCGTAGCTTTATTAAGATTCCTGAAATCAATACACACACGAAGTTTTCCATTTTTCTTATAAACAGAAACCACATTAGAAATCCATTCGGCATATCGACATTGCTGAATAAAGCCAGCTTCAATTAACCTTGTGATTTTGGCCTTAATATCAGGTAACACTTTAGGATTACATCGGCGTGCGGGCTGCTGATGAGGCCGAAATCCTGGCTTAATAGGCAACCGATGCTCAACTATTGACTGATCTAGTCCAGGCATCTCTGTATAATCTCAAGCAAAATAGTCTTTATATTCCCTCAAAATATTAATCATTTGCTATTTACATTGAGAATCTAACTTAGCACTAATAAAAGTTGGCCTCGGCCTATCACCGTTACCAATATCTATTTCTACTAAATCATCAGCCGATGTGAACCCATGACCAAGTTTTCCACCATCGGCAAACCGATCCATTAAAATTCATCTTCAGAACCGACTGCTTGGATCGGTGTGAGCTCATAATCGGCAACCCTGAGAAATTCCGTATCCCATGCTTCTCCCGATATGCACTTTGTCCGTTCATAGGTCTCAGAATCAGCCGATGCGATTATATAAAAAGAATCACCAGGGATAACCTCAACCTTGTCTCCAACCCACTGTACAAGGCACTGATGCATCGTAGAAGGAATACAGCAGTTGGCATGGATCCAATCCCTTCATAGGAGCAAATCATAGTTACCTTTGTCGCTAACAATGAAGAAGGTGGTTGGCAAAGTCTTGCTGCCGATAGTCAATTCAACACATAATGCCTCTTTAGCCGGAGACACATTGCCTTCAAAATCTTTAAGCATCATATCTGTCTTGGTTAAATCCTGGTCCCCTTTTCCAAGTCTTCGGAACATGATATACGGCATAATATTAATTGCCGCTCCTCCATCTATGAGTATTTTTGACACTGGCTGTCCATCAACCCTGCCTTTAACAAACAAAGCTTTGAGGTGTTGCCTTTCATCATCGGCAGGCTTTTCAAAGACAGCCATCATTGGATCCAGAGTTAGTTGAGCTGCTTCATCGGCAAAAACTGCTTGTTCCTTGTCATCTGGCGCCAAGAACTCCATCGGCAACATGAAGACCATGTTAACATCTGCCGATGGACCTCCACCCTTGCATTTTGGTTGCCATACTTGAGTTGTTACCTTTGGGATGCTTTCTTTCGGGCACTGTAAATCCTCTTGACGCATACGCTGTACCCTTCTTTTTTGAGTTTTCGTCAATCCTTCAGGGCACCATTGGGGAAGCTTTGTTTTCCAAACAGGCTGATAATTCTTTGTATTCTGCTCATGGAGGCCTATGTTTGGATCCCTGCAAAATATCCCTTCATCAGGAACCCTTTTGTTAGCCATCTCTTCAAGCTCTGCCTGACCCCTTGGAAAACAATCAATATGCCCGCCAAGCCTGTCATGCACACTAACTCTGCCCCCCAGCCGATCAAGTGCTGACACCTTTTCTTTGATCGGCTTATTGATGCATACCCCTCGATTACTAGGTGATGTTGTCTCTCTGCCCGATCATTTAAATAGTAACCATTACATTCAGGGCAGGTATTGGCAGTGGGCAATTTAATGCCTTCTTCTCAGCAATGAACGAAAAACAGGCAATTCCAGTGATCTTCATGCCGACGTAACTCTTCCTGTTGCTGCCGATACCGATCCTCACGTTGTTGCCGATACCGAACACCATATGGAGCAGGCCTCAGGGGTCTTCTAGAGCTACTACCTTCATTAACAATTCTTTTCCCTTTAGCGCCATCGGCAGGTTCCTTTCCCTTTACGTCATCAACAATTATTTGATTTTTAGGGTCTACCGATGCATTTCTTCTAGCAGCCTCCGATGTTAACACTTTGGTTTTACCTTTAGCCTCCACCATGTTTGCAGGGAATGGATATTGATCAATTTTCATCGGCTTCTGAGCTTTTGAATTATCAAATTTGATCTTCTCGGATTCGATAGCCGACTGCAACTGTTGCCTAAACACCTTACAATCATTGGTACTGTGCGAGGTAGCATTGTGCCATTTGCAGTACTTAATCTTTTTCAACTCTTCTTCCGATGGAATCACATGATTAGGAGACAGCTTAATTTGATCCTCTTGGAGCAAAAGATCAAATATCCTATCGGCTTTGGTGATATCAAATAGAAACCTTTCTGGCTCTTTCTGACCAAAAGGACATGATATCGGCTTCTTATTCTTTACCCACTCAGCCAAGCTGATAATTGGTTCGTCATCAGAGTCTGAATCTTCTGTTTCTTCTACAAAGGACACCTTTTTATTCCAATTCTTTCTGGGTTCAAAAACCCTAGTGTCCTGATCAGAAATCCTTTGCACTATATGACTCAAACTTTCAAACTCTTGTGACCCATATTTTTCTCTGATGTGTGGCAGTAACCCTTGAAGAGCTAAATCGGCTAACTGCCGATCATCAAGTACTAAGTTGTAGCATTTATTCTTTACATCTCTTAGCCTGTGTATGAAACTTTCTACCGATTCATCACTGCGTTGTCTCAATTTTGTCAAATCAGTCAGCTTCTTTTCATGTACTCCAGCAAAGAAGTACTTGTGAAATTGCTTCTCTAGATCGGCCCATGTAATAACAGAATTAGGTGGTAACGAAATAAACCACGCAAAATCCGATCCAGACAATGATGAGGAAAATAATCGAACCCTCAATTCATCCCTGTTAGCTGCTTCTCCACATTGAATAATGAGGCGGTTGATATGCTCCATTGTTGAAGTATCGTCCTGCCCAGAGAATTTAGTAAAATCTGGTACCTTGTACCGATGTGAGAAAGGAATCAGATCATAGGCTGGAGGGTATGGGGTCCGATAAGAGTAAGTATTAAGCTTAGGCTTAATCCCAAATTGCTCTCTCATCACTTCTGCAATTTTATCAGTCCAGTATATATCTTGACCTTGCTGAGGCACAGGCTGAACTTCTGCTGGAGTTGCTGGCTGATAGGCTTCGATGTGTCCTTGTGACAAATGAGCCGGAGCAATCGGCACATTTGTTATTGCTGGTCCACTAATTTGCTGCACAGGGTTCATCGGCCATGGTGCCGATGCAGGATTCTGAATATCTGCTTGCATATATTGCTGTTGAACCCCTGCCATCTGATACCCAGGCTGAGCAAAGTGCTGTTGAGCTGGCAATGGACCCGTCCAACTTGGATTAGGCCTCATCGGCACATGACTCGCCGATGGTTGATAGACTGCAGCCACCTGTTGCTCTTGCATCCTTGGATGATAAACAGCATAATTCCCTTGATTTGCAGGAACTCCAGCTGGAGGAACAATTGATGCCACAGGTTGGTTTGCAGTTGAAAACCCTTGTTGCATCGGCAGAGGGTTTGCCAATGGACTTGTGTATGATGCCTGATAAGGCGACATGTGGGGTCCTCCTGATGGCAACTGTGCGGTAGGTGGCGTTGTAGTATAGTGTGTCACCTGAGTCATCGGTCGAACCAGAGTAGCTGACGTCATGGGGGTTTTACCCACTGTATCATGCGTCTGATTTAATCCAGAGTTAAAAGTAGGTAGATCTGGAGACATCCCATATCCCCACCAATCGGCAGGAACTCGTTGATTTTGAACTGAAGGACCCGACATTGCCGTCGGAACTTGCAAGCTCGTCGGAGATCAAGTTGATGCAGCCCACCGATTCTTGAAAGAACTCGTTGAAAACAAAGAAAAACTGGTGACGAAGTCGTCGAAAAGTAGATTTCTTGAAAAGTAGATAAAAGTAATAGATTTATTGTATTTTTTGATTGGGTTCCCCTTTTACATTGCCTCTCGGTACATATTTATACCCTGGTACTTTTCATACCTCTTATTGATTTCCTTTAGTTCATCTGACTTGGAAATGAGAAACATCTCTTTCTTTTGAAGTATGTTTTTTGCTTCTCATTTTCTTCTTCTAGATTAACATTCTTCTTAATCAACTTGACAAATATTTTCTTTTCTTTGCTGCTAAGATGATCAATGGTATCAAAATCTCAATTTTAAGACCACTTTCTTCTTGATCATCTTCATGTGCAATCTCCTTGACTTGTTCATTCTTGGTTTCCTTCTTGTTCTTCTTGGCCATGAGACATGAGTGGTGAGGATCTTGAGCTGTGGAACTTGATTCCTCACTTGGCCGCCACCGGTCTTGAGCAATATTCTTGACTTGCACTTCTTGCTCTAGCTCGGTGCTCTTGAGGTCTTGTGAGGCTTCTTCGTTGCACACAATGGGCAGTTTTCTAATGACTTGAGCTCATGTGCATCATCACATTTGTACTTTCCATATAACTCGATGAGTCTCGTCCAAATGACATGAGCACTCTCTGATGGTGTTCTTCATTGTAAATTGCCTCAGCTTGAACCTCTGCACTCAATGTACTCAAGATGGCATTAATTGCTTGAGCGTTGAGTTGCACACATCTCTTTTCCTCTTCAGGCATATTTTTATAGTTGTTCCAATCAACTTTAGGAATAGAGATGCTTGCATCCACAATACGCTCAACAAGAGGACTAATAGTCCTAAAAATATTGAGTACATAATTAGACCAAGATAGAAAATTTGAACCATCATTTTGGAGAATCACGAGTTTTGATTCATTAGGCATCGACATCCTTTCTCACGACGGGTGAAGCTTTTAGTGAGATCCCAGCTCTGATACCACTTGAAAGGACCTAGGATGTCGCCTAGAGGGGGGTGAATAGGCAATTATTGAAAACCTATAACATACAAACTCAAATGCGAAAGTAAAATACCTACCGGAAGTAGGACCGGAAGTAGCACCGGTACTACCGGTAGTACAAAAACCAGTACTACCGATGCAAACTTCTGGTACTACCGATAGCCTATGAAACTACGATATCGAAATGAAAATCAGAGTAAAATGAGCTATAAATTTAGATCCAATTGTTATCACCCATTTGTTGATGTTGCTGATAAAGGTGTTGAACTTCTTGAGGCGTTTCACCGCATCAAATCGTAGATTGAGTCCTCCAACCTATGAACTTTGAGGGTAGGGATGAAGAACACGAAGAACACAAGAACAAGGATTGTCGATGCTACCACCACAGCAAGACATACGATTTAATCTGAGGTTTGGCAATCCCCACAAAGGAGTTCCTACGTCCCCGTTGTTGAGGTTACCACAAAGGTTTCCTCCCTCAAGCAACCACAAAGGTTTCCTCCCTCAAGCATCCACGAAGGTAAACTTAAGATATTCACTAAGAATCAAGGGTAATACAAACACTTTGGGGCACCCTCACAAATGAGGCAACACGGGCAGCCACGAAGAACTCCTAGCCGGCTAGGGTTCCAAGAACCCAAGAGTAACAAACACAAATCAAGCTGGCAAGACGAGGAAACCAAGTGCTCAAGTCGCAGATCAAAATTCCCACTCTCTAATCTCACGTCCCTAGCTCGAATCTTTGAGGGGTTGAAGTTTGGAAGCAAAGGGGGAGAAAGAGTAGGCAGGCTGGTGCTTGGGAGCTTTCTTTCTCAGGTGAAGAATGAGTGAAATGGCGAGAGCTCGCAAAAAGAGAGAGGTGAGGGGTATATATATGGTCTGTCCAGAACAACTATCGGTAGTACTGATGGAACCACCGGTACTACCGGTACCTCACCAAATATGACTGTTGTCGTGTCAGAGCATGCACAGGATGACATACTGGTACTACTGGAAGTAGGACCGAAAGTAGGACTGGTACTACCAGTAGTACATTTCCTGCGCAATTGGGCACCTTTGACTTGGCCTAAAAATAAATATGTATATATAGCTGGTACTACCGGTACCACCAGCGATACTACCGTAGTACACAACTACGCCAACTCGCAGACTTCAACTTTGGGAAAATATGCCCGATACTTTCGTAGTATAATTTTAATAAAATACGGTACTACCGGAGAGCACCAGTACTACCGGTTGGGGAACCGGTACTACCGGTAGTACAAAGTTTCTTGAACTTTGCACATCTCAACTTTCTGAGAAATTGATTTTTCTTCTTGAGCAATGTCATCTTGAATACGTGACTTGATTCTATTCAACAAATATAGGTAAATCCAAATATACCAAGTCACTTTTCATTTAATGTAGCAAGCTTCAAATATGAGACCATTCCATATACAATCCCTTATGTCTCATTATCTAACTCAATGTGCTTGCTTCCACATGAATCATAGAAATCTCACAATAGATAGGCCTTTATATGAATTCTATTTGCATTATTGTCTTGTGCTTATACAACAATGACACATCATTTTGGCATTATACAATTTAATCAAGTACTTGTGAGATAATCAATTTCCTGTCCAACACTTAGTAGAATTATTAGACCTTTAATTATGTTGTCAATCAATTCACCAAAACTCAGTAAAGGGCTAGATGCACTTTAATGCCTGTAACACCTCTGGTGTTATATTAACTAAAACATGCTGGCAGGTGCCGCATTGCTTAACAAAGTTGTCCACACCAGCCTTCATGCCTGTAACACCTCTGGTGTTATATTAACTAAAACATGCCATGTCATTATATGCATTGCAAAGCATTCATGTTTAAGTCAATCTTAATGTGCATTAACTAAAAACAAGTTTACAGTTCATAGGCTGATTGTGTTTTTGGAATGTTTTGTCACATGAAATCATAAAACCTTACTTTCGAATGTAATCTAAAATACTTGGTTTATATTCTATGTACTTGAGGTGTAAACCGAGTTTACACTAGTGTCAAGCATAGTGTATAAATCTAAGTCCAACCGTAAAAATTATTTCCATATTTGAAGTTGAATTTGGATTTTAGAACTTATTCTCAAGTCTTGCAATTCAAATTTAAATTCAAATCAGAAATGCTATAAAATGTTTTTCAAAAGTCAACTTGGTCAACCAAAGGTGTCATTGGGTCATTGACCTAAAAATGTCCTTGGATGATGTTTGTGATCACTAATGACTAACCAATTAACTTACAAACCAAAACGAGTTTGAATTCGGTTTCAAAAACCCTTTATTTCAAAACCTTATTTTATCCCCTTGTCTATAATTAAAAATCTATAAATAATTTGGGTATACTCTAAAAATAAGATTAGTATATCTTGACAAGAGCTACAATAATGGTATATAAACTTTTTCATGTTTCCAAAAAGAATTTCAAATAACTTTGAAAATACAGTTTTTTAGCATTTGTCCCCTTTTTATTTTAAAAGCATAATTCAAAATTTATGCATAATTTGAGAAAACTTTATATACAAAACATGTTTTATTTGAAAATTTAAACATTTTATAGTTTTGAAGATTTTCAAGTTTTATTGAAAAATCAAAAGTAATTTCAAATGTTTATTTCTAGGGTTTTATTCCTCTTTTGAATTTGAATTCATATTTCAAAATATAGAAAGTATTTGAGGATGCCATTTGAATAAATAGTGTAGCTCTTAAGAAGTTATGCAAATTCTATTTTTGGAGATTTTCAAGTTCTTATATAAATTTTGGAGTAATTTGTTATTTTTCGATGAATGGCATTTCTGCAATTTGCTTGAACAGCGCTGAAGCCTATGGGCGGCCGCCATTGCCGGCTTCTCAAGCTGCGCCGCCGTCCACCGCCGCCCTGCCACGACCGCCAGCTCACCTCCCGATCGAAGCGTCCTCACCGCGTGTCGCCCTCTCTTTTTCCCCAAGCCCCGGCTACAAATAGGAGCGTCGTGACCGACTTCTCCTTCCTCTGCTCCGTCGCCGCCGTCGAGCTCGTCCTCCGCCGCCAAAATTCGCCACCACCGAGTGCGCTCCACCTCCATTTTCTTCTCCATTAGCTCTGCCCCATCCTTGCACTCTGTTTGAGTCCGCTCGCACCAACTATTGCTGCCGGAGTCGCCAGTGCGCCGTCATCTTCCTCGCGCACGGCAACTGCGTCGCCGCGAGTCTTTTCGCCGTCGACCGCCACCGTGGTTGTTCATTTTCTTCCCTCTTCTTCCCTAACATGCTCACCTTGATCTCCTCTATCTTATAAGCAACTTTGTCGGCCCGCTGGTGTACAGGAGCTGCCATGACGCCGACCTCGTCGTCGGAACACGCCGCCGCCATCTCTGCCGCCGCTGAGCTTCCACCTCCGGCCATTCCAAGCCTTCATCTTCAAGCCCATCCGCCTCGTGGTGAGCTCTTGCATACTCCTATGCCCTTGGTTGAGTCTGAGCCACCTTGTCATGACCGGCCGCCATGTGCCGCCGCCGGCATGGTCTTGCCCGCCTCCGCGTGCGAGGCCGAGGCGGCTAGGATCGCGCTTTGGCCAAATTGGCTCACGTTTTGCATCCGCCTAGTCATGCTGGTCATGTTGCTCGCGTTAGCCGCACCGGAGGAAGCTCCGGTGAGCTCGACAGCCGTGCCGCCGCGCCGCCGTGCCGCCACGGCCGCCGGTCAGTGCGCCGCCGTCGCCCCGCCACTCCATTAGCCAGCCCAAGTTGCTCCCCGTGCCGAGATGAACCTGTAGGGCCAAGCCCCGACGCCAGAGACCTCATCGTCGGCGAGATAACGCCGGTCAACCGTCGCGCCGCCGTCGGTCAACACGGGGAGAGAAAAAGGATATTCTTTTTCTTTTTCCAGAAAATGATTTAAATGCTATTTTCTTTGAAAAATCATAGTAATTTTTTTATAGCTTCAAAAATTCTGAAAAGTTTTGTGTATGTTCTTTATAATATTCTCTATCTAGAAAAAATATGAAATACCAAATTTGAGTAATTTTTACATAAGTTAAATTTATCTCTTTTAATTAAAAAATACACCTTCAATGATTTTTTATAAATAAAATAATTGGTTTTTATTTCTAAAAATTGTTTTGCCATCTAATTAGACCAAGATCTTTCCAAAATAAAATTATCATGTGGTGATATATGGCTGCGGTTGTTATCCCAGTATATCTGTGATCTGGTATGCATCGGAGTTAAAGTCTTCGATATCCCAGTGATCTAGGTCCCAGCTGGGTATGAAAATGGATTCGAATCGTCGTTGCTTCTCGGAGAAGAAGACTCGATCGGTGTTCATCATCGTAGTAATAACTTGAATGATGATAACGTATCAAAATGAAGTTGGTTGGTAATTTGGATCTAGAGCAAGACAGCTTTATTTTCTATAAATGCTTTTCCGCAAAAATCCTTATCTCTTGCAAGCCTTACCTTGTCCCTCTAGCCTGCATTTCCTGAGTTCACCCCTTTTTCTTTCGTCGGGTCACTCTTGTTGAGTACTTTTGTACTCAGGGTTTGTTGAACCCTTGTTGTAGGTGAGTCCCATGAGCAGGAGTGCTTCGCATCCTGCTGCATGACTGTTGTTGCAGAGAGTGACGACAAGTAGGATGTTTGGCTCTTGGGCAGAGCTTATCTCCTGGTATTGTAATAAAGTTATCTATCGCTACTCCACTACTATTATGGTTGTATAATTTAAACTTATGGTTTGTAAGGTTTGAAACTAAACGTTTGTAAAAATATGTTATTGTAATCCTTCCGCTGTTTCACTCTAATATATCTTAATTGTATAAAACTGTTATAATACTGCAATGTCTCTTCATAATGATTGATCCTCCTCGGAGAATCGTGGATGATTCGGGATTTACCCGACAGACCTTTTAAGTCATATGGGACACATTCATTGTTATTTGGAGTCTGTTTAGACAATAATAATGCAAGTGGGCCATATGATTTAGGAGATTCTGCCACAGCTGGTATCGGAGCCGGATCATTATTAAAAAGAGTTGTAGTATTCTTTGCGATAACTTTAAAAGTTTTGAGTCAAATAATTTTAACTTAACTATTTGGGGTCCAAATTGCTTAATTCCTTATCTATGATTCTTTCTATCGACCCTTATTCTTATTTCCAAAGTGTGGTGGTGAAATAGCATATTAAATTGCCCTATTTTATAAAGTTTACCTTTATATATGTGTTATTTCAACTCCTTTTATGCTTAGATCGTAAGTTCGTTCATGCATCATATTTAATTAACTTGTTTTAATTACCTTCCCCTTTAAGGTGGTTTGGGTTAAGTAGTATCAGTCCTTTTCATGCTAACCTTCAGAGTCCTACCTATCTATCCTTATCTCTTATGACCTATCTTTCTTCAGGATGGCCCTTACCAAGCACAGACTCTCCGCAAGAGCACTGCACCGAAGGAAGTACCTCGACATCAATTGGCTCCTAGACACGAAATTGGTGAAAGTAGTAGTAATCCCAATCCAGATTCTCAGGCCAAAATAGCCAGACTTAGAGCAGAACTGGAAAGAGCAGAAGCAGATAGGATCGAAGAGGCCGCTGAGATTACTCAGTTAAGGCGATCTTGGAGGTATATGAAACACCAGAGAAATGATGCTTGGGCACGAGAAGATGCCACAAATGAGCGTATACAAGAACTTGAGGATTACGTGGAAGAGTTGGAGGAATATGCCGAGGAAGCTGATGATGAGTGTGTGAGGCTGAACAACCTGTTGGATCCCGAATATCAATAACAGGCAGCCCAAGATGATCTTGGTCTTGTTATGGGTCAGGATGAGGAAGAGGAAGACCCTGAAGAAATAGAGTTCGCCAATGATGATGTCATCGATGAGGAAGAAGAAAATCTTATAGGAAGAAGAAAATCTTATGGATGCAGAAAATGAGAATGAAGAGGATCTTATGGAAGAGGAAGATCCTGAGATAGTATAGGAAGAACCTGAAGAAGAAGAGGAGGATGTAGTCCCTGTGGATGATAGTGAGGAGGATGAGTAAGTAGTTGGAATGGTGGGTTGTGTAACATATCCTTTCCTTGTTTTCTAAACTCTATAAAGGATGGGAAGTATTGCCGAAGTGCAGACTTTTGTAACAAAAATAATGTATCACTTGTCCCAATATACTTTAGACCATGTTAGTACTAACCGTAAGAAGGAGTGTTTCCTTAGAGGTCTGAATAGCAAGATTTAGAGGATGATGACTGGGAAACCAAATGCTACCTTCCATGAGACGATAAATATTGCCATATCTTATGAAGAAAAGAACCGTCAACACATGGAAGCTAAAAAGAAGAAAACTGTGACGTCGGAATTATCTGGTGGCAATCAAAAGCGTCCAAAAATAATCTATCATCCCCAGAACCATTTCCATCCTTCTTACCGTCCACCACAATATCAAGCCCAGCAGCAGACATTTGTCCGTCCTGCTGCTGCTCATTCTTATCCACGACAGCCGAATGCCCCTGGTATTCGTAATCCCAATTTCCAGCCACCAATCTTCTCATGTTATAATTGTGGTAAGCCTGTCCATTACTCAAGGAACTGCCCGCATCTGAGGCAGTATAATTCTTATGTCCCTAAAACCATTGCACCACAACAGCAACCACAACATCAGAATAAGGTAGAAAATCAGAAGGTGCAGAATAGTAAGAATGAGAAGAAGTCTGATAGGGTATTCTACACTCAAGTTGGGGAAATTCTAGAAGCCCGTCATGATAGGTACGTTCCCTGTTGTTGATCATCCTGCAATTCTGCTTTTCGATTCTGGTGCATCTCATACATTCATCAATGGTACATTTGTTAAGACACATGAAATACCAACAATGGGGATGAAAGAACAATTCTTTATACAATCGCCTGGGGGGCGTATGTGTACTAAAGAAATGGTACATGGTGTGCCAGTAAGTTTGGGTGGGTATATTTTTCCCACTGATATGATAATATTAAAGGATCAAGATATAGATGTGATCCTAGGTATGAATTGGATGAAACGGCATGGTGCTGTGATAGACATCCTGAATAGAACTGTGAGAGTGAACATACCTAATTGCAAATCTCAACTTCTTATCCAACTTCCAACACTTAAGAGGATTGTCGAAAAGGTATGTGCAACTTCTGTGAAAGAGATCGAGGATATACCAGTGGTTTGTGAGTTTCCTGATGTGTTTCTGGATGAGTTACCGGGTTTACCTCCTGATAGAAAGGTGGAGTTTAGAATTGATTTGAAGCTTGGTACTGCTCCAATATCCAAAAGAGCTTATCGAATGGCACCACCTGAGTTAGTAGAGCTTAAGACTCAACTACAAGAGTTACAGGATAAAGGTTTTATTCGACCTAGTTCGTCACCTTGGGGATGCCCTGCAATCTTTGTGAAAAAGAAAGATAAAAGTTTGAGGTTATGTGTGGATTATCGTCCCTTGAATGAGGTAACAATCAAGAATAAGTATCCTCTACCTCCCAATGATCTGCTTTTTGATCAATTGGCGGAGGCAAAGGTGTTTTCCAAGATTGATCTTCGATCCGGGTATCATCAAATCAAGATTCGCCCGGAAGATATTCTAAAGACTACCTTTACTACTCGATATGGGTTATATGAGTATTTGGTCATGTCTTTTGGACTTACCAATGCACCAGCTTATTTTATGTACCTGATGAACTCAGTGTTCATGCCAGAACTTGATAAGTTTGTGGTTGTCTTCATTGATGATATTCTGATATACTCCAAAAATAAAGAAGAACATGCTAAACACCTTAGAATTGTTTTGCAACATCTGAGAGAGCATCAACTGTATGCCAAGTTTAGTAAGTGTGAGTTTTGGCTAAAAGAAGTAAAATTTCTTGGACATGTTTTATCAGATAAGGGTGTTGCTGTTGACCCAAGCAAAGTACAAGATATACTTGATTGGGAACCACCAAAGACTGTGCATTAAGTTTAAAGTTTCCTAGGAATGGCAGGTTATTACCGTCGTTTCATACCTGATTTTTTAAAATATCAAAGCCCATAACCAAGTTGTTAAAGAATGATGTTAAGTTTGTTTGGTCACCTGAATGTGAAGAGGCATTTCAGAAATTGAAGAAATTAATGACCACTGCTCTAATCTTAGCACAACCAAACATCGAGAAGCCATTTGATGTTTATTGTGATGCTTCTGGTATTGGTATTGGATGTGTGTTGATGCAAGAAGGGAGAGTTATTGCTTATGCTTCTCGACAGTTGAAGAAACATGATGAGCATTATCCAACACATGATTTAGAGTTAGCAGCTGTTGTCCATGCATTGAAAATATGGCGACATTATCTGTGGGGCAACAAATATAATATCTATAGTGATCACAAGAGTTTGAAATACATTTTTTACTCAAGATGAGTTAAATATGAGGCAAAGAAGGTGGTTAGAACTAATCAATGATTATGATTTGGAAATATATTATCATCCTGGTAAAGCAAATGTAGTTGCTGATGCTCTTAGTCGAAAGGGTCATTGCCATTGCTTGACAGTAAAACCTCTAGACATTTCTTTGTGTCACGAGATAGAAAAATTAGGCATAGTTATGGTGCAACATGGTAGTTTCTCCAACATTACGGTTGAGGCAACACTCAAAGATCAAATTATTGCTGCTCAAAGAAGTAATAAGGGAATTAAGCATATTAAAATGAAAGTTAGAAAAGAGAAGGTCTCTTGTTTCACCATTGATGAAGCAGAGATCTTATGGTATAAGAATCGGTTGGTCATACCAAAGGTTCCTGAGTTACGTCAAAGGATCCTTGATGAAACACATCTTTCAAAGTTTTCTATTCATCCAGGAAGTAATAAGATGTATCATGACTTAAAACAGAAATTTTGGTGGACCAAGATGAAGATTGAAATTGCTAAGTATGTGGCTCAATGTGATACCTGTCAGTGCTGTGCATTTGAAGTCAGTGGGAGAACTTCAACTATTACCCATTCCAGCTTAGAAATGGGAAGATATCAGTATGGACTTTATAGTGGGTTTACCCAGGACAGCCAGAGGTTTTGACTCCATCTGGGTCATAGTGGATCGTCTCACAAAATCGGCATATTTTATTCTAGTTCAAAATATATATCCAGTTATACGGTATGCCCAATTATATTTTGAACGCATCATAAGTCTTCATGGGGTACCAAAGACCATTGTTTCTGATAGAGGCCCATAGTTTGTCTCCCAATTTTGGAAACATTTGCACAATTCATTAGGTACTGATCTTTTACACAGTACAGCCTACCATCCTCAAACAGGGGGTCAGACTAAAAGAGTGAATCAAATACTTGAAGATATGTTGAGATCATGTGTTCTTAATATTCCAGAGAAATGGGATGAGTATTTGCCCTTGGCTAAGTTTTCTTACAACAATAGTTACCAAGAAAGCATCAAAATGGCACCATTTGAGGCATTATATGGTCACAGATGTAGAACTCCATTGAACTGGTCAGAACCCGGAGAAAGGAGATTCTTTGGAGTTGATCTTGTAAAAGAAACAGAAGATAAGGTTAAGCAGATACAATGAAACTTAAAGGTGGCATAGTCTCGATAGAAAAGTTATGCGAACAAAAGGCGTCAACCATTGTGGTTCAATAAGGGAGATTTTGTATATTTAAAGGTGTCACCAATGAAAGGAGTTACTCGGTTTGGAGTTAAAGGCAAGCTAGCACCTCATTTCATTGGACCATTTCAGGTTTTGGCACAAATTGGGAAGGTATTATATCATTTGCAACTACCTAAACAATTATCGGCCGTGCACAATGTGTTCCATGTATCACAACTCAAAAAGTGTCTTCGGATACCCGATAAGATTGTCAATGTTGAAGGAATTGAACTTGAACCTGATTTGACTTACTCTAAGTATCCAATTCGAGTTCTGAATCAGAAAGACCAGGTTACTCGAAGTAGGACAATCAAGTGGTACAAGATACAATGGGATCAACATTCAGAGGAGGAAGCTACTTGGGAATCAGAAGATTACCTGTTAGAGAACTTCCCGGAATTCTATGCTTCTATCTAAATTATACTTCCCTCTATGAGTTATAATTCCTTTAGTGTGAGTTGTAAAACCCTTTTCCCTTATGTTTTTAGTTGAAGTGTGTTTTCTTGACACATTTCCTTTTCCATTACTTTACCTACATCTTTAAATCTCGGGACGTGATTTCTTTAAGGGGGAAAGGTTGTAACACCTCTGGTGTTATATTAACTAAAACATGCCATGTCATCATATGCATTGCAAAGCATTCATGTTTAAGTCAATCTTGATGTGCATTAACTAAAAACAAGTTTATATTTCATAGGTTGATTGTGTTTTTGGAATGTTTTGTCACATGAAATCATAAAACCTTACTTTCGAATGTAATCTAAAATACTTGGTTTATATTCTATGTACTTGAGGTGTAAATCGTGTTTACACTAGTGTCAAGCATAGTGTATAAATCTAAGTCCAACCCTAAAAATGATTTCCATATTTGAAGTTGAATTTTGATTTTAGAACTTATTCTCAAGTCTTGCAATTCAAATTTAAATTCAAATTGGAAATGCTATAAAATGTTTTTCAAAAGTCAACTTGGTCAACCAAGGGTGTCATTGGGTCATTGACCTAAAAATGTCCTTGGATGATGTTTGTGATCACTAATGACTAACCAATTATCTTAGAAACCAAATCGAGTTTGAATTCGGTTTCAAAAACCCTTTATTTCAAAACCTTATTTTATCCCCTTTTCTATAATTAAAAATCTATAAAGAATTTGGGTATACTCTAAAAATATTATTTGTAGATCTTGACAAGAGATACAATAATGGTATATAAAGTTTTTCAAGTTTCCAAAAAGAATTTCAAATAACTTTGAAAATACAGTTTTCTAGCATTTGTCCCCTTTTTATTTTAAAAGCATAATTCAAAATTTATGCACAATTTGAGAAAACTTTATATATAAAACATGTTTGATTTGCAAATTTAAACATTTCATAGTTTTGAAGATTTTCAAGTTTTATTGAAAATCAAAAGTAATTTCAAATGTTTATTTCTAGGGTTTTATTCCCCTTTTGAATTTGAATTCATATTTCAAAATATAGACAGGATTTGAGGATGCCAGTTGAATGAAAAATGTAGCTCTTAAAAAGTTATACAAATTCTATTTTTGGAGATTTTCAAGTTCCTATATAAATTTTGGAGTAATTTGTTATTTTTTGATGTATGGCATTTCCGTAATTTGCTTGAACAGCACTGAAGCCTATGTGCGGCCGCCATTGCCAGCTTCAAGCCGCGCCGCCGTCCACCGCCGCCTTGCCACGACCGCCAGCTCGCCTCATGATCGAAGCGTCCTCACCGCATGTCGCCCTCTCTTTTCCCCAAGCCCCGGCTACAAATAGGAGCGTCGTGACCAACTTCTCCTTCCTCTGCTCCGTCACCGCCGTCGAGCTTGTCCTCCGCCGCCAAAATTCACCACCACCGAGCGCGCTCCACCATTTTCTTCTCCATTAGCTCTGCCCCATCCTTGCGCTCTGTTTGAGTCCGATCGCGCCAGCTATTGCTGCCAGAGTCGCCAGTGCGCCGTCATCTTCCCCACGCACGGCAACTGCACCGCCGCGAGTCTTTTCGCCGTCGACCGTCGCCGTGGTTGTTCATTTTCTTCCCTCTTCTTCCCTAACATTCTCACCTTGATCTCCTCTATCTTATAAGAAACTTTGTCGGCCCGCTGGTGTACAGGAGCTGCCATGACGCCGACCTCGCCGTCGGAACACGCCGCCGCCATCTCTGCCGCCGCTGAGCTTCCACCTCCGGCCATTCCAAGCCTTCATCTTCAAGCGCATCCGCCTCGTGGTGAGCTCTTGCATACTCTTGTGCCCTTGGTTGAGTCTGAGCCACCATGTCATGACCCGCCACTGTGTGCCGCCGCCGGCATGGCCTTGCCCGCCGCCGCTTGCGAGGCCGAGGCCGCTAGGATCGCGCTTTGGCCAAATTGGCTCACGTTTTGCGTCCGCCTAGTCATGCTGGTCATGTTGCTCACGTTAGCCGCACTGGAGGAAGCTCCGGTGAGCTCAGCAGCCGTGCCACCGCGCCGCCGTGCTGCCGTGCCGCCATGGCCGCCGGTCAGTGCGCCGCCGTCGCCCCGCCACTCCATTAGCCGGCCCAAGTTGCTCCCCGTGCCGAGATGAACCTGTAGGGCCAAGCCCCGACACCAGAGACCTCGCCGTCGGCAAGATAACGCCGGTCAACCGTCACGCCGCTGTCGGTCAACGCAGGGAGAGAAAAAGGATTTTCTTTTTCTTTTTCCAGAAAATGATTTAAATGCTATTTTCTTTGAAAAATCATAGTAATTTTTGTATAGCTCCAAAAATTCTAAAAATTTTTGTGTATGTTCTTTATAATATTATCTATCTAGAAAAATATGAAATTCTAAATTTATGTAATTTTACATAAGTTAAAATTAGCTCTTTAAATTGAAAAATACACCTTCAATGATTTTTAATAAATAAAATAATGTTTATCTGCAAAAATCCTTATCTCTTGCAAGCCTTACCTTGTCTCTCTAGCCTTATCCGCAAAAATTATGTTTAATAAATAAAATAAGTTAAAATAATGATTTTTACATAGTAATCTATTTTCTGTAAATGCTTTTCCGCAAAAATCCTTATCTCTTGCAAGCCTTACCTTGTCCCTCTAGCCTGTATTTCCTGAGTCTTCACCCCTTTTTCTTTCGTCGGGTCAGTCTTGTTGAGTACTTTTGTACTCAGGGTTTGTTGAACCCTTGTTGCAGGTGAGTCCCATGAGCAGGAGTGCTTCGCATCCTGCTGCATGACAGTTGTTGCAGAGAGTGACGACGAGTAGGATGTTTGGCTCTTGGGCAGAGCTTATCGCCTGGTATTGTAATAAAGTTATCTATCGCTACTCCACTACTTTTATGGTTGTATAATTTAAACTTATGGTTTGTAAGGTTTGAAACTAAATGTTTATAAAATTATGTTATTGTAATTATTCCGCTGTTTCACTCTGATATATCTTAATTGTATAAAATTGTTATAATACTGCAATGTCTCTTCGTAATGATTGATCCTGCTCGGAGAATCATGGATGATTCGGTATTTACCCGACAAACCTTTTAAGTTATATGGGACACATTCATTATTATTTGGAGTCTGTTTAGACAATAATAATGCAAGTGGGCCATATGATTTAGGAGGTTCTGCCATAGCCCTTCCAAGCAAAATGCCTCTTGAATCTGTAATAGGTTGCAGGGATTCCTGAATGGCCACCTAATGCACTGGAGTGGCACACTGCAATGAGCTTAGTTTGCAGGGCTGAGTTGTTACCAATCCAAACCTTACCATTATGCTAAATGATGCCTTTGTCTAGAGAATAACCCTGCCTGTCTAGGCTTGTTATGGCTAACTATTTCAGAGGTTGTTGTGCTTGAGAATCAGTAACATAGGAGTTAATGACTTCTTGTGCCCAAGCTGGTTGCACTGTTGATACAGCCTGGATAGCCATCATATGACCCACCCTGGATAGTGCATCTGCAGCTATATTTTCTTTGCCCTTCTTGTAAATGATCTTGAAATGCAAACCCATCATTCTGGTCATTGCTTTTCTCTAGATCAGAATGAAGATTCTGTTAGCTGAGGTAAGACAGGGATTTGTGATCAGTCTGAATATAGAATTCACCCCTCTCTAGGTAGTGCCTCCACTTATCAATTGCCATTATCAATGCTAAGAATTCTTTCTCATAGATAGATAATGCTTTGTGCTTCTCATCTAGAGCTTTACTCAGATAGGCCACTGGTTGTCCTCTTTGCATCAGTACTGCTCCAATCCCATTGGCACAAGCATCAATTTCAACAGTAAATGGTTCACTGAAGTTAGGGAGGGCCAGTACTGTGTTTGGGTCATTGCCTTCTTGAGGGATTCAAATGCTTCTTGAGCTGTAGGATTCCAGCTGAAGGTCGTCATTCTTAGAATTTGTGTGAGTGGCTTGGACAGGAGCTCATATGACTTCACAAATTTTCTGTAGTACCCTGTGAGCCCTAAGAATGCTCTCACATCAGTCATAGACTGTGGTACTAGCCATTTAAGCATATCAGATATCTTGCTTGGGTCTATGGAGACCCCATTGGCACCAATGATGTGGCCCAAATACTCCAGACTGTCTTGAGCAAAAGAACATTTTGATTCTTTTGAGGTAGAGCTGGTGCTTTCTGAGAGTATGAAACACTTGCTCCAAATGTTCCAGATGAGTCTGTATATCAGGACTATAGATCAATATGTCATCTAGGAAGACTAGGACAAACTTTCTTAAGAAGGGCTTAAGGACTTCATTCATGACACATTGGAATGTTACAGGGGCATTAGTCAAGCCAAATGGCATGACCTTGAATTGGTAATGCCCATGATGGGTTTTAAAAGCTGTTTTGAATTCATCCTCAGGCAGCATCCTAATCTGGTGATATCATGCCTTCATATCCAGTTTGGAGAACACTTTTGCACCAGCCAATTCATCAAGGATTTCCTCTATGATAGGCATGGGAAACTTGTTCTTCATAGTAAAGTCATTCAGTTTCCTATAGTCCACACAGAAGTGCCAAGACCCATCTTTCTTTTTGACTAGTAAAACAGGGGAAGCAAAGGGACTGTGGTTGTGTTGGATCAAACTAGCCTGCAACAATTCCTATACTTGGTGCTCTATTTCTGTCTTGTGCAATGGAGAATAGTGGTATGGCCTTGCATTGATAGGTGTAGCACCGGGTATCAATGGGATTGTGTGGTCATATGTCCTTCTTGGTGGGAGGCACCTGGGATCAGTGAACATATCCTTATAAATAGCAATGAGGTGCTGCAAATCGTTAGAATAGTCAGGTGCCTATTTTGGTGATGTGTCAGGTTGGAAGATTATCCGGTTCACCACTGCATATGCCCATATATCATTCCCTTTGGATGCATTGTATATCTTGGTTGCAGACATGGGAGATAACTCTAGGTTGGGTTCTTGGACTGCTTTCAACTTGATGACCTTGTCCTGCTCAGTAAACACCACTGTCCTCAGGTTCCAGTCAAACTGGACTAGGCTATGCTTCTTGAACCAATCACAACCTAAGATAGCATCATAAGGTTCCATCTCTAGCACAATCATGTCAGTTTTGAAACTTTGGCCCTAGCAATAGCACTGCAAGTTGGGCACCATTCTTGATGTTGTTATATGGTCTCCATTTATCAGTTTAACCTTTCTGCCTTGGATAGGGATTGTTCCCAAGTTTGCCAGCTGGACAAATTTGGAACTTATAAAACTGTGGGTGCTTCCATTGTCCACTAATATAAACATTACCTTGTCCTTCACTCTTGCTTTGATCTTGAGACAGTCTGCTTTATCCAGAGTAGATAAAGCATTAATGGAAAGTTGATAGAACTCCTCTAAAGTACATCTTCTGCTGCTAACTCATTCAAGGTCTCTTTAGAAAGTTCCCTATCCAGATCATTAACTATCAAGGCATTGATTTTGGGTTTGTTCCTTTTGGTGCACACTTCCAGATGCCCAGGAACAAATTTCTCCCCGTAGAAAAAACACAAGCCAGTAGCTTTTCTATAGTCTCTAAGCTGTCTGTCACTCCACATACCAGTTGCTGGTTGATTTGGCTTTGTGTCATGTCTCTGCTGCTGATACATCCTTGGTACTAACTGGTTTCTGTTATATCTGGTTCTGCTTCTTTCCAGTACTTTTTGCTGAATCTTAGCTATTGTAGCAGCTTTGGTGACAGTGGTTGGCATCTGTGCTTCCACCATGCCTCTAATGTCCTCTTTCAAACCCTTGATGTATTGTTGAGTGAACCAGAGGTCATCATATCCAGCATTATGCATTGCTACACTGTACTGCAAGCTTTGGAATTGCTGAGTATAGTTTTCTACAGATGTGGTTTGTCTAATCTCATTGATGTCATGGAGAGATGATCTATGGTCATCTGCCACAAACTCATGGAGGATTACATGACAGAAATGTGTCCATCCAGTGAAAGTATACTTTTGCTTGAAAGCTTGATGCCACTTGCCTGCATTTCCTTTCAAATGTAATTTGGCTGCTGTTATCCACATGCCTTCAGGGATCTTGCACAGGACAAAGTAGTTTCTGCAATTGTCCAGCCAGACTTTAGGGTCAGTGCCAAAGAACTCAGGAAATTCCATTTTACCAATGTTATGCTTTGGAGTGTAATGTATGGCCTCATCTCTCATGGTGTCCTCATATCTCCTGTTGTCCTCATATCTTGTGTTGTCCTCTTGCCTTCTGTCCTCTCCTTGAATATATGCAAGACCTTTCTCAGGCTTCTGCTTGTTCTATGCAGCTGTGTAAGCAAAATCTATGCGTATGGATTTGGAAGTTTCAGCTTTATGTAGCTGTGGAGGATCAGCAAATATGTTTTGAAAGGTTCCATGATTAGGAAACAGGAGGTAGTCAACATCCGCAACATCAGAGGTTGGATCTTCATCAAATTTAGGTGGTGGTTCAAATGCTGGCTTTGGTTCAACACGCTGCAATGTAATCTTAGCAATTGCCGACCCATTAGCCTGTACCTGCTTGGTAATCTGTTGCTGCTCCTTACTGTACTCATCGAGCGCTAAGTTGTGGATGTCCATTTGAGCTTTCATTTCCTTCTAAGTAGTGAGCACCTCATCCACCCGTGAGAACATCAGATCGATGTTCTTCTGTAGTGACTCCCATCTTGAGCTCTCCTCTTCTGAATGCCTCGTCATTGCTGACAAAATCAACTGAGTCTGAGGTGATGGAGAGAGATCACGCTTCCGCCTTGGCGCTAGTTGTGCGCTCAGTAGGTTTGGTCGATGACCTCCCCTATTGCGCTGATCAGCACGTCACGCTCTATGATAGTATGCTCGAGCTCGGGGATTTTACACAAGGATGAACCTTGCAACCTTTGCTCTGCTTGCATAGCCAGAACTCAGAATCTCTGGTCACCAACACCTGGTCCGTTGTCGATCCTGAGTACACTGCTGCAAGATGGATCTCTGGGCACCAAGAAGCAATGTGATTCCCGGTCCGTCGTCGATCCAACACGCACCGAAGAGAAACCGCGTGCTGCAGCGAGACAGGTCTCTGGTCACCGAGGATTCATGGAAATCCTAGTCTGTCGTCGATCCTGTCTGCGCTAAGGGACGAAGCTCAAGCTTGGTGATGCCCGCGTCGGTCGGTGTAGAGAAAGCCTGCGCCCGCTGCCTTAGGATTTGCGTCGAACACCTTACGGGTGGTGGACACAAGGGTGGTTTCTGAGACAAGCGATGGTGAGGTGGTGGTGGAGGTGGATTTGCTGACGCGGTCGTGAGGATCCGCGACGAGCTGAAGGTGGAGGTGGAGGTGAAGGTGGAGGTCGTCGCGACGGTATATGCCGCGGTGGCCGGTAACTGGCGGCCGAACAGAGCAGCAAACTCTGATCCCACACGCCGAGGAAGGTAGGCTCTTGATACCAACTGTCAGCCCCTGGCGACGGCAGGCGACCGTAACGTGAGCACGACAGCGGATTTTTGCCGGAAGGCACCCTGACGCCGGCGAGGTAGCCCCTCGACCTTGGCGTTCTCTTTACTGATGTCTCAATAGAATGAGTTCGCTTACGGAGTACCGGCACTTATGTGCCTTACAGTTCCTGGCTCGTAGGCCCCACATGTCAATGACATAAATGAAAACGTAAAGATAAACTACGCCTTGCTTCCACAGGTAGCGCCTTCACTCCTTTGTTACCGTTGCTGGGTCAGCCGATGCGCCATTGCTGACATACCACACGACTGGTCCACCGCGATCGCGGCTCCGTCCCGGTCCCTCGATGCCAAGACCGTCGCGGGGCAGGAGGCCAAGGCGAAAGCGGACGGGGACAGTGAAGGGGAGGGGGAGGAGGGGGAGGCGGGGGCGGAGGGAAGAGTCAGTCAAGTAGCCGTTTGGAAAGGCGGGCAAGCGCCGACTTTTTTGGGGAGGTGGTGGAAGGAAAGACTGGGGGTGACGTGTGGGTGTTTAGGCTATCCGCACTGGGTACTGGATGCCCAACGCTATGGTACCCTGGAGTGCGGTTTTATCGTGAAAACACCTGCAGCGGGGACTGGATGCAGCACGCTAGCATCGCGTGCGAGCTCCCATCCAGGGACTGCCGCGTTCGTACGGACGGGACGGTAAGCCAGCTGCGGGCCCGCATCACAACCACCACGAGGAGAGAGAGGGCGCAGCGCGGGCCACGAGGCAGCACGGACCAGCGTTTGGAGAGAGGCCGCCGCCGGAGGTAGCAGGGAGGCGGAGATGAGTGCGGGCGCTCGCCATGGCCTCGCGGCGGAGAAGAACGTGGCGGCGGCGCATCTCGAGGCGGACGCGCTCCTCCGCCGGCTCGACGACGCAGGCTCATCCGCGGTGGACATGGACCAGGGGCCGCGGCGGCCATGGAGTAGGGGCGTTGCGATGGGGGCAGGGATGGAGATGGGGGCAGGGGCGCCGCCCTGCTCCGGCCCCGGCTCCTCGTCGGCTTCTTCCTCGCCCGCGGTGGCGCAACCCCCCTCAAATCGACGCAAGGTGACCCACCCGACCCGTCCTGACGCTGCACCGGCCCCGCCCCGCCGCCGCTGTGACGAGCAAGGAGCAGGGAGGAGGCCATCGCAAGGAGAGGGAGGAGGTCGTCGCGAGGAGAGGGAGGGAGGCGGAGGTCCGTGCGCGGCCGTCGCCGCCGCCGGGCACCGGGCGGGCTTCGCCGCCGCGGGGGCCCCTGCTCCGCCGCGCGCCGCCTCCTAGCGTCGTCGCGCACGCCGATCGGGGAGGAAGGCCGCGCGCCGCCTCCAAGCGCCGTCGCGCTCTCCGGTCGGGGAGGAAGGCCGCGTGCCTGTCGGGGAGGAAGGATGCGCTCCTCCTCCTTCTCGGCCGCCGGACGGAGCAGGGGCGACCTTGCCCCTCCATGGCTAGAGCTCGAAGAGAGAGGGGGCAGGGGAGCAGAGGAGCCCGCCCCGACGGCACCGGTGCGGGAGCGCGGGCGGGGGAGGCACGGCGTCGGTGGAATGGATGAGGAGAGGGAAAAAAGAAAAGGAAGAGAAAAAAAGAAAAAAGAATAAAAATCTTGTCAAGTGGGTCTCACGGTGGATAGAGTTTGATACTGGAGTATGGATGGCTACGGAAGAAACCGGTATAGAGGAAAGAATCTTGATGACTAGGACGAAATATTTCTTTTAGAGTTAGGATTTAAAGTTTTATGAGTGCGGATAGCTTTAAAGACCAGACCAGCCGTTACGGTGGCACCGTGTGGGGGAGGAGTGGGGTGGGTGGGGCAGGGAAGAACGCACGCGGCGTCCGTGACTCCGGTCCAACGCCAACGCCACGGCTTCCAGTTCCAGTAACGGCTTTGCAGCGCCCAATTTTTTAGGTCGTCAGCTTACCAGCACCAGCGAACCTCAACTTCTCTGACTGGAACTTGAAACGCTCTCGTGTATCTGTTTCAGCTGCGTAGTAGCTACGTGAAGAACGGGCTGTTTAGCCTGTTACCAGCGGACTGTAATCGGAGCAGGGCAGGAGTTTACGGGTGGAAGTGGAACTGGAAGTCGGAGGGGAGATGGGCAGATTGCGGACGACGCTGGGGAGGGAAACACAGGAACGAGGAGCCGCGCACACACGCTAGGGTCCGGTCCACGCGCCACCGACGTGATGAAGTCGGCGACAGCGGGACGCGGCGCCACCGGCCCAGAAGGACACTGGGTTGTCATGTTAGGTGCGGTTGCAGCGTGTTGTGTCGGTTGAAGTAGGAGATGGATTGCGTTGCCGTGGCTGGGTCTCGAAATAGGGGACGCGACGAGCCGACGACCCTGCTTCCGCATCGGCGCATGGTCCGTCGGTCAGCTAAAAATTTCAAGTTTTTTTTTCCTTCAGATTATTATATACTTTATAAAAATAACGTCCAGCCACGTGGCGTAGCAAAATCACTGTCACGTCATCGACAACTGACCCGTTTAGTAGAGCTCCCACACTTCAGGTAAAATGGCTCTCCAGTTTTAATTTCTGGATAGAGTAGCTTTGCCTTCACTTATTACCAAAAAAAAACTTAGTAAAACGTCTCCTTATTTAACCATAAAAAAACTTTTGGTAAAACATCTATTATCTTACGATCCGTGGTTGCAATGCATGCAAAGGAGCCTCTTGTGTGCAAAGGAGCCCAGCGTGGGAGCAGCAAATAGTGAATCAGACCAAAGATGCAGATCAAAGTTGAGACAGCATAGGAGCCTCTTGTGTGCAAACTGTTGCACGATAAAAGACGGCTCCCTTTGTTCGCTTCATCGTTTGTTAATTTGTTGTGAGAGAAAAACACTGTTAAATATAGTCGGTTGATAAGAGAACAAGCAAACAGTTTATCAGGATATAGAAAGTTGGCTCAGATTAAAAGCACTAGGCAATGAATTACAAATTCATTTTTGCATGCCTCTTGTGCGTCCAGAAGACAATGATAATCACGAGCTACGTGTCTTATTCTTGAATTACAAAACTAGGACACCATAGTCCGAGCAAGAAGCCACGGAAGGGCTCCAACATTTCCCTCCTACCTCGGTACCTACAGTCCGACAGGAAAATGAACAGGTGATGTTTCCAGATCCGAGTTAGCACCAAGACAGCTGGAAATCTTCGAGCTTCATGAGGGGACGAAAGCACAGTTGCTGGTAGTAAGAAAATGTGGTATCATCGAGAACCCTCCTTGCTAGCGGTTGATGGGGGTATGCATCCGCTCGACGATTCTGTTGATAGCAGCCAGTGTCATTACAAGGGTGTCATGCTGGAGGATATTGTAGACATTGAGCCCCTGCGTTTCATGAAAGCAGAATGGTCATTTAACCAGAAAAGGATATTCCAAGCAAAGAACACTTAGTTTGATTATTCCAACCTCAAGTACTGAAATCATAGAACTTACAATGGAAGGAAGTACATTAACGTAGTGAAGGTTCTGAGTAGCCAGCTTTAGCTTCTTATCAATGTCGCCTCCATCAACCAACAGAACCTTCTTCGTATCATCCATCTGTCTAATGTATTGCACAATGTTCTTTGTCTTGTGGCTAGGGACTTCCAAGTCCTCAAAGACCAGAAGCTATTATAAAAAAAAAAAATGGACCAGTAAATTTTAAAGCAAACAATGAAATTCATAAGCCTTTTTTTCCTGCAGGACAGAAATTTTCTACTTAATAACACTGGACCATTTCATTAATCATCTCAATACAATATTGCATATGTGGCACAATTGCAAGCATCAATATGAAATCTTCCACTGAGAATGGCCTAAGAACAACATTAGAAAATATTGCGTAAAACAAACATGTTTTGTCATACGACTAGACAGATTTTAGTAAACAACAATGTAGTTGAGGACGGTAGGAAAACATAGTCAGCTCACAGTAAAAGCAGGCAACAAACAGTTGAACCTATCGTGAAAACACGATCCTATGGAATTTAAGTTGATGGTAATGTCATTAAATCGCCACCTGTTCATATATAAATTCAGGCCTAAATATGCAATGGGGACAACAGGACACAGGGCACCAATAATACGATATTAATTGACATTCATCAGCTCACAGTTATTTACAAGATAGCTACACATGTGGTTAGAAACTTATCCTATCATCCAAGACTACAGAGGACAGAAAGTCAAGATATTAAAATGAGTTCAATTATAACAGTTACAAAGATGTCATTTTGTGAAAAATTGCAACAAGGTCGTGCAGTCTTTTTTTTAAAAAAAAAGGTAAGCATGTTTCTACGTACAGCACACAATTAAACTATGATTAAGTATATGTATATCAATTCATTTTTCAATAACAATTTTGTACATATAATAATAATTATTAACCACTGAGCACTTCGATCAAAGCACATATATATTCATTTAGTAGATAGCAAATACCTTCCCCTCTGCGGTTCGAGCAGACAAGGCAATCTTAAGCCCCAGCCGCCGTACTTTCTTCTGCAGCTTGATTGCATGACTTCGTGGTTTAGGCCCATGCATGGTTGCACCACCACGGAACTGTTATATTCGTAATTTAGTTGACTGAACTCAAACCGGATAGTATTTTTCAGGCAATCTCAATATGAATATATGTACCACTATTCATTCAATTATAATAACTAACCTGGGGACCACGCAGTGTTCCATGCCGTGCTCTTCCAGTTCCTTTTTGCTTGTATGGCTTTCTTCCAGTGCCACTCACTTCACTTATAGTTTTAGTCGAGTGTGTCCCCTATAAAGAGAAAGAAGGGCCTAATTATTAGAATACAGAACTGTCATTTTGCCAAGATGATATACATCAGTCCAAGAATTCCATAATTGAAGGCCAAGTAAAAATATATTGAGTGATCCCATTGATGCACCTGCTGTCTTTTAGCAAGCTGCCACCTTACTACCCGGTGGACAATATCTTTCCTGATTGGAACATCAAACACATCACCATCCAAAACCATGAAGCCCTTGTCCTCATTATGGAAATTTGTGACCCTTGCTACCAGGTCTTCATACTGCCCTGCAATATTATAACAAGTCAGAGAAATTAAGCTTCAGCATATTCTTAATTCAAAAGAAAAACAACATTATTCATAGTAACTGCAATACTGCAGAAGTGAAGTTTCATTCATGTCAAATTTTGGTCCGATTAGGTAACAAACAGTAAGCAAAGATTTAGCTGACCAAAGACAAGATGTTAAGTCATATGATTAATCATTTGTCGTTAAAAGAAAAAGAAAATTGAGAAGACTAGTACTGAGAGAAATGACACTAAAATGGTGATTTAAAACTAGTCAATAGGGGGAGAATTACCAAGCTCCCGATCTGGTGTCCACAGAGTCCTGCTCGAAAGAAGTTCTGGTGGAATCAGCACTTCACTTGGTGGAGCCAAAAGAGTAGAATACCCATTGAAAAAGAAACCTGGCAGACTCTGGAAATGGAACAAATTTAAAACAAAAGTCAATGCAGAACTCACGTTGAATCAAATATACCAAAAACACAATTTTCACACGGACATAAAGGAAATAGACCTCTTAAACAGATGATTGGATGTAATAAACTAGATCTTGGCAAAAATATAAGGAAACTTTTATGTTGAAATCTTGATAACCCAAAGTGCTAACAGGACAGATATGATTGATGCTTTCCTACCAGATAAGTTAATGAAAAAAAATGCTACAGAAGATTGGAGGATGTAATAGTTGTAGCTTTCACAGCACATGTTTTCAAAGAAAAGGTGTCTATATTTCCGTTAACAAGAACGAAAATAACAGAGTTGCATTGCAGGATTGCAGCTAAGCAAAAGCAAGAACAGGAACAGAAAGGCAATGAGCACAGCAAGTTTGAGGGTGCAGACAGAGCATCTGTCATCACATGCAATCCACTAATCCAAGATCTATTCAGATGTAAAATTTGATAATAAAGCCAGATGTAAAATACCTCATCTCCGAAGGACTAAAAATCGTACTATATTGTTGAACAGTAACTGAAACCAGCATAACGTAAACAGGCAAATCCGCAAATGTACAGGACTAGATGCACAAGGAATGGAATGAACGGAAGACGCAGTTGGACTAAGGTCCCAAGTGTTCAACTGAAATAAAGGATCACCACCTACAACCACAACTAATGTAATGAAATCACAGGCGGCAGCTAGATGTTAGCACGCAAGGCATTGACACGAAATTGACACCTATATATGCCAAAATGGATCAGCAGTGCAGATTGAAACCTCTTCAATGACACTGACAGTAATTGCTGAAAAGGGACTTTATTTTGTGCTTCCCTTCACGAACCTTGGAATGAAGCAACCTTGTAAATACGCCAACTAGCATAATCCTCAAGACTAAACATAACTGCATTCCAGTGAAAGCGTCAAACGTCTGCTAAATCACTAGATTTCAAACTGGATTCAGGCAAGTGGCCAGAGCAATATTGCACCTAAACCACAGCTGTAGCGGTTTAGCCTGAAGCATGCCCATTTCCCATCCTACAAGGGATCTACAAGATGTTCTAACAGGCAGACTGGAACCTCTGCCTGCGCCAGCACCACCGCGGAGAGCCAGGCGACGGCGCACGGCCGAACTGAGGACAGGGGGTAGGGAGGAAAAGGGAAGGGGTCCAGACCTTCGCGAGGCACGGGCCTACGCCCGGCGGCGGGTGGTGCAGCGCCGCCGAAGTGGGCGCGGACCCCGCGGCGCGGCGGAGCAGCGACGCGGCACGCGCGAGGGCCCGCATCGGGTCGGGCGGAGAGGGAGGAGGCACGCGGCGGCTGGAGTTGCGCCGGCGGAAGAGAGCGCGGCGAGCGGAGGCACGGACACCGGATCGGCGTGGGCTCGTCCTCTCTTTTGCCTGTTCGCTTCGGGCCTTTGCCTTTCAACAACAGGACCGTGCAAGCCCACGGACCACATGTAGAACCACTTGCTCCTCCTCGTTCGAGATGTTGGGCCGATAGTCGGTCCATGCCGGCCCGCTCACCTGTACACAGCTTTCCTTTTACTCAAAAAAAAAAACCTGTACACAGCTTTCCTATGCATTTTTCTTTCTTCTTGTAGTTATTAAGAAGAGTTGAAAAAGGATTAATGTTGAATATAGAAACCAATTAGAATATGCTTTGCCATTGGTAATAGATGGGGAGACATGATGTGTTTGGTCAAGAGGTTGGTGTAGCCGAGGACTTGTTTAGTTCCACCAATTTAGCCACTAAATTCACTATACAGAATTCATATTCTCCGTCACATCAAAATATCGGCACATGTATGAAGTGCTAAATGTAGATAAAATTAAAAATAATTGCATAGTTTTATTGTACTTTATAATACGAACATTTTAAGCCTAATTAGTCAAAGTTTGGATAATCTTTACCAAATACAAACGAAATGTTATAAAAATTCCGTTACAGAATTCCTAGCCCCAATTTGAGGATCTAAGCAAGGCCCTAATTAAAATTGCGTAGCTGTTCAAGCGCTCGTTCACTGAGCCTTATCCTCGCTGCTCAATTGTGTCGCGGCGCTGGTCGCCCTGGCTACTGCAGGGCCGCCCTCCTACGGCCTGCTACCGATACTCGCCCTGGCTGGACGGTGCACGCATGGGCAGACGAGAACGTGGGAGGACGGCAAAAAAGTGGTAGGAAGGGAAAAGAACACAATAAACTTTTGATAAAAGTTCTGTCTTGGTCGGAGTGGGAATAGCATCTCTTTTACATGTCTATGAAGTTTTGCAAAACCCAAACACCTCAGATAGAAGTAGAAATTTATCGAACGAACCACACTCCTTCGGAGTTAAAAAAACTCAATGGATGGCACCTTCAGAACATTCAACGGTTCTAGTATAGCTCATTAATTAATATCACATGGTAAAATAAAATTGCATCCATTTCTGTACAATTTCATGTTTGTTTAGTTAAACAATCAAAACCTATGGGACAAGGTCTCAGGGCAAGAAAATGGAAGTAATGACAAAATCGCATACATTATGCACCAAGACATCAGAATGGGCAATTTGTATGTGACAACTGATAGTCAAGACTCGAGAGCTGCCAATAGAGAAGATTTCTCGAGTTAGAATAATAGAAAAGGGGAGCCTACAAGCCGAACCGTATGCGGTTTTGCACTCATACTGTACCCTATCACTCCCCAAAATGGACAATCTGCTAACCTGGATCAACAAATACTTATCAAGATAAAGATACTCCAGTCCTTTATACTGATAGTCAGAGTAATCATAACAATCTGCAGAATGATCATGGGCGCTAGCCTCAACAAAACTGACATTTTGGTCTAGGTTGCTGCTGACGAGATTATGTGTGTCTGGATATCAGGAGACCAAGCCGCAATGCTTTCTGCTTATAAAGCTTGTGTGGGTTTTTTAACATTTCTATACTTGCTTTCTTTGTACCTAACATGACACGAGCAATGCTAAATAAATCCCCTTTCTCCAAGGCAAACTGCCATTCCCTAGGTGAGACGTCAAACCAATCTTTTCTTGAAGATATAGTTGTTTTAACCTCCACATACTCTGTGAAACCCTCTGGGTGTGTTATAACAATATCATAAGGCAGACCGGTTTCAATTTTGTCGTTCACCCACCTAACATTGTTGGAACCTAGTTGTTTGGCAAAATATTTCTCAACCAGTGCTTCACCAAGTCTCCCTGTTCTTAACTGGCTTGCATCTGAAGGCCGCTGATTCTTGTCTTCTGCAAGATTGGCCAGCTTCTCATCGAAATTTGTTAGCTCAACATGGACTGTTGGGCTTGAACTTCCAGCCTCCAAGTTCAAATAAGCAGGTGCATTGAAAGGTTCATCAGACATCACCATTTGAGGCTCATCAAGGATTTCCGCTGAAGTATCTCCAAGCAATGTAGTTTCGGTACTTGGTTTCTCTTCAATAATCCAATCCCCTTCAAGATCAACAGTAAGCAAACTATCTTCAGTGTGTCCATACATAGCAGGCATGTTTAAGTTTGTTGAAGGTCCAGCATCATTCAACTTCGCCTCTTGCATGCTTGCACGCTGATTTATGAGAGGTGTTCTGAAGACAGGTGCTGTTCTCCAATGGTTAAGAGGCCAACTTGAAACCATTCCTGGTGCCTTCTGATGATTGGGAGCACTGAATTCACGGCCAGGTTGGAAATCACCCCCTTGTGTATCAACACTTCCTTGATCGGCTGAAAATTGGTCAGCTGCAGACAAGGACGAGAATTTCCAGACAGCTTCATGCTCAGGTAACTCAGGAATATTCTGGTTATTAACGATAAAAGACTCTATTTGCTCAGCATGGGTGCCAGATTCTGCCATGGTTTTAATCATGTGTAGAAAATTTGCAAAATGTAGATCAGGGGATCCATCAAAGAAAATTCTAGAAAGCTCCAAAAATACTGAATGTGAATCAGCATCTTGCGTTGCGTATAGAGTGTCTCCCTGCAAACCAGTAACATGTCAAAAAAAAATTGAAGGCAGAGGAATTAAGCAGAGCAAAACTTTAATTTTAAGCATTAACAACATAGTGGTATGAAGCTTATGTACAGACGACAAGTTGATGAATATAGCCTAGAAAAAAGATTTCAACCTAAGAGCCTATTTGGAATGGAAGTCATTTAAAAGACATTGTATAATCCGACTATGTAATTACTTGCTAATGGCAGAATCGAACGGTAGATACTAACCTGCAAAACACAATGACATTTGAATCTTTTCTTAGAAGAACTCTCAAATCCTCTCAGTACATACTTGTGGAATAACTTGTCAACAACTACTACTTGCAGATTGCTAATCTTCATGATGTCATTTTTCTGGAAGTTGATATAAGTATCTCTATGCAGCTTATAGATGTACCGTTGCATGTACGGCAAAAGCCAACAAATCAAGGAAACCTTTTCTCTGTTCTCTGATGTACCATAAAATATTGCTTCACGACATACAACCTACGTAAAGGTAGAACGAGTGATAAGAAACAAACAGAACCAATGAACTTTAGCTATAAAAGAATTACTTTAATATGTATTTTCGTACTTCTCTGTTTGTGCTCAATGTTTTTAGTTTAATCATATAAAAAAAAGAGAAACATCTGTTTATGCAGTTGCATAACTGGTAAAGCACATACTCTTAATTTACCATGTTGACTCTGCTGCAAATAATTAATAAATCAATAAATAGAATTGATGTGGTCTACTTGCACTGTGCCATAACTAGAACTTTCTGCAGTTAGCCAACAGATTAGTTATGCAGTTGCATAACTGGTAAAGCACATACTCTTAATTTACCATGTTGACTCTGCTGCAAATAATTAATGAATAATAATTAATAAATCAATAAATAGAATTGATGTGGTCTATTTGCACTGTGCCATAACTAGAACTTTCTGCAGTTAGCCAACAGATTAGTATAACCAACAACCATGGTGCTCAAGATAGACATCGACACTTTCAGTGACTAATGAACTATCTTCGTCTAAAGAAAGCTGATTTCCTTTGCTAAAAAAAAAAAAAACTCGACCTCTGAGGGTAAGACCTCCCTCAGGGGCATTGAGAAGGTAGAAGATTCGACGAAGTGATATTGTCATAATTATAGCATAGAATAAATTCATGCTAACCAGTCATTCTTCCACTCTTTGAACCCAAGGAACAAGATACAATTGGTATAAAATGGTGCATTGGAAATGGCTAGAGCATAAAAACTTCATTTCACTACAGATTTTCTTCGCCACCAAGTTTCCAATTCCACAGTTCTCCATTTCTCACCAGTTACCATTAGTACCCCATGTTGGATGGAAAAAAATAAAACTCACTTGGGCCATAATGACTTCTTTTATAGAGATTGGCTTGGAGAATGACTTTAATAGTAGTTATAGCTCAAATTATTTTTTGTTCGGCTTTATTCCCATTTTAGTTTGCATAAAGTGATACTTAACATGTTAACATAGCTCTTTGTGCATATGAGAAGCAGGCTAAAAATTGAAAATATGGATACAATAAAAAGATGTCTATCACCTTCGAAAGTGCTTGGATGCCTAAGCTTTTCATCAAAGCAGCAACTCTTCCATACAGCATTTGCTTATCCTCAGAAGAAAGGTGACCAAATTGTATGAAGTAAACATCATTAGAGTTAACAAACTGTTGCTTCAACTCCTCATCATCTACCCAGCAAATAAGGCCAAAAGAAGGATGTAGAGAGACCCATTTATCAGCTGAGGTGGGCAATATTGTTGTTTCTAATTTCTGAAGAGATTCTTTCAAGTACAATATATCATTCATCTTGTCACTTTCAGAATGCAGATACTTAGCCCATCTCACAAATACACAAAAGACCTATATATAACATGAAAACAAGAGATAGCAAGTCAAACAAGATAACCTTACTCAATACAACTGCCAAAACTTTACTGTATCTTCAGTTCAGGATAATTCAAATTGTGATTAACTGGGAGTATGTACTTAACAGTTAACAGTAAGCTATAAAATATACCCATGAAGTAAACCCAACTTACATAGTTTGCTGCCTGTGAAGGCAATGCAATGGTTGACAGCCGTAGCAGCATCTCAACATAATTTGATGTTGTTGGAGCCTTTGGTACACCACATGTCAGAGTAAAAAATTCACAAAGGTTTGGATAGACTGCAGACAGCATTCTTCTTGGGAACGTGCTTTTGTTTTTCGTTACAACGAAATCCTCTGTTATTTCAGAACATCCTGTTGGGTCATGCCAATAGAGGTCTTCCGGCGGCAAAAACCTTCCAGGAATAACCTCACTTGCCCGAGGACGCTGTAATGGTGTAAATATGGAGGGAGATGACATGAACTCCCGTTTAATGTCAATCTTTGAGTCTGCCACACCTTCTGACAAGAAGGTATAGAACTTGCACATCTGGCTCATACTGAAGAAAAGGAAGGTTAACCCATAATATATATCATATATTAATTAAAAAGCAAAATGATAAAAGGACAGCTAAGCGATTATGCTTCAGAATTCATAACAAATTTGTGGCTCAAATATATTTCTCAAACACACATAATGAGTGTATAATCTAGAAGGAAAAAGCTAGCAGTTACCTTGCTCTAAAGGGAACCTTTGACGCTATCCAATACTTCAGGACCATCAATGCATCACAGTAGGATACCTCTGTTTTGAATCCAATTGCCTTCTTAAGTGAACTGCTAGATACCTGTCCCATAAAGGAATAAGATGAGGTAACCGGTAAATTCCAGAAGAATTTGGTAAGAACAGATTCACCAACCTGAGGTACAGCATATGGAGCCACACTACCAAAAACAGAGCGAACATTTTCAGAATCATAGAATAAATCTGTTGGATAATGAAGATCCTCATCCATTCTTGATGCTATCCATTTGAAGCTTTGAATGCACTTCATAAATGATGATTCAACTGCTCTGTTTTCACGATGTACACCATCTGTGAGGATCCTAGATTTTGCACTATAATGATCATCCCAGAATCTATCAAGAACCTCCAGAAGATATACACAATTTTCCCTGCATCTTTTTGAAGAAAATATTGATAAAATTCCAGATAATTCTGGCGACTCCCAGTCATACACGGTACATGGTTTTGCAGATACATCAGCTAGAGAAAGGCCTCCTGCTAGAAGAGAATCAACTTGGGACAAACTTTTTTCAACTTTCACTACCTGCACAAAATCAGTCACACCCATCTCTTCAAAAAATCGCCTCCATTTTTCCCGTTCAAATGATGACAACTCTGAACCATGATGAATCAAATAGCTACTATCAAGTTCAATCCAACTAATTTCTACATTCTGAAGCAGTCTGCTAACGTCCACAGAATTTCCATAATCTTTACTGAAGTGAATTGGTACATCAGCTGGGCTCTTGTATCCATGGTTTGTAAGGAAGATAGGACTCTTCCGTAGTTCTGACACTATCTCTTCTTTTTCAAAGTTACAGCTGGTGCAAGAAGACTGAAGATGAACCATAATAAAGCTCAAATACTCTCTAATCATTCTATCAGCCATATTAGCTTCTAAACCGTTACGCAAGGACACCATGATGTGATTTTTAATAATGTCATGCCCAGACAACTTTCGCACACCAATCTTTTGGAGCATGTCTGCCAGATCATTTATTCTGACCTCCTCCATGAGGTATTTATTTTTGCAGCATGCAGAGAGAAAATTTGGACTCACAGTTCGAAGATTACCATATAGAACTGGAAAATTCTGAATGCTACTTCTGCATTCAGGAATGGAACTGAAAATATCATATGGCAACCATATAGGACCATCTGAAACAGAGCTAAATGAACCATCTGAAAGTGGGATGCATGGTATTTTCCTAACTTTATCCAAAAGATCTTCAAGGCTTTTTGCTGAGGAAACAATTCCAGAAGAATGAGACAGCAACGTCAGATAGAGATTAACAAACCAAGCACACAGCCATTCCAGGCCCAATGACTCAACACAACCATCAGTTCTGCAAATAGATGAGATGCTGTCTAGCAAAATGTTTGGTCCATAGTCATGAATACCTAGGGCTCTCGATAAATTATCAGATATAACAATATCTTTTGAGAGGTAACCAAGACCAAGATGTTCATGAAGTAAGCCTTCGGACAATAGCATTTTAGTCCGTTCATCCCAACCCCTAAGCGTATTGCATGGATAGACCCATTGCACAGTAGAGCCATCCAAAAACATGCAGCGGGTCAGTCGCAACTTGGAAACGATCAAGTGAGGAAGCTGCCTGAAGAATCCATGAACCTCTCCTGCTAGAGGAATAAAACTCAAGAAGTCTGTGACAGCTTTTCCAGGGCACCTCTCAAAACAGGGTAGAGCACAAAAGGATTCTTGGGCACTGACAAACAAAGAAGGGAATTCGGACAACAACCACTGATTCCATGCACTATCCGCATCCACTTCCTCCCTGGAAGATGGTAAAACAAAATCTCCTTGAAGAATGAATTTAAGACCGTAATTCCTTAGAGGAAGAAAAGCAAACACAGGTTGCTGCTTCAAGTAAGGTTCATAATCTCCGTTCTCAGTCTGCTGCAAGGTAAATGCCACAGCTATCTCTGTGGTGCACACATCATGCCGCACAATGGTACCTTGTAACCTCTTACTGACCACCAACCAATTCATTGTCTCAATCCCATGCGAGATTCTCACAATGCCATCACCAAGAACCTCCCTTCTCATAATCAGAAGTGTGCCATCAAACAAATTCTTAAACTTGATACATTTTAGTCGATGAAGGAACAACAGTAGAGATGGGTGCAGATCTGAAAACAAAGATACAATGGAGCACATACCAGTGCCCTCCCTAAATTTTGATCTAAAGGGAAGTAAAATGCAAGTGTTCCACAACGAATGGGCATCCTTGTCATCTTCAACAGATAGCATTCTACTAAAAGAAGTGGTACTGTAAGGTGGAACTGCAGTTGGCAACACAAAACCAATCTGGCCATCTGTGATATCAAATTTCACATGGAAACCATTTGAATGGATCTCTGGAGCATCAGTTACCTAGAAAACATGAGTGACAAAATTAATTGGTATATTCATACCCCGGACAACTCAAAGTAACACAAGGTATATAAGGATATGTGCCAACAAACTGTTATAAGGAATACAATAAGGAATCTATGAAACCGTGGACAATATAGTAACTTCAAAGTTATTATTATATTAATACCTACCCGGAAAACTGATTTAAATCCAATGCCTTTATTTCCAATATAACCCTGGTTTGATCCTTTCTTTGTTGAGTTACCAATATCACAGAGTGCTCTAATGTTCTCAGCAGAGAAGCCCCTCTCATTGTTTAGAACAGCAATACCATTCTCTTGGAGAATGAATGCTAATGTTGGTTCAACATCCTCAGGATATGTATTGTCGTCAGCGTTCTGTACCTGGTATAATCAGCCAAAAGAAAAAGAAAAAAAAACTCAACTTTCCATTAACCTCCAAGCACACAACAAAGTCTGAGTGTAAAGGAAGAGCATAGTTCAAGCTTACCAGCTCAAGAAGTAGATGAGAATCCTGGGAATATAGTTCTTGTGAAAGGCAATGCAATGCTCTGCCAAGTCGAGCATGCTGCTTCTTTAACAAGTTATTCTCAGTGTCACTTAGTGCCTGATCCAGACCAAACTCTTCACGGCGTATAGTCTCAATAACAAGAGATGCTTCCTCAAGATTTGTTTCTTCCAACATGGAAGATCTGCTAGTATGTAGTTCTGCAATATCTGCTTCAGTTCCAGCAGGACTTGATATCTTATTGTCTTCATTATCTATACCAACCCGATCATTTATGCCAGGAAACAATTGCCTTCTCTCATCCAGCATATGAACATCACTAGCAATATGCATGTTTGAATTTTCATGTGTGGCTCCCTCAGATGCAGGTGATGCAAGCTTGACAGCAGAATGCATTTCTGTCTGCACATGAACTTCTTCAGTTAAACACAACCTACGGCAATCTTCAACCCATTCTACAACTCCAAGTGACAAGCCAATATCATGAAGCATGCAAAGCTTCCCGTTTTCAGTGGCTTCATGCAACATAACTGCATGCCAGTTCTTAGTAACAACCCGAAATCCTGCCAATAGTATGTCTGCTGCAAGACTACGGAATTCCAGAGGTAGATGACCAAGACAATCAAGTACAAATTTTGCGATCAAATGAACAGTGTTATCAAAGTTTGGCAAGCTATCAGACCTGATCAATCTTGCAGAAGATACCTGAGAGCTTTCTTGACACTGACCAACAAAACAAGTAGAGGTTTCACTACTTAGGTTTTGGGTCTCGTCAGGCATAAATATTTTGTTTTCAGATTTAGCATTCATCAAATCATTGTTGTTATCTACTATGAGCTTTATTGCTCGCTGTGCATAACATTTTAGCAATGACATTGGGGTGTTCGTAGAACCATTGTAAATGTATAGCAGTGAAAGCAGTTTCACTGCCACTTGAACTGGTGAGCGTTGGATAATAGCTTCCAGAAACTGGTCAACTGTGGCTGATGAATCTACTCTAATAAACCTACCATCTGTGGTCGCAATGCATGCTAGCTCTTGAATTGGACCAGTATTCAGCAACCAATGTACAAAGGAGCCCAGTGTAGGAGCAAATAGTGAATCCCAATGGGACCAAAGATGCAGGTCGGACAGCATAGGAGCCCTCAGTAAACAATCGATTGCCTCTCGTGAGCAAACTGTACCACAATAATAAGATTGTTCAGCGACACTGTTTCCCAGTCCGTCAACATTACCATGTCTACTTGGCAAAGTTCCAGACCACCGTTTTTCCAACAAAGTGATGGAAAATTTTAAACTACTTGTTTGTATGTCTTTCTTCTGCCCCTCAATAAAGCCAGGAACTCCTTCACCAGATTTGTCTTGCACGATATTAAAGCTTATCGTTGGAAATTGCCGTTTAAGAAGCATTATGAAGCTATCCTCTGAAAAGCCACCATCTTCCAGCCAGTTACTCTCAGCTTGACAGAGTAAAAAGTCAATTTGCTGCTGCAGTACAGAAACTTCCCGAGATGAAGAATTACAAGTACCCTCCTTCAAGAAACTACTCAAAGCAGTTCGGAACTGATGACAATGTTTGTCCAAAAACTCGAGGAATGTCCCATGGCCAAGAGCACTGAATTGATTTGCTGAAAATTGAGTAGTTACCCATGTTTCACAATCATTAAGTGCCTTCACTTGCAAAGTCACATCACCAGAGACTTTACTGTTGGATTCAATATATTCCGTTATCCTCCTGATGACATCATCAATAGCAACACCTGCATGAACAAATGAACATATGAAAAAGGGACATTTGTCTGTAGCAGCGGTTCAGCAGAAAATGAGTACCAAGTACAGTTGAACCAAATGATAGAGGGAGAGTACACACTATGTCCAGTCCTGTTGTCTTCACTCTTCTTATGGGCTCCATCAGTACAACCAGTATTTTCTTTACTTGGAGGCTCGATTTCCATAACCTCAGTGGTGGTGTTAGGAAGAGGGCTTGAAGATACATTATTCTCACTAGCAAGCTGTATAACATCATAAATGCTATCCAGCAGACCACATCCCATTGATTTGACCTGTATGTCCATGTGGCAGCAAAGTTTAAAGAAACATTTCAAAAATGCTAATAGCAAAAAGAAGGGCAAAAATTCATGTACTAAAAAATAATGAATATGCATGGTCAATAAATTTCTACCTCTACATACCTAGAATAACTAAAATCTGGCCTGTTCATAGCATAATATTCAAAATATGCATTACTTCCTGCGGTTTCAATCAAACACCTAAACAGGTGAACATATGAACTTTTCCTGAACTATCACATAATCGCTTGAATGCCGAGCCAAACAGAATCATCATATATCACGCCCTATTTCAAACTCCTCGATGACTAGATCTTTTCGTTCGTTCTAAAGGTACAATAGTGGGGCGTGGAACACAAGAGGAAAAAAAAGGAATATAGCATAGGATGAACAAACATGCCTACAAAAGTCCAAATCATATAAGACAACTTGAGGGAACTACATGACTAGAGAAATCCAAAATCAGGCCAACCAGTTCCTAATTTGTGTGTTATTATCATGCAGGAAATGCAGGTCAAAGGTCATTAATGAATAGTAACTAGAGTAAAGCTTTACAATTCAAGTCTAATGAATAAAGGAGGATAATCAACTCACAGCAACATTGAGAAGGCCAATGCCTGGGTACTGTGAGCAGAAATTTCTTATGTTCTTCTTCTCTGATTGTGACCTTCCATAGTACTTTGCTAACATTTCCAAAACCTGCATCAGTTACAGATACAATCAAATTAAGTCCAGACAGAACAATTCGGCAGAGAAAAGGAGGTTGTATGCTTGCAGCCTCATTAGATTACTCAGCTTCAATTACTTAAAGAAAACAATTCAGTGAGTACTAAATGTACCTCTTGAACTGGATGTTCACGACAAGTTTCCTTCCATGTTGTTACAAAATTCTCCAGCTTACCTATACTAAGGAAACAATTCGGTGAGGCTTCATGCTTTTGTTGCTTCTTAGGATGCTTGCCCGAACAGCTAGGACTCCCGATTTCTTCAAATTTTCTTTTATCAATTACTTTCCCCTTTTTTTCACTCTCCTTCGGCTTGCTATTCTCTACAGATGGCCTTTTATTAGTTTCAGATTTCAAACCAAGCCTTTCCAGTTCTTCAGTTTTTGATGGATATGGGCAGCTATTCACACGCTTATCACCATCCTTTTTGTCAAGGACAGAACATTCATTCTTATTCTCATTGTCATCAGAATTACCATCCTCAGAACCAGTATCACCATTAGTTTCATCATCGGTTGAATCAAAATGGATATGCTTATTGATGCCTGGTAACTGCTTCATACGATTAGTTAAAGAAATGAACCTCTTGTCCAAAACCTTCTTGTGAGTACGGAAACTTGCATTTTTCAACAAATCCTTCTCTCGACTACTATTACCAGATCCACTCATATTTCCTAGAAGCTTCGCAGCAGACACTTCTGTTTGCTTGGCCTGTTGTAGTAAGGAAATATGCAACCTACAAAACCTCCCTAGATTAGTAAAAGTAGAATGCCGTTTCTGTTTCAGCGGAGCACACCAAAATAAATATTAGAATCACATGTGGAAAGATAATAAGTACATAGAACACGATTTCCAAACAAGTACCTACCCCAAGCTCTGTACCCGCACACCAAGTTTAAACTTCCCAGAGACTGATTTTTTCTCCGCAAGATGATTCAAGAAATCTTCAACTGTGATTTTTTTCTTAGATCTGTCCACAAATTTCAGCAGGACATTGATAACCTCCTCACTAGAAAGCTTAGGCACCACAGACAAATCAGCTGGCACTAAAAAATAATGTGCAACAAGCGGGTGCTGAAGGAAAGGTCCCAATCCCAGCTCTTCAAATTGCACAACCCCTTCATTCTTGCATATCTCAACCTCCAAATCATAAATCGTTACAATTTTTCTTGCTGCAACATAGCAATGTATGAATGCGTTCACCTGAAAAATGCCAAATAATGCCCATCAAAAGTAAATTACCAGAATGAACAAGTAATTTCTACCAAATAGTAATGACTTGAGACTAATAGAAGGAGCTAAGAAAGCATTGCAATTGCATGCGGAATAAAATTAAGCCCTCGTGCTTTAGGTGAAAAGAAGCAAACATCAAACTACTCTTGTCTAAATGGACCGGTATAGTTGATAAGCCAACTACTCCATTATTAATGATTGTAGTCTAGTTCTATGAGATGCTACTTGTGCTCTTATCCAAGATAAGGCTAGCCTTGGTCATGTACAACAACTTATTTTTCGGTACCAAGAGTTGCAGTGACTTCTAATACTATAACACAACGGGAGTGAGTGCTGACCTTGCCCTCGATCAGGAAGAGGTCCCGCAGGAGCGGCACATCCTGGGCCTGGAAGCCGAGGGAGTCCCACGAGTCAGCCTTCAGCGCCACCAGCACCGCCTGCGCCACCTTCCACGCCGTGACGCCCTCCCCGCCCTTCACGAGCTCCTCCCGAGCCTTCCTAGCCGCCTCTTGCGCTCGGTCGAGCACGGCCTGCTGGACGCCCGGTGGCGGCTGCTGCTGCGACTGGGGGCCCGACGGCGCAGGTTTGTCAGCGGCGGCGGGTTTGGTCGGGCGGTGCTTGGCGTTACCGGTAGGGGCTTGTTGGTACGCATGGGCGGCGAAGTGATGCGCCTGCGCCTGCTGCTGCTGGAGCTGGTAGGCAGCTAGGGCAACGGGGTTTTGGAAGAGGAGGTTATTGAAGAAGGGGTTAGGGGCAAAGCCGAAGGGGTTCATCCCGTGCAGCGCCGCCGCACCCGGGTCGGCGAACGGCATCGAGGCGGCGCCATAAAATTGCGCGGCGGCGGCGGCGCGAGGGTCGTATCCGTGGGTGGGCCGAGGCCGCTGGTGGTGATCCCGGCGGCTCATCGAGGTGGTGCCCGGTGGGGATTGAAGCGGAGGCAACGTGGAGGGGAAGGAAGAGCTCAGCGCGCGACGGCAAGGTCGGCGCGGCGGCGTACCTTGGCAATGGGTCTCTGGCCTTATATGGCAGCAGTCTGGTCTCTGGTGTTTGTTTTTCCAGCCCGTGGGCTTCTGGGGTCTTTGGTTTTGTAGTTATCTTCTCGCGGCAATGTCAGTATCCAGCCCGTGGGCTGAATTTGAAATTATTTACGCTGAAGGATTCTTAGGTTGGGCCTTTTCCGGCTTAGTGTATGTTGCTTAGACTTTGTGTGCATTAATGCATTATATGCCTCAAGAAAACTCAAAAAAAAAGATGAAACGTACATGTATACAAGTATAAATTCACATCGAATTTGCTCTAAATGAGGTTATGAATACTTTAACGCGTACAAAAGGAAGCTAAGTATGTGTTAGCTACATATAGATCGATTCTTTTATTAGGCAGTAGATGTGCATCTTTATGCATAGCAATCTTTCCCTACTACTAAATCACAAAAATTTCAATCCGCTCTGCCTTTTCTGTCCGCCAGGCTCCTGTGTCCTCCTAGAGTCCTTGACCGAGTCAGGTGCTAAACTGCTAATACGCTGCCTCCTCTAGCTACTCGGCACTCGGCACTATTTTGTTTCCAATTCGTATATATGTATACTATAACAAGGATGACAGATTCGTAATAAAAAAGGATGTCACATGTACGAGCATCATACTATTACATCCATATCACCGCAAAAACTTCTATACAGATCAGGAAATCATAATCTATACCTATCTATAAAGAGGCAAAATTTCTTCACCTCTTTTTTCTTTCACCTCTCCGTGTCCTATATGTTTACGGTTAAAAAACCATAATTAGAACCATAATCTTTTCCTAATACTTAATTGAAGAAATTTCTCTCTGCCAGAAACTTTCTATCCGTCAGCCTAACTGTGCCTTAGTCACAGTTCATATAGGAAAACAAATACCTGAATCCCTCCGGTCCGTATAAGAAAACAATACCGAAGCGCTCTCATCCATAGAGAGAAGAAGGAAAATAAAAAAATCCGGTCCTCCAGTCCGCACATTAAAAGCCCATAATCTTTCCCTAATACTTAACTAAAAAATTTCTCTTCGTCAAAACTTTCTGTCCGCCAGTCCAACTGCGCCTTAGTCTGTCCATTTATATAGGAAAACAAATACCCGAAGCCCTCCCGTCCATATAAGAAAACAATACCGGAGCCCTCCTGTCTGTGGAGAGAAAAAAAGCCGGCCCTCCAGTCCGCACATTAAAATAAAAATTAAAAATAATAAATAATAAGAAAAATAAAATAACAAAATAGAAAAAAAGAAAAAAAATGTGATGGCTGTTTTGCAAAATCAATAATAGCAATGATAATTTTATAAAGTGATGACAATTTCGCTACATATTATACGCAATATTATAAGTCGTTCAAAGAGTGGTGAGTGAGTTCATCATCTAATTCGGAAAGGAGTTGTTAACAATAATAGAAAAAAATAGAGGATTTCACATAAAAAAGTTGATGCAGTAAAATTTTATCTCAAAATATATATAACAAATGATATAGTAAATACATATACAGCAAATGATATAGTAAAAGTTCTGTAGGGTTCGCGCCTAGGACGTTTGATGGCCGCATCAGATTATTTTGGTATGGGCTGTGGTTGCCTAGTTTTCACATGGCACGAACTGCCCTGAGGTCTCAGCTGAAGAACTCTATCACACTTAAACAAAAGCGACCATGGAGGTAGTGACCGAGAGCAGCACATTACACAACGGTGAGGAGATTGTCATAGCGGGCCATACCGATCGTAGAGTACCTGAGTGAGTTCGCAATCTATTTCAACAAAGAGTTGGTGGCAAGAATAGAAAAAACTTGAGTGTCCCAACTAAAAAAATGGATATAGTATGATGTTAAGATATTTACGTAAACTTTAAGGATCCCAATATAAAGTGTTTTGTTAGTTACTTGTGTTTTTTAAAAAAAGACAAAAAATATAAAATTCATATAAAATCAAAGTCAAATCTAAAATTTCCAATTCAAATTTTATTAAATTCCTTCTAACTGTAGAGTGTAACCGTGTGTGAAATAAAATCTTAAAAAGCTTAAGGGCATAATAAAAAATCATAGATAGTATGCTCCAAAGACAATTTGAAAAGTTATAAAAAATTATCAATACAAACCAGTGAGACTGAAAAAGACTCAATGTTAGGATTGTACTTATTCTGTAACATAAGTTATTTTGAATACGATATAAAAACCTAAATACATTTAAAAATAATTTAAGTTCAAAGTGAAAAAGTATTTGATAAGTGTTTATTATTTTCTAAAAATGATGAAACTTATTACAATAGATGTGGACAAAATTCATAGCGGCACGGGTATTTTGTCTCTTTATTATTATGCATCGATTATGACTAGATACACAATAAAATCAAGCAATATTTGTAAAAAAAATCAATATATCTTATAATTTAAATATGTCTTATAATTTAAATACATGAAATATTATGGATTTTGTGACCCGTAGCAACATACGGGCAAATTTTAGCAATATAATGCAGCACGGGCAATCCTAATAATCGAATACAATTACAAAATAGACAGAATATTTATATATATATATAATCAAATTAATCAAAGATAGTTTGAATTAAATCAGACGTCCCATGAGCCAAATCACCAAATTCCCTCTAACTCGCGAAATAAACGACCGTCAAGCTTATGTCTTTGTCGTGGAACAGTTGTTGTCTCCCTCTAGACCTCGCTCATCTTGCCCGTCATCAGAAAAGTAAAAGGATTCAAGAAGAACAAACACAAATCAGCACAAATTCAAAGAAAGCACAGATCAACAAGAATGACCCCCTGCCCTGTGTGGAGAAAAAACCAACCAGGAAATTGGTGAGGAAAAAAGAAAAAAAGCAGCCACGCCCCCCTGCTTCTTGCTCTTCGGCGCGCCTGGATGAAGCTGGAAGGAGCAGGAGGAGCGACGGTTACAGGATCGAGGCTAGACTCCCTCTCTGGTTCTTGAGGCAGGAAAGAGGGGAAAGATCTGTGGGAGGAAGAATGAATGACACTTGAGCGTGAGCGGGTGTGGTGTTGTGTGCGTACTATGTGAGCTTGCTGTGGGTGGGTGTGGATGACCACTGGCGACGCGTGGACAGGACCAGGGCAGATGACGACGCGTGGGACAAGAGCGGTGCATGTAATCAGGTGCTGGTTCGGTCCAATGAGCTCAGGCACAACCTTCGAAATTTCGAGGCACGAAATTTTTTATATAAATATGTTTAAATAAAGCAAAGATTCAATAGGCTATTGAATATTAATGTTGCATTAAGACTTTTACAACTAATACACCGCAAATCTTCTTGAGAGCAAACATTCAATAGGCTATTGAATATTAATGTCGCATTAAGATTTTTACAACTAATACACCGCAAATCTTCTTGAGAGCAAACATTCAATAGGCTATTGAATATTAATGTCGCATTAAGATTTTTACAACTTCTAAGTTCATGCCCGTGCGTTGCTATGGGACAACAAACTTTTATACTAAGAAAAAATAAATCGCATGATAAAATGACAATAATGTAAAATTAATACTAATGTTAAAGAAACTTTTATACTAAAAACACGTGGATCGCACGATAAGATAACAATGCTGTGAACCAATGTTAAAGTGGCAATTAACTCAAAAAGCATTTTTTATTAAATTACGTATTTCTGGCTAAGCATGAAAGACCGTTTAGTAAATACACTCTAATTTCCAAGAAAAAACAAAAATCCACCTTCCTTGGATCCTTGTAGGTACCTGGAACTCATTTTCCTAATTCCTGTCTAGAGATCATTTCCTTGCTGACAGCAGACACCATACCAAATAAAATAGCCTGATACGAGCAAAATAGACTTTCAAACTTCTGGTTGTTGAGAATGAGAATCAAAAACATTTTCAGTTTGATTCATTCCATTGATTAAATTTGCAAAACAATGTTCTTCATGGACTTCAAAATGATCTCCAGGTCCTTTAGCATTAGCACCTTTTGCAAAGTCATTATCATAAATCTCACACCTTGAAACATCCTCTTGCAGAAATGCAGGGCGTACAAAAGACCCAAGTGGTCGGACCCTTCCCCTAACCCTGCGCAAGCAGGAGTTACGTGCACTGGGGCTGCCCTTATTACCATAAATCTCACAAAGTTTATCATAGTTCACAAAAGGATTCATATACAAAGTCGCTGCTCCAGGGCGACTCTGCAATGGAAAACATTGTTCAACCACTTCATCAGGGCCACAAAAAAAGCAATTGATGTCAAAGTTCACATACCAGCAAAGGTATATTATTACCTGATGAATATCAAGTGTGAAAAGATGTCAATATTCACATACCAGACCAGCCAGATTAAGCTTCCTCTATTCTTAGGTACCCCAAGTATACACTTAAAAGTAGCAAAAAAGTTCACAACAAAGAAAAGGTGAACTTGATTAGTGCTGGCGTGATATGTATTTTTTTCACACAATAATTGAATCCCAAATTTATACTAACTACTGCTTGTGGGAAAAAAGAACAAGTCAACTTTTATGGTTTACGGATTGGAGATTAAGTTAGACAGGGAGCTATGGTCGACATTGGTCTCAACTAACTTCTTCCCCTTCCTGACTTTACTTTCAGAGTGAAGCTTTATTCAGGTCATTTAAGAATTCAACTGAAAACCAAAAATCTTCAACATGAGCTTTGTCTCTATTTGAATTTAAGAAGTAACAGTGATTTGTGCAATCTGAACTGATCCATTGATTTTTTTTTTTACGCTCGCTGAACTTACAGTTATAAGTGACAACGAAGATCAAGCAACCTAAAACACCACCCCACCTATTCACTCTACCTGCACCATTACTATTGAAACATTGAATGGCTGAAGTTCATTGTTTTTTTTTCTAAGAGGAAAAAGAGCTGCACAAATCAAGTAGCAAAGGAGATCTGAATAATACATACCTCTAGGCAAGGAAAGCAATACCATGTTTTGAACATTTCTGTCAGGCCAACAATCTCATCCTCGAATGAGTTTTCTTCGATGCAAATAAAAGACATGAATTAGAGTATCTGATATATCTTGGAAGTAAATTGTTGAATGTTTCATGCACAGCCCTCTACCCTGCAAATAAAAGACAATATGCATAAGCACAAGATCAGCAGTAAGTAGATCTCAAGGGGGCACATTGGCTAAAGGATGCAGCATTATATGGCCATTACCTAGCCATGTACTTTTCAGTGAGAATTTATTTAAAGAATGTAAAAGACGACAAGAAAGATTGGCATTAGGCCAACTCCTGTTGATTCTTTTCAAACACAATCTGAAAATTAAAACATGGGCTGTGGGCATCAAATCAAAACAGCAAAAGGAACATGGATTCAACCCTAAGTAGCATTTGCCATCATTTTTAATGAAAAAAGAAAGGTACTGCAGAGTTATAGGATTGTCAATCTTATCAGCACCATCAATTTTTGGCAATTGTAGAACTCAACCAATACACCCATTGATGTGCTACATCCCTAGCCCGCAATCCAATTAAGAGTTCTGCCCTATGAACACGTGCACAACCTTATTATTTGCTATCCTATAGGACCAGCTTTATGAAAAACACATACCTTAGGCATTTCATCAAACGGAAAGAGGATGGATGAACTTGAGTCATGGATGAACAAATATAATCATCAAATAGTGAATTCAGGGTTTAGACCACAATTATACCTTGCAGCAGCATGGCCAGTGTTGAATCCATCTGTTTATTGGCCAGATCACTAAATCAATCCGACCATTCGAGATCAGAAACAGGAATTTTATAAACGCATTAGTTGGCACTCTGCTCACCGTTGGTCCAGCGCCCTGGTCTGCCGGCCGGCGGCCTGGCGTCCTGGCCTGGGCTGGTTGCCAGCGGAATTGCATCGTGGCCTGGCGATGGTTGCCAGCGGAAGAGCATCGTGGCCTGGTGATCGGTGTCCTGGCTGCCTTCCCTGGCGGACTCGCCTGGCTGCCGGTCTGGTCACGAGATCCAGCTGCTCGTCGAACGGGGCGAGGACCGCAGCAAGGAGCCGCCGCCGCTGGATGCCAACGATAGATGTCGAGGTGAGTCGCACGGGGAGAGGAGCGCTGGCGCGGTGGTATGGGCGAGCGCGGCGAAAGGAAAGGCGCGCGTGCGATGGAGAGTGATTGCCGTATTCCTCGATGCCGGTAATTGGGGGGAGAAAATCGGGGATCGCACACAGGGGAACGATGGACCGAAGAGGCATTTGTCGCACGGTTAGGCAGACCGACGCCTTGATTGTGATTATCGCACGATTAGATAGTCTTAATCTCTTTCTTTTTAGTTGTGGGAGAATACGCTGCAAATCTTCTCGACCTTCTCTCGAAACCGGCAATTATTTTTGGCAATTTATTGAATTATAAGCGATAACAATTAATTTCGAAGGACTTCTACGATTATTTTTTTCTTTGCGTCAAGCCCACTCCTTCCGTCCTATAATATAGTGTATTTTAATATTTAAAATTTTTAAAAAATATAGTGCATTCAGGAAATAAGAAGATAATGTTATTTAAATAAAAATACACGATTATTTTTTATATAGAAAATAATTTATTTTCTTGCCTATTTTGTATAAGAAGGCTGAGAGTTTATCTTCTAATTATGGGAATTGAATCAAATTTTAATATATTAGAAAGGCAAACGAGGGATACATGCGTCTATTGTTTTTTTTATTATTTTATTCCAAAATAGCAAAATAAACTATATTTCAAGACCGGAGGAGTATTTCACCAACGCGTAGCCAGAGGCAGGTCATCATGGTCACAAGAAGGTCGCTGTATATAGAATTAATTTGCTATATTTAGATGCTTGAAATATAAATATAAAACATTAATTTGCTATATTTAGATGGTTGAAATATAAATATAAATAAAAAATAGTTGTTGAGTCGACGGATTCCAACGTAAGATTTGATTAAGATCTCTCATGGCGACTGATTAAAAAACAAAGAATTTCATGTTACTAATACACATAGAAAAGATGTAGAATTAAACACACGATTAGCCCGTGTCCAGCTATGATATGGAACAAAATTACACAACTAATTGAAATGTATGATGCAGTTATTAATTCTCCGAGGTATAGATTGCTTTTAATTGGACCACGCAAGATGTATTCACGTTGCAACGCACGGACATATTTTGCTAGTAAAACTGATACTTAAACCTCATCCGTTCCGGTTCCAAACTAAGATTAAAGTTAAACTTTAAAATTCTATAACGTGATCAACTTTTTAGAAAAAAATGTATTAACATTTGCATATTCAAATAAATCCTCTATCACAACATATTCCATGGAGAATTCAATGAACTGATTTAATGTTCTAGATATTGATTCATTTTTTTTCCTATAAACTTAGTCAAAATTACCAAAAAGAAAAGGACAAAACCAAAGGGGACCGGAGAAGTTTAATGATAGTAGAAAGAGAATTATAATTCTGAAGAGGACTAACAACTGCAGTTAAATTAAATGTCAAAAAAACCAGAGCCGAAGTTGTGAGATAGGAACAAGTCCACCTGCTAGTCAAGTCATAACTTGTGAGCATGTTAAGAGAAGTTGCACAGCAAAATTCTTGTACACTACCAAGATCGCTCATATATACCAGCTGCGCTATCTATGACTGCAACCACAGCCAATCTTGCCAAAAGTAACAGTTATTTAACTAAGCTTTCTACCCGTCTCATTTACAAATCAAGTTCCCAAGCAGGTCTCATACTGCTCACAGAACCCATCTATACGTTGAGAAAAGAAGAGCGCAGCATGCTCAATCAGGAATGGTGTTACAGGCTGTTGTCCATTCCCCTTGTTTCCATGTCCAGCTGAAACACCGCCTGGTCACCGCCTGGTCAGCTATACCAAAAAAAATCCTTTAAATAACCATTTGTTAGTCATCTCGAGGGCTTAATTTATTTTTGGCCAATATTCTTGAAGTTAATCTCGAGGCTCCCAGGTTCTCAACTCCATGAATAAGGATGGGCCTACCAGTACCACCACATCCACTGTTGCTATCTCATATTGCAACATTGGGCTTTTCCAGCCTGCAGCTTGTCCCACAAACACAACATCTGCCTCGGTGATTGGTAATGTGCAGTGTAATAATCATCTATGCATCCGAACTGACAGAATTTGACGCTGTGGACATATTTAACAAATCTGGTGTTGTTGAACCGCTCGACCCACATGCCCATGCTCACATCCTCCATTTTGAAAAGCTGCACAGCAAGAAACGAAATTTAGACTCTTGTCGGCATCATGTCAAATCTTACAAACCCATGTACCAGCTATCTAGTGGTACGGTAATCAATAGTAGTTTGTTTATGAACTTCCAAAGGCATCATGTCAAATCTTACAAGCCCATGTACCAGCTGTCTAATGGTACGGTAATCATGGTAGTTTGTTTATGAACTTCTAAAAGGAAATATGATCAGGTAGGTCCCCAGTTATTGTAAAATAAAGAATGCAAACTGTTTATAACAAGTTACCATATGGTGCCCCTATTAGTGTCACGAAATGCAGACCAGAAGCAACGAAAGCAACGAACATACCCTTAATTTATGGTTTAAAAATTCTGATAGAATGCACTCTGCGATGTCAGAGGATATAACATATCCAGGACCATTTGCATAGATGGGATAATCCTCTTCTGGCCATTCCTGTAGAGCACAGAAGATAAGCATAGATGAGAAAATGCATGCAATAAATGGTGAACTTCGGAGCAGTCCAGTACTCTCCAGGCAACATGAAGAGGCACTTGGTAAGAGAATGAAGTAGAAAACGATAAAAAGGACATCTCTGGTAAACCATCATTTTTTTCCGCTGTTATACTGAGTCAACGAGTGAAGTGAGGTCTGCTTTGCTAAGTTTTGTATTACTGACACAAGTAATATTTGAGGTAAGACCATAAGATATCTATCTTTGCGACTTATTAAGGAGATAAAGGTTGCACAATCATATTTGAGGGTAAGACCATAAGATATCTATCTTTGTACAGACTAATTCAACAAAGCAATAAAGCCAACAGTAGTAGTGTAATAACTTCAGTAACAACCAATCTGTAATGTCAACTTTTACTGCTAAAAATACTAAATGTACCAAAGACCAAACTTCATTCTTTTTAATTGAATGCAGATACGATATAAAACATTACATAATTTAATTAGAATATAGTGGGTATATTAACAATGGAGTGGATATGAGCTTTCAGTAAGTTTGATGAAAAATATGCATACAGAAAGCCAATCTCAAAAAGAACAGTCCTATGTGTTTGCAACACAAAATAGCCTCATAATTTTAACAATGGAAAAAAGGGTATTGATTAAACAACAAAAGCTGTAAACTGAAAGTGAAGTTTAGAAGATTCAAGGCTACAGATTTGTCAGTGCTTATGAAACAGAAGTCAACAAACATAGTTGTTCGGACCAAAAAAAAAGACAAAAGTAAAATAGTGCAAAAACATTTACAGGAAACAGATTGACAGAACCGCTTTTGTTATATGGGGAACCATGATTAGTTAGACAATTCAACTCATCAGTTATTTGATGTGTGATATAATTTCCAGAAATAAACCTTATTAGATTTCTTTGAATGAATAGGAGAAAGATTTAGAAAATTTGACATCAAGGTACCATGAATTAATTTTTTTTTCCTGATTTCAAGGCTTCGTGAACAATTTAGACCCTACTAGGGAAATATGTTTGATGGCTATTGCTAATGTTGTTTAATACCCAGACAGACCAAATAACATATCAAACACAGCAACATAGCGCACAGGGCATTTTCATTTTCATTTTCCAATCAAGGAAGGAGAAAGGGCACATGAGATCACTGTGGATTGTGGAATCAAATATAAGATTACCTCATAAGTAACAGCCCATTTCCCATCGCGCAATGGCTTGTGGTGGTAATTCATGTTCCCAATATAGAGACTTACACCATTCTGGATTTTCTTCACTTCAGCCATTACTGAATCAAGTCTAACAAAAGTATCATCATCACACTTCATTATGTATCTAGCAGATACAACATGGACCTGAGAGGACAAGTTCATTATAGTGACTAAGTGTCTTACAATGACTTCATAAATCATAATAGCAAATTTTGAAGAACAAAAGCACTCAAGACATACCCCGTGCTCGCATATGGCAATTGTCTTAAGAACAACCAAATCATAGCTATCCATGAATGGCACAATAACAATGTCCCCGAAAAACTCAGCCTCCTTTTTCAACTCCACATTAACTTCATTTCTGCCATGCTGCAGAAAAGAACAATGATCAGCTCTCAAGTCCAACAAAATATTACTCGAGTTTGGTCTTCAAGATTTACCAGGGCAACAAAAAACCGGGCCACAACATTCGACGACTTCTGGGCAGCAGACATCCACGTCTTTCTCGCAGCCATACGCTCAGCAAAATGGTTGCCTGCTGACAGGATACCGATGAAAATCTCAACTGGTTCGTCTGGAAGGGGAGGGGCCTGCCAACTGGGTAACATCTCTAGGTGTTTCTGTGGAGAAAAGCTAGGATGTGTGGTGGGCAGAGTCCCTGCAAACACTGATTGCACATCTAGGTCCCCATTCAATGATAAGCCAGTGGCATCCTCAAGAACAAATCCCTACCAGCACCACCAGAGACAAAAGTTAAAAATAGTGCCAAACACGGACGGCAGTGCACCAATTTATTTATTAATAATATTAGAATTCCATTCCCCGTCCATTCAAGTAGCACAAGCGAGAGCCACTTACAGTGCGATATGGAAATGATGTCACATGCCGGCCATCAACATTCACATGGTAACCCTCCAATCCAGCAGTGAGAGTTAGAACAAACAGGCGGTCCTCCACGAATGGGTATGGCCAATCAACGGAGACGGTCTTTGTGCGGCCAATGAGCCGGTTGAGCCACCATGACGTTTTGGACTCCTCCGACCGCCCTTCATCATCCCGAATCCACTTCTCACACTTCACCAGCCCATCCACTGCAGAACAATCCAATCAGAATAAAATCCTTGTGCCAGTGTAATCAGTAGCTTAACAATACTCTGTCGGGTGACAGTGGAGGGTGCAGACCAGTCTCCTCGTCGGCACGGGACCTCCAGCCCTCGCAGCGGAGCGGAGTGCCCCACTGCATGCGGTAGCAGGTGTTCTGCTCGATCACCGGCTTGCCGCTCCAGTCGCCGCGGAGGCGGGGGTTGAAGTGGAGAATCCTGGGCGGGTCCTCGCCGTCCACCGTCTTGAGCCCCTGCAGCTCCATCATGAACTGTGACACCATGATCGGCTCTTCCCCTTCCCTGAGCAACGTGATCTTAGGATCCCGCTCAGGGTGCGCCTGGTGCGGCGTCGCGGCGACCGTGATATACGAACCCAGCGTGAGCCCGCACGGCAGCTCCACGGTCCGCCCCCTCTCCCTGAACTCGTCGCCGCTGAGGACGATCGAGTGCGGGCACTTGCTCTTCTCCTCCCCCTCCTCCCCTGACGAATCACGCGAGGACGCCAGGCCCGTCGCTAGAGCCTCCAGGCCGGAGAACACGCGGGCCCCTGACTCGGCGGCCTCGGCGGCGACCTTGCGGAGCGAGCCGGAGCGGGTGGAGTTGAGGTGGCGGAGCTCGAGTCCAGAGACGATCCCCGCCAACCGGCGCGCCCGTCCCCGCCCCGCGTCCGCCGAGAGGGTCTCCCTGTGCGGGTGCTTCGCGGGGCGCGCCGGCGCGGCCCGCCCCGCGCCCTCCCACGCGCCGTCGAGGTGGAGCTTCCTCGACGCCGCCCCCGCCGCGGGCAGGGACGTGGACACGAGCGGCGACTCGAGGAGCAGCACGGCGAGCGCGTAGGCGAGGGAGACCGCCACGAGCACCTGGATCGCGCGGCGGCGGCACGACGCCCCGGCCCCCGACGGCCTCCGCATTGCGCCGGGCGCCGCGGCCCCCCGCGACGACGCGTGCCCTAACCCTAGGAGGAGGCGGAGGAAGAGGAGGAGGCGCGGGCGGGCGAGCGGGAGGACAGAGCACTAGGAAGGCGAGGCGCGCGAGGGGAGGCTGCGCCCGCGCGTGCGCTCCGTGGTGGGCGCGGAGGGAGGAGCAAAGCAGCGGCGGAGGCGGTCGAGCGGACCAAGGGGGAAGGAAAGCCCGAGCCCGAGAGGTTAATAACTTGGGACGGGCCGACGGGGCGTGCTATACCAGTTGTTTAAGTTTCCATCATCGCATAAGCCCGCGTACTTTAATCGCTAATCCCTTCTTGGGAGAATGTTAATTTGGACCTTCCCCGGATTTTGAAAAGCCGTGCGGTCTGGACTCTGTGGGGTCGGCGTGATCGTGGCGCGGGAAGGCCGCGTGGGCTCGGTGCATAGAGCTCTGAGGCTCATACTGCGGCCGCGGGCGGCGTGCGGAGTGCGGGGTGCCGCATGGACTGGGTCCTTGCAGTTGCGGGGAGGAAGGGATCCACGTGGATTAAAGCGGCGCGTGCCGGCCGTGTGACTGCTGTTCCTGGTGGCCGAGGGATCCCGTGCGGTGGGGCACCGTGTTGACCAATGGATTTTCGAGGCAGGTGCCCGGTGCACTGAGATGATAAAAAAAGTATTCAAAATTTACTATACAGAATTTCTATTTCTCGTCCTATTTCTTGTCATATTAAAATATCGACACATATATAAAGTATTAAATATAAATAAAATAAAAAACTAATTGTATAGTTTTGTTATACTTTATGAGATGAATATTTTAAGTTTAATTAATTAATGTTTAGACAATTATTACTAAATAAAAATAAAATTACTACAGAATAACAGGACACTCACTATGTAAAATTAGATACTAATTTTGATATCTAAACAAGGCCTACTAAAAAATTTATGGATTTGCATCGTTCGCTTATCTGACACTGTAAAGATTTGCTGGTCTTTTGTTTGTTTCAGCCCGGCCGAGCGGTTGGAATTTTTTTTTCCGACTCCTCTCATCTGTCATCTGGGTACAAGCGGTTGGAATAAATCCGTAGCCAAGTGTAGTTTATTTTTCTTGGTATCCAAGTGTAGCTTGACATCGTGCGCATGTATGCCTTCTTAAGCATGGTTTTTATTTTATCTTTTAAGTTAAAGGCTTATCTCTCTCTCGTGAAAAGTGTTATGACATAGGAGGATAATTCAAATACTCAATGATCAACATGTTTAAGTTTAACTGCAGTAGATACAGAGAGATAGGAGGCCCCTTAAACAAAGGCGGAGAAGGATACACGTGGTCTCGCATCCCATTAAGATCCCAACTGGTTTATGATGAATTTCAATGGTTGTAAGCCAAATTATATAAGGTGACATTCTTACAATACCTCTTCCTTCGATTATAAATTTAAGACTAGGAGCCAAAAAAATATCAGAATTGGTCATCTACACATATAAGCGAATATAGATTTGTTAGGTGGTTGAATTTACCTTTTTAGTTCAAGCAATTCAGTATTGCATACAATACTGTACTAAAATATTTAAAAAAAATCAAGATTTGCATAAGGTAACGGTCAGAAATAGTATAACCTCTATAGATTTTTTTTGCCCCTTTGTTAAAATTTCCAACTTAACCTACGACAATATTTGGTGAAACCTTCAAAACTATGGACATCGAATAACTTTGAAAACTTTTTTACTAGAAGAGATTGAATATATATGTCTAGTTTCTATTATAAAGATACCAGGAAATCTAAAAACTAAGAATTTGAAGAATATGTTTTAGAATTAGAATCGGTGATTTGTGGGAAACAAAATCTATGCACTAAGCATTACCGAATTATGCATTGGAATCCGATGTTGTCTTCAAATAGGTGGGAAAAAACATGATGGATCGTTTGGTTGCTCGCCCATGTAAGTTTACATAGCAAGACAGCAGTTTCGGACCATCAATCGATCTTGAGTGTTTGTGTGTTAGTGTTTGTTGCATGGGGCCGAGATAGCGACCAAAAAAGCCTTGAGTGAGTCATTAACTGTCCGCGCTATGAATTGATGTGGCGCGCTAGAAGTGACATTCATGACATGGCATGATAGAAACATATCATTAGGAAGGATTCAATTTGTGCTTGGATTAAGACTGCCCTAAGCCCGCCAAACACCACATGTGCTTCTTAACATTGGAGCACAGAAATGTGCACTACCATTTATAACGTGGTAAGACATTGACATTATTGTTTTTTTTCACCCCCAAAGTGGTAATCATCTGATGATCACTACAAGGACCCTGTTGGCTGCTGCGTCCCATCCAATGAGGCGGGGGGTGAGTGGCGGCGTGGCCCGTGCCCGGTCCAGGCAGCAAGCTTCGCTTGAATTGGTCCAGGTCCAGGTCCAGGTCCAGGGCTTGCAATGACCAACGACGGCGATTGGTGAATTTGTCCGGACCAGTCGTCGAGTTCAGAATCGTCCGCTTCAGTTCCTGACCACTTGATGCCAAAGTACGCACCGCCGCCGCACCGGACCGACGCACGGAGACGGACGGCGGAATCTACGCATCAAAAACACCGTAAAATCGTCCCTGCGCTACGCAGTTCGCACCGCACGAACCCCAGCCGTGCAAGAAAGCGCGAAACTTTGGCGTGTGAAGTAGCGAGGGAACACGGCGATTGCACAGCGTTTGTCCTTGCCTTTCCGTGTGAGCGCCGGGATCGTGGCGGGGCCGCGGGGCCGGGCGAGGTCCGCCGCTCGAGGCTCCGCGCGGGCGCCGTGCACGAAACGGGGGAACGTGGCGTGCGAGGCGACTCGCGGTTGCTGCTTGCTACAGGTTTCAGGGCAGGAAATGGGCATCGTTACACTGTGCTATTTCTCTCCGTAGTCCGTACCGTACACGAGCTGTTCGAGGTCTGGCCTTGTCTCGACGTCTCGTCACGGGATTGTGTGTGATGTGAGCTTGGAACACGCTAGCAAAGCATCCATTGCGGCAAGCAAAAGGGGTTCAAACGCGGGCGCCGAAAGCAACTTTCGCTTCTTCTTCCACGTCCCCGTGTCCGTATCTGGCGGCCGCCAACGGGGGCAGCACCACCGCAAAGGAAGCGCCTCCTCCCTTTTTCTTCTTTTTTGGCGTCAAAAGAGACGCGCGCAACTTGCGCTGCGGCCTTCGGGGGACAGTGGCCACTGGCCAGAAGAGAAGAGACGACTCCACTGGTGCCTGGCTCCCCGCCAGTGCACGCCTGCACATCCCACCCCCGACGACCTATTCCCCTTTCCTTTCCTTTTCTTTTCTTTTCTTTTCTTAAATATTGACTCCCTGCTGTGCTGTCCCTTTTCTCTGTTCCTTCATTTTTTTATCAAAAATGACTTGCCTCTTGTGGTGGCTAAAATCTTCGCTTTTCTCTTTTCTCGTTCGTCTGCTGCTGCTGCGCATCGATCTTGTACTGGAAAAATTCCAAAAGAAACCAGGAGAGTGTCACGTTCATTAACTGCGTCGAGGATAAACGGATGTTTTGTTCTAGGCCTTGTTTAGATATTAAAGTTGACGTACCAACTTTACATAGTAAAGTCTGTTAAATACTGTAGTAATTTTATTTTTATTTAGTAATAATTGTTTAAATATTAATTAATTAGACTTAAAATATTCGTCTCACAAAGCACAATAAAACTGTGTAATTAGTTTTTTATTTTATCTATATTTAGTATTTTATACATGTGCCGGTATTTTGATGTGGCGATAAATCTTTTTTTATATAATAAAATTTAGGGTAAAATAAACGAGGCCCGGATGCAGCTGCAATTTCATTATGTCCGACGGCTGTCGCTATCGCGATGCCACGTCTGCTGCTGCGCTGCCCTCAACCCTCGTGCCACGGCAATCTGGCTCGGTACCCTGCAGTAGAGAGACGCCAACGCTGCAGAACTGTCGTGGTATTCCACGACTACAGGTGGGAAATTCCACCACATCCGCCGTCCGCGTGCTGTCTCAAGGTGGAAAATCTGGAAAAGGACAGGCCGGAACCTTCGACGATCGCAGGGGTCGCAGGCTCGCAGCTTGCCCTGCTCACGTCGTTTTCGCGCGCTGCGGCTGCGGACCTCACGCTCTTTGTCATCTTGTGTCATCGCTCCTCCTTGCGAATTGCAACGCCCAGCTTTGAGGAGCACGTGAGCAAGGAACGAATGGTTTGTACATTGCTCCTTGGTTGTTGATTCTCCACAACAACATACGATTCATTTTTTCTTGGACAAGGATGGAGGATTCATTATAGGAGCTGACAACTCCATTGTCCAAGCTGTCTTAGTCAGAAACCGTCAGATTTTGCTGATTTCTAAGTCATCTCTGGGATGATTTCTACATACATGCCTGCATGGTCTTGGCTAACCAAATACTTAGATGCTATAACACCCTGTTTTTTTAAAATTTTAAAAATTTAAATAAATTTGAGTTTATACTTACAAATATGTTTTATATTTATAGGCCAGTTTTAATGTTTTATGAATAACTTAAAAAGAGGTAGCACGTTAGAAACCATGCATTGTGCATTCATGCTGCTGCACAGTTTTTGGTTGACTTGTTTGAGCTAGTTGTTCGATTCTTGCTTTGCTCTCTATCTGCCAACCTTCTCTAACTTGCCCTCGCTAACCCTAGACTAACAAAACCTAGTCTAACTAGCCCGGACCAGTCCCTAGTGGGTCCTGGCCAACCCTAGCCTCTCCTGGCCAAGCACGGCCAGCCCCAGCCGGCCATGGCCAGCTATGGCCAGCCATGGCCAGGGCAACAGCTGCAGCAGTTGGCCACCGGCGGCCACAGCCGCCCAAGCAGGCCAGCAGGCCAGCCGGCCGCTCCGCTGCTTGGCCAGGCCGTTGTCGCGCAGCCCAGCGCCGCGCGCGCCCACGCAAGCGTGCCAGTAGGCCGCGCGCGCCGCGCAAGCCGGGCCGGCCCAGCCGCACGCCGCCTCAGCGCCCGCGCCGCTTGATGGGCCGAGCGGCCCAGCAGGCCGCCCGCGCACCGCGTCGCCCGTGTCCGCGCGTCGCCCGCATGCGTCAGCGCCGACGCCAGTAGCTTGCGCCAGCACCCACGTCACCTCCCTCGGCCGCTGACAGGTGGGGTCCGCCCGAGCGGGGCCCACCCGCACAGTGTCATCTCCTCCACGGAGATGGACACCGGCTCGGTGACCGCGCGCCGCCCGAGCCACCCGCTCAAATTCAGGTCGTGATGCTGCCGTCGACCTTCTTGTGGCGAGATGGAGTCGCTACGTTTACGTCGTTTAGTTGTTATTCGCTTTGGACGATGTGATTTATATTCCGCTTTACTCTGGTGACGATTATGTAATAATGGTACGATGTAATCGTTATACTATGTTTTATTCGAACACTGTGCTTTTGAACCATGTAATTTATCGTTTATGTGTGTAAATTGTTCCTGGCACACATAAATTTTTTGCCTTGGTTTCATTCATTTGAAATCAGGGTGTAACAGATGCACATCCAATCTTTGTTTCTTTGTGAAATGTCGTTTAGCATAATAGGTGCATGGCATGACTGCTTTCGTGTTAGGCGAATAGCGTGCTCCTCTCGCATTCAGATTATTTCTTAATCTGAATATAAATATGCATGAACCTTTTGTTTATTCAAGAAAAAAACCCACATACTTTGTACTTACTTCATCTCTTTTGGAATGCGGTGCATTATGACTTATTTTTTGTAAAATATATGTACATCCTATGTGGTGCTAAAAAATGTAAAAATTCAGCAAAGTTGTTAAAAGGGAAGACAAAATTTAAGGAGAAACCGTTTAATTAGGGTTTATAGAGAGGTACATGAATTATTTAAGTGTTTTATTAATTTATTTAAAAATTTAAAGTATATTGTATTATTATATATGATGGAGGCAAATTGTTTATAACCCTGCAGTCAACAACTGTATACAACAAATTGTTCGGTAGAGACTAGAGAGGCCAATTTGTTTACACAAAAACGACCATACTAGAACTGCTACGGTCTTAACGGCCCAACAAGTAGTAGTGCCGGTAACCCATCAACGGCCCGTTTGAACTTTGAAGGCCCATCTAGTCTCCAGCCCTCCAAACCACCAGCTCTCCTCTCCGGCTCTCCCGACGACCCGACGCATCTCGCCGCTCTTCAGCTCATCTGCGACGGCCGTCGTCGCACTGAATCATCGTCGGGCATGCCGTCTCCGCCGCGGCAGCTCGCCTCTCTATGCCGCGCCCGCCTCGTCTTCCTCCTCCTCCTCGTCCCGGCGCTCCTGCTGCTCCCCTCCATGGCGTACGGGTACCCCCATCGTTCCCCGCCTTGATCCGCCGTCTCTGTTCCACTTCCACTCGCTCCCGAGTCCTGACAGCTCCGTGCGCGTCCTGCAGCGTGGGGGACGAATCAGCGAGGGCGCTTAGCGTCGGTGAGGAGCTTGTGGCCGAGACCATGCCGCTGCGCCACGGCAGCCGGGTCTACCGGATCGACGGGCTGCGCCCGTCCGCGTGGTACGAAGTCAAGATCTCCTACCCCGCCTCCGTATGATCAGTACCCTTCCCGTGGGAACATCGAATTTTTAGAAAACTTGCCGGACTGTAGTTTCACTGTTGCAACATGTTCTTGCCTTTGACGCTTTTCCTTGTGTCTGTAGATACCGTCGAGCTTTTCCATTAAGCTTGTGGACGATTGGAGCAGTAAGAACAGGAGGCTGCTCAACACGGAGAAGATAATTTTCAAGGCTGAGAGCAGCAACCCGGTTAGTGTTGAATGTCGACGATCCATTTGAGCTGAATTTGTTCATTGCCTGCAGAATCTTAATGGCATTCAGGTTTTTGTTTAACAGCTCTATGTGATCTATTTCAGGTTTATGTTCTTGTCACTGTGGAGCCTGAGGGCGTGGTGGCAAAGCCAAATGTATCAGACAGGGAGCTTGCACTTTTTAACATTGGTACGTCAGCTGTATAATTCATTCTGGTACTCCTTTATGATATCAGAGATTAAACTAATGAAACATGTTAGAAACTTTAGTCTCGTTCGGTTAGGCTCATCCCTGGCCAGAACTGTTCCTGGTGATGTTTCGGTTAGGCTAATTCCTGTCCAGAACTGTTCCTGGTGATGTTTGGCTGTATATATTACAGCAGAGTTCCTGGCCGGATTGGTTCTAGAACTCGATCCTGTGCGAACCAAACATAGCCTTATCAAGTCTATTATGAGTTGTTTGAATCTCTCGTCATTCCTGTGCAGAACCATAGGATGAATCAGCTCTTTGACCCGCGTCAAGCATCATGCATTTCCAAACTTGGTTCATCAATACTTGATGCCTGTTACAAACTTGTTATACACAGTTTATCTAGGAGCTGAAAGCTTGGAAAGGTTATTTGGAATCCTAATACGCGTGAATGCTTGATGCATGACTTTGAATACTTATTACTTCTTAGCTAGTTGCTCTAATAGGAGAATTTTTCAACAACAACATTTGCAACCGATGCAAGTAGCTTCCGTGTGTAAAGATGACATTGCCCAATACCAGCAAGCCATGGCACATTTGGACCAAAGGGCGCAGCAGGCATAGAAGACCGCTAGTTGCTCTAGTAGTTTTGGCTTCATCAACCTGGATTTTTTTTGTTTTCTTCCTTTAGTTGCCTACGAGGAGTGGCCCCTGCGTGGGGATTCTAAGTTGTTGGATCTTTGTAAATAAGCTGTACAGTCTTTGTTTTTCTCTTTTCATCTAATAAAATTAAGCGGCAAAGCTTTTGCCGTTCCGTTCAAAAAAAGGTATTTCTTAGCTAAGAAAAGGCAGCCTAATACTGCAATACTACCTAACAATTCCTATGTTTTTAACTTGGACTTCCCTGATTCATTAATGTGAATACCCTTTTTTCTCCTACTAATGGATAACTGTGAATGAGTGATTGGGTGTTCCAATGCATTTGTCATGAATTTCTGCTGTTCCCATGTAATACCAAGCATCTTCTTGTTTTATTTTTTAAATCTCATATACTTGTAGCTTAAGAGTTAAGAAGCTTTGCATTCTGTCTATCCAGAGTGAGCCTGGAGCTGCTAAACATTAGCTCCATTTAGCATCGAGGACTTGTTTTCACTTTCACATTAGTAGCAGCTCATTGTAAAATACATACAGACTGTGTGATGTTCTATTGAGCTTGTGGTACATTGGTGGATTAATGGGTTTCACTTGTGTGCATTCAGTTATTTAGAACTACAAATGCTTTACCGTCCTCTTTATGATTGCCGTGCTTTATAGATAACTACTAAAAGGTTCCTTCAAACAAAGTGCCATGTTTGCTTTCTGAAAATGACAAATTAGGCACGTGTCGTTTGGCTTGCTCATGCTTCAGTTTCTATCACCTACCATGCTCTAGAGGCATTTATGATGCAGAGGCGCACTTGATGAGGTCACTGATATCTGTTTTTTGTGCAGTTTGCGATGAGCTTATGCTTGGGATTCCACATTTTGCCTGGTGGGTTGGGATTGCAGCGCTGCTCTGCATCGTGCTGGCAGCACTGGCACCACTTGTTCTCCCGCTGCATAAGCTTCTGAACTGTGAAGGCACAGAACTGAGCAAAGCTGATGCTGCTAAGATGTCATGACTCGTGATAGGTGAAGTAGATGAAAGACAAGAATGTTCAGTTTTGCAGACTAGGCAACTGTAGTTATCTTTTCCGTTTCCGGTGATTTAGTCAAGCGTGATTGTTGTATCATGGAGTACATCCACGGCAATCATGTAACGACGGAGCAAGTGTTGGACCTCAGTCTCTATGGATATTTTTGATAGGGAACGATCGAAGAGGCCTAGTTGTTTTAGTTTTATTGTTTGTTTCACGGAAACGAAATCGAAAACAATATTGAAAGAAACGAATATAGCGCCGGTATTATGAATGTATAGTAACAATGGAAGATTCTCTTCTTTTTGTTTGAATTTATGTTTTCTTCTCACAACAAACATTAGTAGTTGGCTTATCAGCTGTAGAAACAATTAGCCGGAACAAACTGAAAACGATAAATCGCTGAAACGGTTTTAAAAACGGGTGAAACACTCGATAAGCCTCAGAAAACGTGCAAACTTCACACGTATCTCGTGTGAAACGTGGTTGAGGCGCCGTAACTAGGAGTGGATAAAAGGCTGCCTCAGTGTCAATAGCACGCGCGAGCTGTATAATTGGCTCCATCTTTTGACCGGGAAACCGCCCCTGGTGCTAGTGCTAGCTAGCCCTAGGCCACGTCCCACGGTACTTCCAGGCGTGCTCCGATCTCCGACGAAAAGGTTATGAAACTCATGACGAAACGCATCTGAAAACCGTTACGCGAGATCCTCAAGATATGGCGACAATGGCGTTGCTATCACTCTATCACGGCACCGTGGACCAAGCATTGATGAACCATTTCAATGCGCCGATGGCAACCTCCTTCTTCAATTCTACAGTATCTTCCTCTCTTGGAAGCAGAGAGACAGCCGAGCTGTTGCCGAGACCGGTGGCGTCAAGGCGGGCAGTGAAGGAGAAAAGAACACGTACCGGTGACCGGCGGCGGGCTTCGTCTGACTCTGACATGAGGGCCAAGCAGCAGTCCTCCAGTCCGTCCCCACGTACTACGGCGCTCGGCCAAGCAGGCAGAGTAAGGGTTCGGTCGGCAGAGCGATCCGCGCGCACAAATCCCACGACGCGCGCAAGCACCAGCAGGCAGCGGCGCCGTGGCTGGCGCGCCAACCGCGAACCGCCCGCTACAGCGACGCGACGCGCCGACGCCCCCATCTCAGGCCATCAAGCCATCACCCCGCTGCCCGGCCCGCCCGTTGGCGTGGAACACATCCACGCTGGCGCCTGCGTTGGCGTGGAACACATCCCAGCCACAAACGCGTCGCCGATCCGGGCAGAAGCAAGACTGGAACGAGCAGAACGAGCTGCTGGCGGGTGGAAGTGTTCTCCTGTGTCCTGCCTCGTGCCCGCCTGAGCAGCTAGCGTTCGATCAAACCGCAGCGATCCTGTCCTTCAAGGCTTCATCTGATTCTGATTCTGATCCTCCGTCTCGTCCTGTCTGCATTACCCGTGCGCGTCAGTACCGTGATGCATTCACTGTTCGTCTGTTCGCCTATGGCCTCAATAGATATTTTAGGGCGGATTGGTGCAGGGATGTCCCCACGAAAAAAAATCTAAGAGGGGCTGAACAAAAGTTCTAACGCGACTATTGTTACCCTCACAATAGATAAATATACAATAGCTTCAAGTAGTCTTATATTGAAAAACATCGATTGACAACGATGAAAATCAGAAAATACACTAGAAAAACAAAGGATACAATTCATTCATACCGAAAGGTCCAATTATAAATCTAATAAACGGCACATGATGTTGACACACATTATTTATTCGAAGTAATAATATACACAAATAGACACAATTGCACTTTATAGGGTCAGTAATTAGGTTTAAATGACTAAACTCTGCGCTAGGTTTCTTCGTTTGATTTGGTCTCATATAGCACACAATAAGAACCGCGCTCACATGCACTAGATCGCTAGAAGCACCAACATGCACCGCCACCTTCACTGATCCGAGTGAGAAGTGGTCAATTTAGACAAAATTAATGAGGGGGCTTAGGGGCGCTCTACGTACACGGGAGCGGTAGGGGGGCTTGAGCCCCCCTCCCTGTCGATGGATCAATTCTAAGATGTATTTGGACACATTTATAATTTGGGATGGAACGAGTAGGCATCTAGTGTTAAAGAGTTTTCCAAGGAACACTAGTGCTTAGAGTTTAGAATATGGTTAAATGACATGTGACCAACTGTTATCATTTAGAGAACAAGAGCAAGTCTAAAAGACATTTTGTATTCTTTCGTATGTGATAGGATTTATGTCTTTTTAAATCGATAGAAATAGATATGTCGGTGAAATCACCCTCTAATAGTTTCTTTAATTATATATTTTTATTTTTGAGGGGACACCGAGGGGAGAAATCTATTTCATTCCACTGATGCCAACCGAGACTAGGGGGTGGTAGGGCATTTGATGTCGATCCTTAGTTTCCTTACATTGAAACATTACATAGGGATGAGGGAGGAGATTACATAATCACTATGGAGCTTCAGAACGCCTTGGTATTGTCCTTCGGGGGGAGCCAACAACTCTAGTCGCTGATAGAGCTTTTTTACGATGCGACGAGTCGGTTCAAGTTCGTTGATGTCGGAACACCACTTTGTTGTGGTGCTTCTAGATTTCCTAGCAATAGAGAAGAATCATAGAACTTGTCACTGAACGGGGGAAGATTTTTGGATATTTGTAAGTGCAATCAAGTCCTATTATGGGTTTTGGCATTGATGACCATCGAATTAGAGGACTAATGAGATTTATCGAGATGATAAGCAGATAATTGCAAACAAGAGGATGATGTACAGGTTGGAGGGTCCCCAATTACAAAGGATGGCTATACTTAACTCAAAGGAGGTTTAAATCATTTTTGGTTTGAATTTGAGTTTAGAAAAAGCCATACTATCAAGAGGGATCCTAAGATGATTTGTCAACTATATGACCAAATGCTCATATTATGAAAAACACATCCTCATACTATCACCAAAACAACCACCAAAGCATTTCATCATCTGTGTTGTTTTGGGGGGCGCGTCATTGTCGCCCTAGTGCCGCACCTTCAAGTGATCGTTGGGCCCAGAGAGGTATTTATACCCATATATCGGCCTAGCTCACTCACTCTTCTTCAACCCTGCGATTCTAATCGTTACAACACCAGAAAGCTCACTCTCTCCCTCCATTTTTCCTTCTCAAGCTCTCAAGCCAATCCTTTAATCCCACCATCAAATCTTGAGAGAAAAGGTAGCAAACTACGATTGGAGAGTTGATCTATTGATTTCCACTGTCAAAAGAGCATTTGGTGCATGTTTGGCTGGTGTCCTAGGGTTTAGGGTTTGTTACTCTTGGAGCTTGGCTCCTAGCCGGCTAGGCATTGTCCTAGAGCTTGCCAACTTCTGTGGCAGCCTAGGGAGGTTTGTAACCTCACATTGCATCTAAGAAATCACCCCTTACTTCAAGAGTTAACTCTCTTGACTTGAAAACGAGGGTAAGGCAAGCCTTTGTGGCAAGCCCAAGCCTTTGGTGGCTTCCTCAATAACGTGGACATAGACAAGCTTAGACGACGAGCTAAACCACGGGATAAACTCTTGTGTCACCTTGTGGTTGATTTAGTCTCTCTGTATTATATAAATTGTTGTTGAGAAGCTTAGGGTTTGTGATTGATCTATTCATATCCAACAAGTTTATCCAAGTGATAGGTTCTTTACCTGCAATTCAGTTTCAATATGATTTATCTCCTGCACAAGTGCACGTCCTCTGAGTGCGGCAGTGCCACACACCTGATCTGACTTTGGATCGAGTTGAATTTTTACAGGCCTATTCACCCCTCTCTAGACCATTTTTACGTCCAGAGATACTATGATATTTGTTATTTCCTATTTTTGGAGGATGAATAAGGAGAGTGGGCTACCTCTACAGAGTGCATGCAAATATAGATAAGTCATTAGCGGATGAAAAGATGTAGACAATGATTTCAATTCGAATGGCTCTCCAATGAGGAATTAGATTGTGAGATTAAGAAAACTCATGGTGATGGTTACACAGCTTTGACTCAAGTTGTAAGAATTATAATGGCCTAGCGTCCTAATGAGACGGTCTCTGGAATACTATTTTTTACCAATATCCTTAATTTTATTTTCTATTCTCCTCAAATTCGCATGTTATTTAGGCTCGTCGCTGTATAGGCTCTCATGTCCACCTCGTTGCATGTGTAAAATTCAGGGGCAAATAGTGTTTTTGCCCCTACTTATAATATGTAATTGTGATTTTGCTCTCATTTTTCTAACTTTGTGATTTTATCCTTCATTGCTAGCAAGTCTTTGTGATTTTGTCCCAGTCTGTTGTGATTTTGCCCTTATTTTGACCGTCGACCAGTGGCAAAATCACAAAGACCGACTTGTAGCCAAGGGCAAAATCACGAAGTTTAACGAGTGAGGATAAAATCATAAACTTATTTTTAAGTAGGGGCAAGATCACAAAAGCCCCAAATTCAAGTTCTTCCTCTCTCCTTCCTTTGCTCCTCCGCATCAATTATAAGATTATTTATGAGTGTATGTACTTGGTCTTACTACCATTTATGATAAGACTGGTTACCGTTAATCCTCTTATTACTAACGGCTTGAGGTCGAGAGCGCCTTGTGTGATTGGACCAGGCAACCACTCCGGTCTTAGTTTATTTACGAGCAGGGCAACGGAGAGAACGACTAGGTGATTGCTGCTTGTATTTATTGTCAGTGATTGCTAGCCAGCCTCGTTTGGTTTATGGTGGGCAACCGTCTCGTTAAGCTCTTGCTCAGAAAGAGATGTTCGAATATTCGGGAAGTTCAGAGATGTGTGCACGAACGACGTTGGAGTGATCGATCGATGGAGCTGCGTAACCGAATAGGAGTACTTTCAACACATGTTCAGTCAAGTAGTTCCAGGACTCGATCGATGCTTCATCAGAAGAAAATGCGTTGATGCCGATGATGATACATGCGCCACATCCATCGCTGTACTACACGGCGACTCTGGACTCTGGACTCTGGTATGTAACATCGGCCGTTGGGCGCCTATCCTATCCTATCAAGCGAAAATCACTTTCTAATGTCGATTCGTTTCAGCGTCGTCTGCCGTGTACGTGTCTGCGAAAACAGCACGTAACCACCTCTTAAATTCCATGGCACATTAACTGAGTGGCAATAGCTCATTGATTAGTACCTGTACCTGTACGAGTGGTTATAGCAGATGATGCAGAAAGCAACACGAAGAAAACGTGTACTGATCGAGAGTCAGTAGCTGCGCTGCACCGCCATTTATGAGCGGCGATGTCATAAAGTGTATATCTATCCAGAGCATTCTGAAAGCAACCAGCAAGCTGCTGATACTCTACGGAAGAAGAAGAAGACGACGACGATGCATGTGTGAGCTTGCAGTGCTGACTGCTGAGCGAATGATCACAGCCAAGGCCTGGTTTAGTTGGATGCCGAATTAGCATTTGCCGCTTCAAATCAGCGTACTATAGTATTTTATTTGTGTTTGATAAAAATTGTCTAAACTTTGACTAATTAGTTTTAAGATATTCGTCTCGCAAAGTACAACCAAAATATACAATTAATTTTTGATTTCATCTATATTTAATACTCTGTGCATGTGTCGATATTTTAATGTAACGAAGAATAAAAATTCTTACGTAGTAAATTTGGTGGCTAATTTGAGGATCAAAACAAAACAAGACACAAGAGCAGCTCCGTGCACTGTCCGTCACCGTGGAATTAAAACCCCGGGGGGAACGAAAGGCAGCGACCAGTCGAGTCGACCATGGTCCATGGTCCAGGCGTAGCCCTGTAGCGTAGCAAAAGCCAGCAGTAGCAGGAAAGTAGCTTGTACTGTGGTCGCGCCATATCTGTCACGATTGGACGCTACAGTTGTGTATATACTACTACTCCAGAAATTCAGGAGTCGTATGCATCAGCTGCCTGCGATCGATCGATCGATCGAGCCGCCAATCAATCCTAGCCGGAGGGACGGATGGGAGGGTGGACGTCATCAATGATCGAGCAACTACATACTATTGTTATTGCTAATCAAGCCATAAAACTACATATAGATCAAATAAACTATCGATGATTATTGCAGTTAGCAACCGGACACTCGTTCGCAGTGTTCACCGGCAGCGGCGGCGACAAAGCTGCAGTACGTAGTACACACAAGTGCCACACGCGTGCTGTCACGCTGACCGGATGCATGCACTGCAGTGCAGTGCCCCTATGCCACCGTACGCCTCTGAGCTGGGCAGTTGTAGTCCAGGTTCGTTCGTTCCACTTCCGTGCATGCACAACGCACGCCGGGATCAAGTAAAGCCAAGAGCTAAACACCCCACCGTGTCCGTGCTTACTGTGAGCCCGGCCCGGTGGTGCGAGCTCATGAGCGCAGGGACGTCGATGACCATCCCACAGCCAGTCACGACTCGACAGCACAGCACGCACCACGTACGGCGTTCGTCCACAGTGCTTGCATGGGCATGGAGAGACTGGTGGAGCTCATGTCGTTGAAAGAAAAGCAACCAGATGCTACAGCTTCTTGTCATCAGACATCACATGCCTGGTGCAGCTTCAATTCTCCGACGACCCTCATCGCTCCATTACCACGCTGCAACGCGTACTATTATATCGCCGCCGCCGCATTCAAGCGTTCCCGTTCGTTCATGGGTGCATATGCGTGTGCCACGTCGTCCGAGCTGGAGCAGCTGTGACCGCCGCTGGTGCTGCCGGCCGGCACCCAACAGCAGAGCACACCAGGCCGGCGATCCATTCCCTAGCGCCCACGTCGCGCGGCATGGCACCCGCCCCGGTCGCGAGGGCGAGGAGTGACCACCAACTGCGCACGCTCGTACTGAACGCAGTGCGATCTCCCAACCAACCTTCATCAATCCAAACGCCGGGACGGGAAGCACACATACGGCCGGACCACCCACGACCCATCAACCAATCAAAAATGCTCCCACACTCCTACTCTGCCACCACACATAAGGCGGAGCTTGCTGTTGCTGACGACCTCGCGGCCCATGCCTATAAGATCCGGGGCACAGCACGCACCCACCCATTCATACCGTATCATCACTCGCCTTGATAGCCTGCGCCTGCCTCCTCTCCCGCCTCCCTCTCCCTCCCCCTCTCGCACACGACGTCGTTCGCGGCGGCTAGCCAGCTATCCAGCAGCAGCACGATCGCCGCCGTATCATAGCACACAGACGATCGCCGACGTACCGATAGACGACGACATGGCGGCCAAAGGAGCAGCCTTCTTCGCGCGCGGCGGCGGCGGTGGCTGTGCGGCATCGGCGGCGCTGGTGGCGGCGGCGGCCTTGGTCGTCGTCGTGCTGTCATCGTCCGCCGGCGTGGCCCGCGCGGACTTCGCCCAGGACCGCGCCATGTGCGTGGACAAGCTGATGGGCCTGGCGACGTGCCTGACGTTCGTGCAGGAGAAGGCGACGGCGCGGGCACCGACGCCCGACTGCTGCGCGGGGCTCAAGCAGGTGCTGGCGTCCAGCAAGACGTGCATGTGCGTGCTGGTCAAGGACCGCGACGAGCCGGGGCTCGGGTTCAAGATCAACGTCACCCGCGCCATGGACCTGCCCTCGCTCTGCAACAGCCCCGCCACCTTCTCCGACTGCCCCAGTACGTATAACGGAACGGAACGCCCTCTCTCGCCTGTTCTGCTCTGGCTCCTCCGTCCTACACTGCACGGGCACGTACCACGTGGTGCACGGCAAAAGCTAGCTAGATAGGGACCACCTGCAGCTGCAGGACCAATCGCATGCGCACACCGCACAGGTTGTCCGTCCGGCCGTGTGCACAGCTGGTCACAACCTTTTTAAAGTTGCAACAGCACATGTACCAACAGTCCAACAGTACTGTTGGTCGGTCGGTTTGCTGAATGGTGACCGATCGACTAGCGTATCAGAGATCCGAAGTAGTACTAGACTACTAGTTAGAACATTACCTGAAATTCAAAGAGACGGTGCGTGCCGCTGTAAAGAAGTTTCTGAAAACCCAACTCACCCAGACCTTCTGCTGTCATGTTCGTTATAACTGTTGTACTAACTGTTGTTCATGTACTAACCGCTCGGTGTGCTTGGTTTTGGTTTGCGATGGCAACCTGCAGAGATTCTGGGGATGTCGCCCGATGCCCCCGAGGCGGAGATCTTCAAGGAGTACGCCAGGAAGCACGAGGGCCAGAACGCCACTGCCGCTGCAACCGGTACGGATGCGACTCCCCAATCTTCATTTCCCAGCTAATCCTAGCAGGATCGACATGGATTTTGCAGTCTGCATGCATGGTCGTCTTTTTGAACAGTGTCATCGTCATGCTAAATTTGCCTGGTGCTAGTACAAAAATCGCATGAGAATTAAAGGGCCCTTGCATTGCCTTTCTTTCCCATGGTCCTGATCGTTCATAGAGTCCTGACCGGCCGGGAAGTGGGAACCCCTCTCATCGATCCGCTCTGCGTCCGTGCTCCGTTCCGTAGCAGCAGGGACGCCCAGAGGGTACGTACGATCGGGACGTGCCGACAGGCCAAGGTCCACGTCCCGCTATCCCGTCCCGACGTGCCATGCCGCGGTACGGTGTTATGCCGAGAAAGCTACTGAAAACTACCAGTAGCGCGCGTGCTTCCGTTGCATTACTACGACACTTGAATGCCGTCGGCCGCCCGTGGTCCGCCCAACCGTACCGTACCTGTGCAGTGCACGCGTAGCTGGGAACATACGTACGTGAGCGTGACCAACCAGCAGCCGCCGTGTACCTGTACAACAGCTGTCGTCATGAGACAAATTATTGCTAGCAAGTTTGTTAAATGACGTGTACTGCATATGCATGTATGGACGGCGTACCGTAACATTTTCAGACCTCCTCCACGCGCTGACGAGTGCATGCGTTGGTTTGTGTTTGCAGGAGCCGCGGCGGCCGGGAAGAGCACGACGAGCGCGGCGCCGACGGCGGCCGGCGCCGGGAGGCAGCCCCGCGCGGTCTTCTTCTACCTCGTGTCGGCGCTGGTCGCCTCCGTCGCGGTCCTGGTGGCCTGAGTGAACGGCGCGCGACAACGGAGCGCGCGGCAGCAGGGGATGGAGATACTACTGCGCTGCACGGACTAGAAGAAGCCCGGAGACATGATTGAAGAAAGGCGATGATGAGCAAATTAAAGGACACGAGTCCTCTTTTTTCTTCTTCTTCTTGTAGCTGTTTAAATTTTGTGGGGGTTGTGAGACGTCGTCCGCTTGTGCTGACGGTGCACCATCGACACAGCTTTGTACTCCCAGCTAGCTGTTGGGCTGTGCCAGTGTGCCCGTCCAGCCTGGGCACAGTGTGTATGCTTGGTTTCTTTTCAGTTTTAGTTCGTCGTCTTCTTTCAAGTCAGCTTGTGTAAGCAACAAGCATGTAACTACAAGGACCTTTGATTGTTTATGCTAAAGAATTGAAACACAGCTCCATCTTTGTCATTTCCGTATACTCTACTTATTAACGGCTACTCGAAGTGATCGATCTCATCATCCTTCCTTGCGGAGAGGAAATCAAGGTTTAAAGGTGATGAATCTGCATCCTATGTTGCTCTTGATGATGCAACTATCAATATTCTTTCATCAATTCAGGTGCGTTTTGAACAGATTTCTAAACATTGGATCCTACGACATGTTCAATGTATTTTGCGACATGTCCTTGAAACTGGAAAAGAAGGCATAACAGTAAATGGATCAGAACTTTGATTTCTAGCCTTAAAAGTAGATATAATACTCCCTGCATCCTAAATGACTTCTTATAAATTTCTGAACAGAGTAAAGACGCTGACAAAACACACATGTTTGTACCCTCATCATCTCCTTTTTACTTTCCTAGAGGATATATCTTCTAGATTTGGTTGTTACCACTTGCCTCCATCTATCCGTGATTAACTTCAGTATTAGGAAACAATGTCCTATATCTAGAGTGTTACTTTTAAGACAATTTAAAATTGAAAAGTGGATGGGGGAGTATTTTCGTATAAAAAAGATAAAGAGGTTCAATTATCTAATTTTAGTTTCAACTAGAAACTCAGTTATTCACCTAAACATTCCAAACTCTAGCAGTGAATTATTGGAGACAGGAAGTTGATGTGTTAGGCCATCTTCATTGGGGGTGTTTCGTACGTGTTTTAAAAAATAAACATGTAGTCTATTTTTTTTGAAAATAAACATGTAGTTTAATGAGATTGAAACTCTCATGAAATTTGAACCAAGGGTGACTTTATATTTATAGGAGAAAACGCAAGCTAAGACAGCTTGCTTATCCAAAGTGAATGTCAAGTATCCGCTTCAAAGTAAGCATTTGCTCCGTTTGTTTTAGAACGTACGTAGCTAGATTTAGAAGAAAAAAATGTCCTTCGTTTATCTTGGCCCGCTGGCCACACGGGTGGCAGCAACAAATTAAGAGCCTTTTACGCCATTACAAAATTCGACTGGACCTGTGTGCCATTGAAAATTTCAACGAGAGCTGTGTGTCGTCATCCAACTTTATTTGTAGCTGTGTGTCATTCTATCCGCGTTCCGTGAAATTTTGCCGTTCAGGTGCGCTGACCTGTGGGTTCAGACCGATAATTTGTCTATTTTGCCCTTCATCCAACGAAGCTATTCCCAGCGTTCCCGTGACCGCGCCTGTCTCTCCGTCCCCGACCGCGTCGCGAGAATTCCCCATCCCCGCGCGAGAGCCCGCGTCGCGTGCGCTCCCGCTCCCCACGCCGCCCATGGCGGCCCAACCGCGTCGCGAGCTCTCCCCATCCCCGCGCGACAGCCCGCGTCGCGTGTGCTCCTGCTCCCCTCGCCTCCCATGGCGGCCGCTCTGCCTGCTCGCTCCGGCGAGCTGCCCGCGAGGAAGAGCTGGCCCTCCACGCCCACGGCATCGCGGCCGTGGCTACGCCCACCGGAGGCCGCCGCAATCGCGCCCTCGCCAGAGGGGGCCGCCGTGCTAGGGCCCTCGCGACCATCTGCGCTGCCTACTGCAGCAGCGGACGCGGCCCCTCGCCTTGACCTCCAGTGACGCCTTCCCTGACGCGGACCTCCAGCGCCGCCATGGCCCTGCGCTCCTCGCCCTCGCCCTCCCTGACGCAGGTCGACGCAGTCCGGGGCGAGGCGGCGCGCCGCTGCCAGCGCGTCGCGGGCGACCCTGTCCTCGCCGCCCGGCCGCCCCTGCCCCAGTCCGCGCGCCACGCCGCCGGCCCGCCGCGCATCATGCCCCCGGCCGCTCCTTCTCGCCGCGCCTTGCCCGCGCTAGCGCTCGCCGGCGCGACCCCTTCTGCTGCGGCACCGCGGCTTCCCCTGGCGCTCGCGCCACACATGGCCCGTGAGCCTAGCGCGCCGCGCCGTGACGACCGGGATAGGGCCCCGCCTCGCGCGCGAGCAGCCGAAGCGGAGGAGGACGAGTCGTGGCCTTGAGCAGCAGCGCGCCGTCTGCCGAGGCGGCGGCGGCTTCCGCTAGTCCTGGCCGTCTTGGAGTTGTAGTTGGACGACTACGAGAAAGAGAGGGGTAGTTTGGACTTCCTCACCTCTCGGGCCCATACGTCAGAACGGTAAACAGCTAAAATCTAACGTAATAGAGACGGAATGACTGGTAGATAAAAACGAAGTTGGTCGATGCCACATCAGTTAAACTTTCTAGTGACAGACTAAACTTTTATAATGGTACACAGGTAAACACGCATGCCCCCACAAACTAATTAAACAAACGTGCAGATGCGAATTGAGTAGCAGTGTCCCAAACGTGGATAAACGGGAGGTGTACAAGTAGGTTTGACGTTTCAACGTTCAAAGGCGCCTAGGAATTCAGAAAATCGCTCACGGTCTATTCCGTTTATATATCCTCTATACTAAAGTTTTATAATCTGGAATAATTAAAGAATCAAGCTAATAAATATCTACAAGATATATGTGGACTATAAGATATGTGGTTTGGATAGTTCGAGCTGTTAAATAGAGTTTTTTCAATAATTTGTATTATATCTTTATTCTCTAACGATCTATTATACACAACTTATATTCCTAAGGTGAACTTTAAAACGATAAAGTAATATATTTATTCTGAAAGAGTATCTGGTCTTAACTGATACTTTTCCTTGAATAAACCTCCTACAGCTGTCACTCGTAATTTCAGTGTAATTGCCGTGTCCCTCTCTCTCTCTTTCCCTCCGGTAATAAAAATAAAAAATGAAATAAAAAATTCTCAAAATCATTTGATGAACAGAGCAGCCAACCTTTCCAGCTTTGGCAACCGTCCAACACGAGTCTCCTCTCTTCCCTTCCTTCCCTCCTGAAATTCTCCGCTCACGCCAATCGAGGAGGCGCGGAAATGTCTGAGACACCGAGTTGAGCAACCAGCCAAGCGAGGAATCCACTTCGAGAAGCTTCTGGATCCCCGGAACGGAGGCGGGGCGGGGAGGGGACGGGAGGGGTAGGGTTTCTCTCTCGGCCCGATGGCGTCCGCCGCCAAGTCCTCGAGGTCGCGGCCCGCCGGGCACTCAGGTGTGTTCCCGGTGAACGCGGCGGCCGGCGCGGGAGGCAGCGACGGCGCGGTGCAGGTCTCGGACAAGCTTAAGATATTCAAGACCGACAACTTCGACCCCGACGCCTATGTTCAGTCCAAGTGCCGCGCCATGGACGAGAAGGTGAGGAACTCGTCCGCCCCCGGAAATTTGCCTCCAGTGGTAGCTGAAGTGCCGCGTATTCGTTGTGTGGGAGTGCGAAGGGCACCGGGTTCAGGGGGTTCTCGACGCGTTTTGAGTAGTTCAGTGCGAAGTTTGAGTGATTATGATTGAATTCTATAGAATTTTTTGTTGGTATACATACATGGATGACCCGCTTTGGGTTTAGATTAAATATATGAATTTCTAACAAAATTACTATTGCACTGCGTAGGCTATAGTTAGTTTCGATGATGTATTTTTGGTGTTAGCTCTTTTTGCTAGAGCATGGAGGAAACAGAGCACTGGAGCTAGAGTGTGTAGAGATGCTATTTTTGGCTTCTATATGCGGGCATGTAGTTTTGTTAGTGTTGCCGATTATACCTCTGTGTAAATCTTAAATGAAAACTCGAGTGGGATTGTGGTGGCCCTGCCAGTGAAACTGATCACATATTGCTCATATGGAACCATCTTTTGTTAAAGAGAAAAAAAACATGAAACTTTGAACCCGGTAGCATTTTACGAGTAACTTTACCAAATTCCTTCCTAGAATCAATCCTAGGTACTGAATTCTGAGAGACATATTCCTACTCCTAGGCTCTGTTTCCCTTGTCAATATTCAAAAGCTTGCTGTGAGATTTTTTATTTTTTATTGTTATCATCCCTTTTTCTGTGTGTTTTGGATAGTTCTTACGTGACTATGAAACATTCAATAAGTAGAGATTTGCATGCTAATTTCAGTTGATTCATTTGGTAGTTGTGATGTCTTATCACATTTTAGCAGTGAGCGGGATCAACTATCAGTCTACACTAGCTCAATAAACAATCTAGAATTTTGTAAATCTCATGCTTTTTAATTGCACACACTGTTGTAGCTTTTCGTTTCCTGGCATTTCCTGAAAGCAGAAGCACAACCATATGTAGAAATTTGTACTGGTTCACAGCCCCATTAGGGAATGCAACTACTATACTGTACTAGTACTATGAGTTCTTGTTGAAGCTTCACATGCACTGCGTTCAGGGACAAGAGCCTACTTTTGTTGTAGGCATAGTGCACACGTAGTTCCTCACACAAGCTGTCTTATACTAAATTAGGTTAAGTTGGCAATATATTTTAGCTTAGGATCTTCTTGCGATTGTAGAGTCCACGTGACTTTTTGTGCAAGCGCATGCATTTGAACTCTGGTGTTTTCTTTCTGCTTTGTATTTCTGAAGCATTTTTCTTTAACTATATCGCTGTGTTGAAAATCAGCAAAATCCTTGGGAAGCTGAAACAGGGCTAATGTTCAAAATTTATGACAGGAAATAAGGCACCTATGTTCCTACCTGCAAGATCTAAAGAAGGCTTCTGCTGAAGAGATGCGCAGAAGTGTTTATGCAAATTATGCTGCATTCATCAAGTGAGAACACAGTGGTTCATTAATTTTTGGAAAGATATGAGTCATTCGCTTTCATTTATAAGAGAAGAGCATTGATTACAAAGTCCCTATGTGGTGCAAGCTGCGCCTCTCCAATTTTTGTGTGGGGTTCAGCTTTCCGAGCCCCACGCCACACCTGTTATACAAGATAGAGATTTACAATACCTGTTATACAAGATAGAGATTTACATCGAAACAATTAGCAACTCTACAGCCTACGACCTACTAGAAAGTCACAGCTCTAGCCTGGAGTGTCGGCAGTAGCAGTCCTAGATCCTTGTTGCTTGCGTAGCTCCAAAACCGTACAGTGGTTCATTTCAACCTACATGAAATTTGTACTGGTGGGAGTTTCCAATGAATTGCGACATGTTCTGGATGACATTTTTATGTAGATAGTACAGGCTATCTATGCCTTTTTATTTCTTTTCCACCCTTTGGATCATGGATGTTCCAACTTCTCAATTGATCATTTTTCTTGGTGATTTGAGTTATTATTTTTCAAGTACCACCAGCAAATAATTGATAACAAAATCCAACCAACTAATTATTATTTCGTCTTCACAACCAGATATTGTTGCCGTCTTTAGATGTCATGAAATGTATGACATGCAAAATTTGTAGAAGTAGATTTAACATGACCTACCATGTTTTCCACATAATTTATGTTTAAATTTACTTTTGTTACTCTTCTTCTCCACTGCTCAATTCATGAATTTGGAATGCATTTCTGAAACCAGTCTCCTGATACAGAACATCAAAGGAGATATCAGACCTTGAAGGGGAGCTACTATCAGTTCGAAATTTGCTAAGTACCCAGTCAGCTTTAATTCATGGTCTGTCTGAAGGGGTTCAGATAGATTCATTGACCACAGGGCCTGAAGGTTCTGCTGAACAAGACATATTCAGTGTTGAAGATGAGGAGCCATCAGAAATATGGAAATGGTCCACAGATTTCCCTGACATGCTTGATGTTCTGCTAGCCGAAAGAAGAGTGGATGAAGCATTGGATGCCTTGGATGAAGCAGAACAGATTGCTGCTGATGCCAAACAGAAGGGTACTCTAACCACGGCTGACATTCTGGCTTTAAAGAGGGCTATATCTGAAAACCGTCAGAAGTTGGCTGATCAGCTAGCTGAAGCTGCTTGCCAGTCTTCTATTTGTGGCGTTGAGCTTCGAGCTGCAGCTTCTGCTCTCAAGAGACTTGGTGATGGACCTCGTGCTCATAGTTTGTTGCTCAGTGCACACAATCAGAGACTTCAATTAAACATGCAAACAATACAACCATCTAGCACATCATATGGCGGGGAATACACTGCTTCTCTTGCGCAACAAATTTTTCCTGTTATAGCTCAGGCTCTCAACGACTCAGCCGAGGTCTTTGGTGACGAACCAGCATACACATCTGAACTAGTTACTTGGGCTACTAAGCAGGCAATGTCATTTTCACTGCTTGTAAAGAGGCATGCTTTAGCCTCTTGTGCTGCTGCTGGGGGCTTAAGAGCTGCTGCAGAGTGTGTTAAGATAGCAATTGGTTATTCAGACTTGCTGGAAGCTCGTGGTCTATCACTTACGTCAGTTCTGATGAAGCACTTCAGACCCTCTGTTGAGCAAGCATTAGATTCCAATTTGAGGAGAATTGAAGAGAGCACTGCTGCGTTAGCTGCAGCTGATGACTGGGTACTCACCTATCCTCCAACTGGTATACGCCCATTGGCTAGATCATCAGCTGGTAATCTGGCACTCCAGCCAAAGCTCTCAAGCAGTTCTCACCGTTTCAATTCAATGGTTCAGGTAATGTTCACTGCTTGAGCAGATGGAAAAAAAAATTCCAGCAATTGTAATTGCAGCCTCTCTTTTCTCAATTACACAAGAGCTGCATATAATCATTGCATCAATAAGAAAATAATTGTAGCCTCTCTGTTATTACTCTCCATTTTCAAATATATGATGCGTTTTTCAACTAACTAAGCTTGTCCTAACATCATATGTTAGGTTTCCTTTTTTCTTTACCCCTATTAACTTAACTATGTGAGATGTGGAATTGAAGATGCAGATGCCATTTTTTAGACATACTATTAGTTAGTTTTCGTACAACTTTTATGCAACATGTATGATTTATTTCTATTTTACTCTCTGAGACTCAATATATTTATTTGCTTCTTATATTTCAATGTAACATTGAAATGCAGGACTTCTTTGAGGATGTTGGACCACTGGTTAGCTTACAGCTAGGTGGTTCCGCGATGGATGGGCTTCTGAAAATATTCAACTCGTATGTAAACTTGCTCATAAGTGCTCTACCAGGGTCAGTGGATGATGAAGTTAATTTGGAAGGTTTGGGGAATAAGATTGTTAGAATGGCAGAGACAGAGGACCAGCAGTTAGCTTTGTTAGCTAATGCATCTTTACTAGCTGAAGAGTTGCTACCCAGAGCAGCAATGAAGCTGTACTCTATGAACCCGGTCAGAATGGATAGCTTGCGTAGAAGAGGTCCTGATAAACAAAATCGTGCGGCAGAGCAGCGAGACTGGAAAAGGAAGCTGCACCGCATGGTAGACAAACTTAGAGATAGTTTCTGCAGACAGCATGCTCTAGATCTTATATTCACGGAAGAAGGTGACACCCATCTGAGTGCAGAAATGTACATCAATATGGATAATACTGTTGAAGATCCAGAATGGGTTCCATCACCGATTTTCCAGGTATATTTCATATTTTTTGGCATGTGATGACAAGTCATGGAAACTGATTTGTCGTATATTGCTTGTTCCAAAATTTCCCAAGAAACTTTCTGTCTTCTGCATCATCTCACCTGCAGTTCATTGCAGGAATTGTATGCGAAATTAAATAAGATGGCAAGCGTTGCAGCAGAAATGTTTGTTGGAAGGGAAAGGTTTTCTACGCTGCTTATGATGAGACTTACAGAGACAGTCATGCTTTGGCTCTCAGATGACCAGAGCTTTTGGGAAGAGATTGAAGAAGGACCAAGGGCTCTGGGTCCACTTGGACTTCAGCAGGTAATCTCCTTTTAACTTCTCTTGTGTGCTTTTTTCTCCATTTCAGTTTGCATAACCTCCTAGAGTCCCAGGCCGCCTAACATTCCCTTATGCTTTACCTTTCCTTTTCAGTTCTACCTGGATATGCAATTTGTCATCCTTTTCGGGCAAGGGCGTTTCTTATCTCGGCATGTGCATCAAGTCATATTGGAAATCATTGATAGAGCAATGAGAGCGTTTTCTGCTACGGGGATGGACCCTGATAGGTATAAGTTTTTTCTTGGTTCATATCAGTTTCATCCTTGTCGTGCTCAGTAAATTCTTCCATCGGCTGCTCTCGGTAGAAGCTACTTGCTCGTAAGGGCACGGGCACACAATAACCTTGAAACTGAAACTAATTTGCCTGCTTAATTGCAGGGTCCTTCCAAGCGACGACTGGTTCATCGACGTTGCCCAGGAGAGTATCAGTAGGATCAGCGGGAGGCCACGATTCGCCAATGGTGACAGGGAGAGGGAGGTGAACAGCCCCACAGCCTCCGTGTCAGCACAGTCCGTGTCGTCTGTTCGATCTCTCGGTAGCTCCTAGCGTGCAGTGTGCAGGTGCAGGTTAGACATGCAAAGTTTTTGTATCGATACTGTAGAGATTTGTGTGGATGTGTTTGGGCTGGTATATATGTGAGTAATTGTATTCATAGGCCAAGAAATCCTTAAGTTGAATAGCTGATTTTGTTGATTTGTTCTGAGAATGTTGGGCCGGTCGATGCATTGGTATTCTGCTAGCGGTAGGCATGCTTTGGAGTTAGGATGCCCGCGCTGCTTGGGATAGTCACGGCAAGCTGGTTGTGCGACAGAGAGCACAGTAGTCAGAAGGAAGCCAAAGCCCAAAGGCCGAAGGTGCGCTGTGTGTAATGTGCGAGCTGCTGCGCGGGCGCCGACTTTTACTGGTCTTTCACTCTGGTTGTTATTGAACGTAACCACGCGCTTGGGGTTGGTTCATCTGCCATAGGAGACAAGTCAATTCTCATGCCTCTTTCATGGGTTCATGGCTGACCAGGTCTCCACCGAACCAAGGAACTTGCACTTGAAGCCGTATCCCGTCCGTCATTGCTGGCGATGATTATCGGTACCCCGTCATCATGGAACACACAGGGTCACGATCCGACGGCCAGGATCAACTGACCCGTTGCAAGAAAACGGAGCGCTAGGATCTGAAAGCATTGAACCCAGAGTATCTTGACGATCGCCAAGGCACCTACTGCAACTTGACAATGGTGGCCATGGCAGCGCAAGGAAATATCGTAGACGACTTGTGGATGTCTCGCTCACAAAGTCAGGACTCCACTTTTTTTTTTTTTTTTTTTTTTTTTTTTTTTTTTGAGAATAAGTCAGGACTCCACTGGGCAGCAGCCTTTGAAGCCTTCAACTCCTTTGACGTTTGTGTTGTACGTCCGCTTCACGTACGCACTAACGCACCACACATACAATTGCCTCGGTTTATATAGCCCCCATAGCAGCATACTTCCAAAACGCCAATAAAAGCTCAGCGCGATCATCCACACACACATCTATACATCGATCGATCGTGTCACCTGCAGAGCACGCCACGAGCACGGTCGTGATCCAAAACAGAGCCATGTCGAAGCCATCCTCGTCGTCTCTCCTCCTCCTCTTCCTGCTGTCGGCGATGATGCTGTTCGCCGCCACCTGCCGCGCCGACCCGGACCCGGTGCAGGACTTCTGCGTGGCCGTGGCGCCGGGCGGCGGTATCAACAGCACCTACGCGGGCTTCCCGTGCAAGCCGTCGTCGGATGTGGTATCAGATGACTTCTTCTTCGCGGCTCACGCGCGCGGCGGGAGCACGGACAACCCGGGCGGCGCGGCCGTGACGCAGGGCAACGTGGAGGCGTTCCCGGGGCTCAACACGCTGGGCCTCTCCATCAACCGCGTGGACCTGGCCCCCGGCGGCGTGAACCCGCTGCACAGCCACCCGCGGTCCGCCGAGCTGGTGCACGTGGAGGCCGGCAAGATGCTGGTGGGCTTCGTCAGCACGGAGGGCAAGTTCTACTCCAAGGTGGTGCGCCCCGGAGAGAGCTTCGTCATCCCGCGCGGGATGATGCACTTCCAGTACAACGTCGGGGCCGGCGCCGCGCGCGCCATGACCGTGTTCAACAGCCAGCTGCCTGGTGTCGTGCTCGCCGCGCAGACCCTGTTCGGCGCCGAGCCGGAGATCCCCGACGACGTCCTCGCCAAGAGCTTCCAGGTGGACGCCGACACCATCAAGCTCCTCAAATCCAAGTTCCGCAAAGAATGATAACCATAGCGCGTGCGCGGCCATGCGTGCATGGTGGGTGTGGCCGGTTACATGGCCAGAACTGCTCGCTAGATTCTCCGTTGTTCCGTACAGATTTGTTTGAGTACATAATGTTGTTTTCGCATTATTAAATTATTAAATACTTCGATTCTACTATCAATAATAAAGCTCATAAATACTGTGGGTACATAATGCTGTCTCGATCACTACCTGTTGAATTGAACCTCCACAGCCTTCCTTGCCTCTCTTCTTCATCTCCGCTTGCTTCCCACACGGCTGGGGGTCTGAACTCTGAACCCGCGGCCGGCCGCGCACAGGCCCGGCCCTGAGGGGGGTGCGGCAGGGGGTCTGAACTGTGAACCCGCGGCCGGCCGCGGCCCCTCCTCGTGGCGTGCGCTTTGAGCCGGCTGACGAGCTCCTCGACGGCCATGGATTCCAAATCGCGCGCAGAGCACCACGTCCACCTCGATGGCGGAGGATTATTCTTACGAGATAGCAGCTCTCTCGTCCACCTCGATCGGGAGGCCATGTATTGTCGGCGCGGCTGCTCCGTCATTTTCTGCTACCTGATTTTCCGTTGACAATGCGCGTTCATTACTGCATACCGACTCCATGTCTCAAATAAGTTGTCATCAGTCATCGTTCATTCACGCCGCATCAACGCTGTCAGAATTGTTAGTTCCTAATGCATAGGAGTTATCCATGGCAATGGCATCCATTCGAGAGCCCTTCAAGAGCCTACGAATCTCGAATTTGCCGCACTTCTCGGCTAGACGTCCGATCCGATCACGCTTGGTCCGTCCCGGCAAACCTGTTCAGTCTTGGCAAATGACACAACATGCACATGCGTTAAATTTAGAGCCATGGCAAATCGAGAACGGCAAGTTTTTTGTTGTCTTTTGGCGGTTTTTGTGATAGTAACTTGTTCATGTCCTAAAACAGCATAAACTCAAAAATGTCCTAAAACAGCACAGAGCATCTGCGTAGCTACTAGCTAGTCAGCCAGTGTGCTGGTTTCGTAGCCTGGGTGCTATGTTTTCTGGACCTCCTTCTGTTTGCTATCCTTTTCTTCAAACTGCTGTAAGAACTTTGCATTTCCGTTCTTTGAATGGGAATGGGGAATGCCTCGAGTCAAAAAAAAAAAAAAACACAGCACAGAGCAGCAGTCATATCTTTGCCTGATGAAAATAGGATTCATGAATTACCGAAACAGGCAATGGCAGGGACCAGGCCACCAGGGGCAGGACCGGGCCCGGCAGAGCAGCAGGATAGATAGCTCCATCCGGTTGCCGCACACGGACAACATCAGCACACCCCAAATTAGATGACGGCCGACATGAAATTGACTGATCTGAGAACGCTCGAATACTTGATGCATCTTATCAGATTTTCCGGCTCTGCTAATCGGTCCCGATCCAAAACCAGCTAAAGGCCATGAGACATTGAGCGAACCATATCATATTATTTCCCGAAATAGATAGTATACTGAAGAACAATATCTATCCCCCACAACTCATATGCGCGTTGGGGCCATGCGTGGAAGCGACAGCACACGTGCCAGGTGAGGGCCGAGCACCTCAGCAATACGTACTACATCACCGATCATCTGTGGTTTCAGCATAGAGGTTTATGACCTTCTCCATCCATCAAGATTCACAAAACAACTGACGTTTTAAATGATTTTGACACTGATTACGGTCTTGTCTGGGAGGATCTCTCCTTCTAAAACGGCTTTAGTTTGTAAGAATTCTTGTACATTATAGCTTTATTTCCTCCTCTAGAAATGAACTAGAAGTCGATGAAGATGAACAAAGCATTGTTAATCAGGACCTAAAGGTGATGGCTAACGTGCTGATGGAAGAAGGAGGCGGCGTAAGTGACTGATTTTAGAGCATCGGTTATTTTTTAGAACAATTTTTGAAATTGAGCTTGTTTCCATAATATGTCGATACGCTCATCTTCATCAAAGATTTTAAGTAGAGTTGTCTGTGCAACGCTCATTTCGAACGACGATTTTTTTTTTCTCGAATACACAAAAAAAAGTTTATGAATCTTTGTATTAAGATCGAGAAATGGTGAAAGTTATAATGTTGCGCTATGAATGACACACTAGAGTGAATATTGTTATATAATCGACCATGCCTCCCTAGCAGAATTTTCAATAGGAATTAACTTAATTTGTGCAAACATATGGCGCTTATGAATATCAAGTTCAAACTTTGCAACCTTTAATTTGACCAATAATTTTAAGATATTGTGACACAAATTTGATATAATTAGATTTATAATAAAATATAGTATTCCAAAGAATCATAAGTTTATAGCCATCTTTGCAATGCAAGGCTTATTTCCAACAGTAGTAATAAAAGTCGAGTCGTCTTTGCAATGCAAAGCTTATTTCCAACCGTAATTAGCTTACAGTTCGTGCAAAGCTAAATTACATTGACACTTGTAGCGTGTTAGGTTCCCTACAAGGTCGTCCATGTACTGATCCTGCCGTCGCTGATCGCCAAGAGCTCTCTTCAGCTTCATCGCGTTGCTCGCGAACACCATCCCGTCGTCCTCCAGCAGGACACGTCGCACCGCCTCCGCAACGCCGTCTCTGTCGAACGAGCCGTCGCTCTCGTCCCTCGCCACCTCCACGCCGACGCCGCGCTCCGCCATCGCCCGCGCGATGAGGCCCTGGTCGACGACGAACGGGAGCATGACCAACGGGTGCCCGAACACGAGGCCCTCGATGGTGGAGCCCCAGCCGCAGTGCGTCAGGAACGCGCCCACTGCGGCGTGAGCGAGTACCCGCACCTGGGGCACCCACCCCGGCCACACCAGGCCTCGCCCCCGCGTCCGGTCGTTGAACCCGGCGGGAAGCAGCTCGCCCACGTCATTGTCAGTGCCTGGTGTGGACATGCCGGCCGGCTTCCGGAAAGCCCACAGGAAGCGGACGCCGGCGAGCTCAAGGCCCAGCGCCAGCTCATGGAGCGTCTCGGCGGTCAGCGGCGCCTCGCTTCCCAGCGCGACGTAGATGACAGACTTGGGTGTCTGCTTGTCCAGCCATTGAAGGACCTCGGGACGTGCCCCTGACACTGAAATCGAGTCGTCGTCGTCGTCGTCGAGTACAGGCTGCAGCAAGACCCCGGCGGGGACGGCCGGCTGTTGGAAGAGATCGGTGAGGACGGGGAACACCCCGGGCATGTCGACCTCCTCACAGCTGCGGTAGATGACGAGGCGGGTGCCATCCGTCGCCTGCCACAAGCGGTCGAAGTCGGACACACCGGACGCGTTGGGCTGGAACGCGGCCAGGAGCCAGTCGGCCTCGTGGCGGCGGAAGGCGATGGCGGGTGGGAACGACGGCAGCCACTTCGGCCGCACGGTGAAGTCCGCCGCCGTCGTGCGTGGATGGGCGGCGTTCGCCGACCGCGGCCCCATAAACGCGATCCAGGCTGCCGGCACGATGAGGAACATAGCGCACGGCACCCCGTGCGCCTCGGCGATCGCGGGGAGCCAATGGTGGCAGAAGTCCACGACGATCCAGTCGGGCCTCCTCCCACCGTCGGCGACGGCGTCAGCCAAGAACGCCGCGAACGGGGCGGCGAGGCCGTCGAGCGCCATCTTGAGCAGCTCCTGCTTCTCGGGCGGCACGTCGGCCGTGGACTCGGCGCCCTCGGGCAGGCCCTCGACGACGGGAAGGGGCAGCGCCGCGAGGCGCATGCGGCGCGACAGGTCCGCTGGCACGGGCGGCAGCCTGGCGACGTTCCTCGGCGTGGAGAGAAAGGTGACGGCGTGGCCCCTCGCTGCCAGGCGCTTGGCAAGCTCCATGAACGGGATCATGTGGCCGAACGCCAGCCATGGGAACAGCACCACATTCAGCTTGGCGGTGGCTGCTTCCATTTCCATTGACGTGATCGTGTTCCTGTCCCGTCCAACACGTGAATGGCGATGTCCCTAAACAATCATATATGCGATATGAGCTACAACTACAACCACACGATTGTGACATTATGCCTACTTGATAAAAAAAAAATATTCAGACCAAGGACGGAGAAGAAGATCTGAGGTTTACATGGTGTTCGGTTCGGCGTTTTTGAACTCGAAATCGTTCACGGTGCTACTGGACTGGTTTCGCTAGCTCGGAGTTGATAAAATGGCGCCATGGCGGGATGTGATACGGAATAGTTCAAATCCCAATACCGCCCATCCCTGCTATCCGGGTGCGGATGCCAACCAAGCAAAACCGCTTTTCTTGTAAATTGTAATAATAGCTGATAGTGCCGCATCGTGACCGGAGCATCTCCAACAGTATTATCTAAATTAGACTATCTAAATATATATTTGGCTTGTAATATTTAGTTTCCAACTCCAGCAGACCTACCTAAATTAATTTAGTCTTTCAAAAAGATAGTAATTTTAATAGAGAATGACACGTGAGTCCCATATGTCATCTTCTTTTGTTCGTCTTCTCATCATGGATGGAGATGGAGGTTACTTTCGGGCTCAAACCAAACCAAATCTTAGTCTTTCTCGTTTCTTTTCACTTTTTGTAAGGAACAATAGCCTGAAGTCCATCTTTCGTTACAGTGACGTGTGTGGTCTTCAATCTTGGTTCAAGATTTGTGTTATTTTTTTTTTGAGCAAAAAGATTCGTGTCAATCTGATGATATGTGTTAATTGTTCTTATGTCGATTTGGATCAAAATTGTCTTACTAGTAAAAAAATATTTATGATAATTGTCTTTGAATTGTATATTATTAGTTGTCTTTGTGTGAATTTAGGCAGAGTTAGATCTTCATCTGAATGCTCACCATTGTCGCTTGAATAGATGCTATTTTCGAGGAGCAAATCCCACTTTCTTAGTTCTTAAGGTCTTCACACTTTCGAGCCTTTGAGCTAATGTAAATTTTAGCTGTATATATCTTCTATTAAAAAATTTGGGGCATCTGTTCGTGTTCTATAGGAATAATGTAGTAGATCAAAATCGTGTACGTGCTTCACACACACTCTTTGCCAAAAAAATATATGCGATAATTAATGTGTGCCCTGCCAACGCGAGTGTTTTTTTAATAATGAAACAAAAGTCTAGTCTTTATCCGTCCACGCGAGTGTTGCCAATGAGGAAGAAGAAGAATAATAAACAGCAAGGTCAGCGCACGCATCTAATATCAACGATATCTATGTGATCTTTTTGCAAAACAATATTTAAAGATTACTTGTAACACCCCTGGTGTTATATCAACTAAAATATGCCATGTCATCATATGCATTGCAAAGTATTCATGATTAGGTTAACTTTGATGTGTATCAACTAAAGCAAATTTATATTTCATAGGTTACTTCTGTTTCTAAAATGTTATGTCACATAAAATCATAAAAACCTACTTTAGAATGTCATCTCAAATACTTAGTTTATACTTTATGTGCTTGAGGTGTAAACCGTGTTTACACTAGTGTCAAGCATAGTGTATAAATCTAAGTCTAACCATTAAAAATAATTTTTATATTTGAAGTTAAATTGGATTTTAAAACTTATTCCCAAGTCTTGTAATTTAAATCTAAATTCAAATTGAAAAGTTATAAAATATTTTTCAAAAGTTAACTTGATCAACCAAGGGCGTCATTGGGTCATTGACCTAAAAATATCCTTGGATGATGTTTGTGATTATTAATGACCAATCATTTAATTTAAAAACCAAATCTAGTTTAAATTCGGTTTAAAAAACGCTTTATTTTCCGACCGTAATTAGCTTACAGTTCGTGTAAAGCTAAATTACATTGATGCTTGTAGCGTGTAAGGTTCCCTACAAGGTCGTCCATGTACTGATCCTGCCGTCGCTGATCGCCAAGAGCTCTCTTCAGCTTCATCGCGTTGCTCGCGAACAGCATCCCGTCGTCCTCCAGCAGGACACGTCGCACCGCCTCCGCAACGCCGTCTCTGTCGAACGAGCCGTCGCTCTCGTCCCTCGCCACCTCCACGCCGACGCCGCGCTCCGCCATCGTCCGTGCGATGAGGCCCTGGTCGACGACGAACGGCAGCATGACCAGGGGGCGGCCGAACACGAGGCTCTCGATGGTGGAGCCCCAACCGCAGTGCGTCAGGAACGCGCCCACGGCGGCGTGCGCGAGCACAGCCACCTGTGGCACCCACACCGGCCACACCAGGCCGTGACCCCGCGTTCGGCCCTCGAACCCGGCAGGCAGCAGCTCGGCCATGTCGGTGCTGGTGGGCGCGGACATGCCGCTTGGCTTCCGGAAAGCCCATAGGAAGCGGACGCCGGCGAGTTCCAGCCCCAGCGCGAGCTCGTGCAGGTTGCTGGCCGTCAGCGGCGCCTCGCTCCCGAGCGCGACGTAGATGGTGGACTTTAGTGGTTGCCTGTCCAACCATTGAAGCACCTCGGAGCGGACGACACTACCAGCTGAGCAGGAGCTGCCGTCGCCGTCGGCAAGGTCGGTCTGAAAGAGGACACCGGCGGGGATGGCCGGCTTGCGGAAGAGATCGGTGAGGAGCGCGAACACCCCAGGCTCGACCTCCTCGCAGCTGCGGTAGATGGTGAAGCGGGTGCGCTCTATGATCTGCCACATGCGTTCTATGTCGGACACCCCGGACGCGTTGGCCTGGAACGCCTCGACAGCCCAGGCGGCCTCGTGGCGGCGGTACGCGACGGCGGAGGGGAACGACGGGCACCACCTGGCGGGCGGCGCGGTGAAGTCCTCCAGCGTCGTGCGCGGGTGCGCGGCCTGCGCCCACCGCGGGCCCAGGAACGCGATCGTGGTGGGCTGCACGATCAGGAACGCGGCGCATGGCACCCCGTGCGCCTCGGCGATAGCGGGGAGCCAGTGGTGGCAGAAGTCCATGACGATCCAGTCGGGCCTCCTGCTCCCGCCGTCGTCGGCGACGGCGTCCGCGAGGAACGCGGCGAACGGGGCGGCCAGGCCGTCGACCGCCTCCTTTATGAGCTCGTTCTGCTCCGGCGGCACGTCGGCCGTGGACTCGGCGCCCTCGGGCAGCCCATCCACGACGGGCGCAGGCAGCGCCACGAGGCGCACGCGAGGCGACAGGTCCGCCGGCACGGGCGGGAGCCTGGCGACGTTCCTCGGCGTGGAGAGGAAGGTGACGGCGTGGCCCCGCGCCGCCAGGCGCTTGGCGAGCTCCAGGTACGGGATCATGTGGCCGAACGCCAACCATGGGAACAGCACCACGTTCAGCTTCGTGCTGGCTGCTGATGCTTTGTCCATCTTCGTCTTCGTGCTTGAGCAAAGCTGCAAAAGCTGAACGTGTATAAACTGTAAGGTTTTGGCCTTTGGGTTTTTTATAAAGGGACTGTATATTATTGAAAGAATACTGTAGTAGTGGTTGATTCATCGATCTACTTGTTGCATTTTAACATTTGTATATGACATCTCGCTCTACACGTGGCCTAATATTTTAACTCTAAATATTATGGATTCATGATTGTGGCTTCGTAGGGCCCATGGCTTTAAAAACGCAAGCGGTCTGTACTGTAGGATTGGACATCTGAGAACGACTGATCATCCATTTGGATGTCGGAAATTCAAGGACTTTTTGAGGGCCTCGTTTAAATTGTGGTATTTTTTTAACTCGATAAATAGTATTATTTTTGTCTTATTTAACAAATATTGTTCGATCATTGATCAACTAGGCTCAAAACATTCATCTCGTGATTTTGAACTAAACTATGTAATTAGTTATGTTTTACCTACATTTAATGCTCTATGCAAGTAGCTAAATATTGATGTGATAGAGAGAGAGTGTAAAAATTGTAACTTTTGGATGAATCTAAACATGGCCTAGATTCCCAAATTTATCCTTAAATTTTACTATGCAGAATTCCTATTCTTCGTCACATTAAAATATCAGCAAATGCATAGAGTACTAAAAGTAGATGAAATTAAAAATTTATTATACAATTTTGTTGTACTTTACGATATAAACATTTTAAGTCTAATTAATTAATGTTTAAATAATTATTAACAAATAAAAATAAAAATGCTACAATACCGTGCACTGTTCATTTCACCCGAATCGGGAATCAAGGTGCAAGTTTCAAACCAGTTCAGTCGAAAGTCCATGGTAAAAAAAACATGCGAGTTGGAAGTGGGCAAAGTTTTCAGGCAAAGCATAGAAACTGAATTCTGATGAAGTCGACTATCCGTCGCAATTCAGCTCCAAGGTTCAGGCAACGACGCAGCACCTGCTCGCGCAGCCGATTCGCCGGCCTTCCCGTCTGGAATGAATCGCCGAGGACGGCCCATTCAATCTCATTGGTCGGCTTCCGTAGGCCCAGAACGGCTGAATTTTTTTATTAATAAATTTATTTTTTAAAAAAATTACAAAATTAGTCTTCGTTTTCAAAAATTTACAGGAATAGGCCACCAGTCGCCCGTTGGAAGGGCGAAGATGGGCCTTGTCGCCCGACTGGCGGGCTACCTGGGCCATGTCGCCCGACCAACAGGCGACGTGGCCGTGCACGTGGCATGGCGGGCCCATGTCGCCCCGCCGATGGGCGATGTGGCCCATGTCGCCCGACCAGTGGGCGACTTGGCCGTGCACGTGGCATGGCGGGCCCCACGTCGCCCGGCCGATGGGCGACGTGGCCCATGTCGCCTGACCAGTGGGCGACGTGGCCCATGTCGCCCGACCAGTGGGCGACGTGGCCCGTGTCGCCCGACCACGGGGCGACGTGGCGCCGCTATATATATACCGCGGCCGGCCGCTGCCGTCTCGCGCGGAAGGGGAAAAGAGAAGAGAAGAGAAGAGAAGAGAAGAGAAGAGAAGAAGAGGAGGAGGAAGAGGAAAATTTTTGGTAAGTAAAAAAATAATTTTATATATAATTATTTAATGTGTGTTATATTAATTGTTAGATAATGTAATGATCAGTTGAGCGATTAATATTATATTTCGGTAGTATTACTTATATTTTTATTTTATATATATTGTTAAATTAAATAGTTATAGTTAAAATTTCGGTAGTATTTCGGTAGTTATTTTGGTAGTATTTCGACAGTTGAGCGATTAATAGTATATTTCGGTAGTTATATTTTGGTAGTATTTTATATATTTTTATATTCTTATTACTTATATTGTTATTAGTAATATATTACTGAAAAGGTATTTTAGTTGAAATTTTTAGATTACAGAGATGTCGGACAAGTTAGGATTTTAAATTTATTATGGAGAAGGAGAAATTATTCAAGGTGTACACGGGGTTGATCTGTCAGGATTTGCCTCAGTAAGTAGATGGGTGTCTAGGGCAAATGAGAGAACAATTAGTGGTGTGCAGAATTAGTTGATGCGAATATTTGGGCTTGACAGCAACCAACATGACGTTAAGGTCATGGGTATCGTTAGTCGTGCTCGGGAGGGCACTTTTTGAGAGTTAGTACCGCTTAATGCAACATCAACATAGAGAAAATACGTAAACAAAGCTGTAGAACGTGGGTGGCCTCTAGTCCTTCTTGCTCAGGCATATACGAAGGAGGTTCATGAGGTACACGGTGTATAAGAAGAAGGAGGTCCGAGCCATGACAATCACAATGATAATGAGGAAGATAATGAAGAGGGTGATCATCACCTGTCATCTATGGTACCGACGGGTGAAGCGGACGAAGGAGAGCGCATAGAGCATATAGTTCAAGAGATGGTGATGGAAGATATGAAGAATGAGAATATATCTGAAACTGACTCATCTGAAGATGAGAATGAAATTCCTATCCCACTGGAGTGGAAGAGTAACAGTTCCAAAAATTTGATGATCAACGAAGGAAATTCTGTGCCGTGAGAATATCATGAGAATGAACTAGTAGAGGGAGCTATGTACAAAGACAAAGATGAAGTGATGAGTGCCGTGAAGTACTGGTCTCTGTCAATGAAGCGGTCTTTTGTAGTTGTTAAGTCCAACAAGAAAGTATATGATGTTAAATGTGTGTTTTCGGACTGTCCATTTAGGGTACATGCTTATGAGCAAAAATGGAGTA
>CM041628.1:14015058-14098459 GCA_023333625.1 Bothriochloa decipiens
TAATATACATACTACTCACGGATCTACCCAGAGTCAACTAAAAACTAAACAACTCTAGTGCACATTATATTTTACTAATGCATAGCAACAGACTTGTAATGTATGAGAAACTTACCTAAAAGCCGAGGTCTCAAACTGGCAGGGCTTCGCCGTTTACTTCCTTCTCCTCCCTCCTCTCCTCTTTCTTTTTTCTGAAAAATTTAGTGAATATAATAAAAATCTGAAGAGGGGGCTGGGTATTTATAGGGGACCCCAAAAAATGCCAACTGTATGGGCGTTTTTTGGAGGTGAGGGGGCCGCCTGCAGATGAGCGCGGCCGGCCTCGCCTGTTTTACAGGCGGCCCCCTGCAGAGCAAAAAACGCCCACACAGTGGGTGTTTTTTTACTGCTCCGAGGCCCGTCCGTAAAACAGCGCGCATTTTTGCAGGCGGCCCCCTCGCCACCAAAAAACGCCCACGTGGGCGTTTTTTGGGCGCAAGTGGGCCACCCGCAAGAGCCGGCACCGGCGGCGGCCGGCTCTGTGCCACGTCACATATAACGCCCAGACAGTGGGCGTTTTTTAAAAACGCCCACTGTAGGCGACTAGTTCTGTCATATTTCGAAACCAAAAATTATTTTTGTAAAATTTTTTTTAAAAAAATTAAAAATAAAAAAAAATTCCTGTGCCTGTGCCGCCGTGGCCGTGGTATGCGGGAAAAGGACGGTCTCCGGTTCGGTGCTAGTTCTAAATTTTAGCATTTCACTTATTTTTAGCATCAGATTTTAAACAGGAAAGCTAAAAAAAACACTAAAAGTGCCCCAAAGCCTTTAATATGAAATGAAAATTTTAGCCTTTAGTGCTAAAGTTTAGCACATGGCAATGATCATATTTACTATATAAATCTAATCACGTGAAATTCAATAAAATTAGGCTTTATATTTTATGATTTTTCTATAATTTAGTATGATTTTTTATATACCTATCTATAAAAGGCAAAATTTCTCCACCTTTTTTTCTTTCATCTCTATGTGTCCTATATATTTACTGTTAAAAAACCATAATTGAAACCATAATACCTATTAATAAATCTCCAAAGTTTCCAACACTTTTTTGTCCACTCTTTCAATTTCTATCCGCCACCATGTTATGTCCGGATCTTTTTTTATTCCGTTTTATGTCCGCTGGCGAAAAGAACAAAAATACCATTGTCATCAGGATTTAAAGTTTGGTCTCCACTGTTCAATTACAGGACGCTACCACCACAACACAAGGGGTCACATGATACGTAAGTCAAAAAAAGACTTACATGATGTTAAACGAAGCTTTTTTATTTAACTTCGTAACAATTTTAATACTCATATCCGCTAGCCAAACAAAAATACTATAAAAATATAGTATTGATAAGTATATGTATATGTATATATATCAGAATAATCTAGCAAGACAACAAAATATAAATAATAAATTAAACTATAAAAATATGGTATTACGTGTATTAAAATAATCTAGCAAGAAAAAAATATAACTATAAAAATATAATATTGCATATATTAAAATAATCTTGCATATATTATATATAATAGTATTAAGATAATCTACGGCTAGACTTAGAACTACTCTTGTACAGCTGGCTATAGAATAATTTTATTTGTAGCCATGATAATTACAATACTAATTTATGAGACTATAGTAAAATACTTACTATATAATTTACTATAACATCATGGTAAATATCCCCATTGTTAAAATAACACAATTATCGTAAATATTTTATTCGTAGTTATTATATTATATTATTATAAATAGAGGTCAATAAGTACTAATTAGTTCCAATGGCCATCCATTGATATGTTTATGAACCTACTAATTAGTTTCCGTCGAGAATGATAGTCCATATTTATTTTTATTTAATGAGGTTACATAATCACCAAAAGACATACTCCCGTTTTATTCATTTGTTGGGATCTTTTTAGGGTCAGGCCAATGACCAAGGAGGAGCGGCACATGCAGTGTTGTCCATTAATAGCTGCTTTTTTTTAACTCCACCGGTGACTGTTGAATTAACTCGGCTAATGAGGAGGAGCCGCATGAGCCTGGGATGAGGTGAAAACCACGGTCCTAGCTTAAACGACTCTGATTCTTAGAGATTTTTTTGGTAAGATGACTTTAATAAATGGATGGAGGAAGTGATATAAAATATAAATTTTAGTTGGTATTAACTGTGGCTGCTATGTCACTCACTTGTATCTTTTCTCAATACGTCTCCACGGACCAACTAGCAAGCCAAGGACGACCGACCTTATAATTATTTTATTTATTTAACGTTGGCTTAAATGTAATTAATAAATTCAATAAAATATTTTATTACTATTGGTATAGGAATTATGCAATAGACATGCGTCCCGTTGCAACGCACGAGCATTTTTGCTAGTAAATATTTAATAAAAATAAAATAGAAAATACAAAATTGGTTTACGGTAGCAAACCACCGTTGAAACCCGCTTGGGGTTGTAAAATGGACGGTTTTGGAAAGTTTAAAATGTAAATTAGACCGTTTCATAGTTTGAGGGGGTGAAATAGACCACCCTGGATAAGCGAGAAGGTTAAGTAGACTTTTTTCTATATTTTATTATGACTTATTTTATCGTTAAAGATATTTTAATAATAATTTATTTATTTTATGATTTACATAGAATTTAAATTAGACAAATGAGTTTTTTCTGGATGCAGGGAATATTAAAAATAGAGAGGAGATATTCTCAAAACAAAAAAAAAAGAGGTTTTACTACACAGGTCCCTTTAGAGTCCCTTTACTCCGGGTGTCCGGCACGTGGCCATACTTTTTTTTAAGACCAAAGACCATTGGCCTCGCTTTATAGAAAGCAAACAAAATATTGCTGGGGTTACCGGCTTACAATTGGTTGCGAAGAAAGAAAAATGCCCAATGGAAAGCAAAACTCTCAACTCCCATACAAAACAGAGAAAAAACTACCAATTGGGGACATCAAAGGTTGCATGAAAGCAACTCCTCTCAAGCTCATAAAGATTTTCTCTAACTCAGCCTAACAACTCCTGGCGTTTTGCTCCAACTCATGTGAAAACCTTCCATCGTCTTCAAGCCTCGTCTTTAATCATGATTTTCCTTTGATCTTTTTATTTTTTTCCCCTTTTGGGGCCTCTTACCTGCTTAGGTTCATTTGTTTGGTTACTCTCTTCTTGAAAATCATCTGTTTCTTTCTCCTTGTTGTTGCTAGTGCTAGTACCGACAATCTCTGCCTCCACCTCCAAAACTTCAAACCTGTTGGGGGATCTCTCTTTTTTCTCCTTTTCTCCCATTTGTTGTACTCTCTTCTTTGCTTCCAAAAGTGCAGCTTTGGCTGCTTCCTGTGCTTTGAGTCTATCAATAGCTAGGTGTGCCTCAGTTTCTTTTCCTAACTTAATTTTATAGCTGTTTGCTATCATAGACAGTTTGTTGGAGGAGACATTGCTAAATGCAGTGAATTGAGATTTACCTGTGGTGTCATTCCTCTAGGCCTTTAGCTTTATTGCTTGATCTTGTCTGCTAGCTGTGTTATTGGTAACCCTCAAGCTCTTCCTCTGTGCCACTGGTGGATGGCTCTTCACTTGTTTGCCTTCTGTAGTTTTTGTAGTTTTCCTCTCTCTTAATTTTGCCTCTCCATAGTTTTTGATCTCAGCTATCTCGCCATCACCGTCATCCTGTTGCTCAGTAGGCACATAATTCTCTCCATAATCAATTACTTTCTCCTCCTGTTCTTCACTTCCATTAGTTTGGTCTTTCTCTTTAGGCTCACCTTCATGAATAGCAGCTTTCACCACTAGTATTTGCTCTCTCATAGCAACGTCTATGTTTCCCTCCTCCAGGGCCTGCTCCTGTGTGACAGACACTCTGTTAACAGGATCTGTGCGAAATTGCCCTACCCTAGAGTCATTTCTCTGATGATCTTCTCCACCTGACCTGTACTCGTTTCTTGGATTATCCTCATAGTCGCCCCCCGCTTATAGTCTCTCTGTTGTGAATTGAGCAAATCAGCCACTGTTTCCCCCTGTTCTTCCTGCCTTGAATTGCTTTCCTGACTGTCACACTTAGTATCAACCTTAAGCAATTTGATCAGAGAAACTGTATTAGGGTTGGGGAATTTCGATCTACTAAACGCAAAATTGCCTCTCTTACGAATTTCGCTCTCGAAAACATCTCCAAGGGAGAAATAACCACCTCGATCACCCTGTTTATTCACCAAATCTGAATACCGTCGATGAGGCGCACACTCCAATTTGGCATATGAATCAGAAGTTTGATTCCTGTGTAATTGCCTGCAACTGCCCATCGGACTATCCAGGGATCGATCCACCGAATCTCCTTGAGGGGAGGGGGACACCAATGGAGTCATGGGATCCGTCTGTACGCCCCTCCTCCTCCCCTGACCTGCTCCATCTCGTCCTCAAACTGGGGTTAGGAGTAGCATCCAGACCTGATTGTTTTGGCGTGGAGGATGATACGCCCACCATGCCTCCCCGTGCATTTCCGTCGAGGGCCTCCCATGGGTGTGCGAAGGGATGAGGTCCTCCGACGTGATGAGGTCTTCCACCAGAGCTTGATGGGGAAAACTGGACGCCGACTGGCGCCGCCCCCCTGCTTTGCTCCACCCCCTGCGAACCGCCTCCCTGCTGTAGAAGTTGCCTTGCTCTTTCCCACCCAGAGCCTCCCATGGGTGCGCTAAGGGATGAAGTCCTCCGGTAGCGGACATCGGAGGCCTCGTCCCGCCTGCATCTCCGCTTGCGTCGGCACTCACGACGCCTCCCGCCGCCCTGTAGTGGTCTGCTTGATTCCTCCTGCCCTCTTCTTCTCTGCAGTCACGGTTCTCCTCATATCGCTTTGGGCCCTCCCTAGAATTGGGACGCCCGCGCAGATCCCCTTGCTCCCTTTAGGCGCGCTCCCTTCCTCGATCCATCCCTCCTTCTTTGAAAACATCAGCAAAGGATCTTCCATCTACTTTCTTGGCTATGGCTCTCCTAATTTGGCGACTCCACGGTTGGTTGAGCTTGATCTCCGCCGCCGTCGCCGAGTGTCCTAAGCCTCTGTCTAGGGTTTGCAATGCTGCAGCTTTGGGTACCAGAACCATCCCCCGACCTCGTCCCTCCACGACTGCGGTTGGTAAAAATCTTCAATACACGTCCCAAAGGTGTACTCTCTATTTTGGGTATTTGCTAATAGGTCCCTGTGCAGAGACTCATCAGTTATGCCTTTGGTCTGAATGTTTGGTGAAACAGAGGATGAACTCTGCTTCCCCTGTATCCTGAACAGCTGATTTGACTCCTTCTGAATCTCTTCATTGTTCAATCTCACTTTGGCTTGCCATTCCTCATTCTGAGGGGGATCACAGATTTCACTCATTAGGGACCCCCTGCCTCCATGCTCACTTTTCCAGACTGAGTAGTGATCATCTCCCCTGACTGTTTTTCCAAAAGTTCAGATAGACGAAACACTAATTTGTTCATGACCTGGTTTTGATCCCTGTTGTAAAATCGACGAGATACCTGATCTGTGAAATCTCTATGAGGTTGTTCAGGATCAGAATCCCCCCAACTCTCCATGGTTTCACCCCTGAAGTACTCTGCAACCTCTCTCTAGACAAATTCTCTCGAATTGAATCTGACAAAGCCGCAATTGAGGAGTCCTGAGTTCTAGAGAGCTCGACGAGGGAATCGAGGGATCACCTTGGACGTTGCTCCGCCTGTAACCTAGCGCCTCCCATGGATGCTGGAATTGGTTCTTGACGTCCCTGGGAATCTCAATGGACCTCTCTCGATTCATATGGAAAGCAATTAGGGAATCAAATTTCGGGTCAATTGCGGAATCTCCCTTTGCCCTAATCGATTCAGAGATCAAATTCGAACCTGCATAATCGATGGTCGGTGAGGCGCCATTGACAGAGCTTGATGTCCCCCCGCCCAGGCCTTCCCATGGGTGGAAGACACCACCGCGTCGATCAAACTGGTCGGCGCCCACGCTGCTTCGCTGTAGCCAGCTTGTGGCGCGGGGTGACTTCGACGAACGAGTTCCGCCTCCGCCCCCGAGGGGTGGCCGCGGCGCACGAGACCCGCTCTCGCCCCCCAGACCCTCCCATGGATGGGCGAAAGGGTGGGGGGGGCTCGCTCCCCTCGGCGGTCGTCGGCGGCGGAGGTGCGTCGCCCGCGTCGCCTGTCGGCCCCTTCCACCCGCGACACATCCTCCATTGAAAAAGATTCGGCACGTGGCCATACTCATTGGCAGGACGTGTAGTGTAGGACGACCGAGGGCCTCGTTTAGATCCTAATTTTAGATCCAAAATTCACTACGCAGAATTTTTATTTTTCGTCACATTAAAATATCGGCACATGTATGGAGTATTAAATATAGATGAAATAAAAAATTAATTACACAGTTTTATTATACTTTGCGAGACGAACATTTTAAGCCTAATTAATCAATGTTTGGACAATTATTACCAAATAAAAATAAAATTACTATAGTGTGACGAAACATTTACTATGCAGATTTTGGATACTAATTTTGGTATCTAAACAAGGCATGAGATAAACCTGCCGGGCGCTTGAGTGTTTTTTCTGGGTGTGTTTAGTTTCTCCGAATTTTGAAAGAAAATATCACATCGTGTCACCTCAGCGTACTGTAGTATTTCGTTTGTATTTGGTAAAAATTATCTAAACTTTGAGTAACTAGACTCAAAATATTCGTCTCGTAAAGTGTAATTAGTCTGCCGGACACAGTTTTTGATTTAGTACTCCATGCATGTGCCGATATTTTAATGTGACGGATGATAGGAATTCTATATAGTGAATTTTAGAGTGATTTCATATGATCTAAACACAGCCTCTGCTTTCTTCAAAAGATAAAACAGCGAACAAGTGGTCGACATCGACGACTTGCGATATCTTCTACACGTGTACGATGTTTACGGTGAAGCGTAAGCGTCCTTGCCAGACTCGTGAGCTCGTAACACTGTACCGTGCAACTTTCAGACCGAGACGCGACAAAACTTGGTGCTGAAGAAAAAGATGGATGTGCCCAGAACCCTGGGCCAAATGCGTCGCCGCCCCGCGCTCCACTCAAAGGCTCCAACGGGATCCTTCTGCATTCGCATTCATGATGGTTTACGTGTTTTGGTTTATAGAATGCATACATTGGAGCCTGTTATTGTTGCTTGTATTGGACGATAGAGAGTAGGGCCACAAGTTTTAATCTCCGTTGATTGACATATTGTAAGTCAATTCAATAATAGTGTTTTTTTTTTGCTTCATGATGAAGCACTTTTACAGGTGACCAATTCAATCCTTTAAAACTAAAACTATGATGAATTCGAGATTTTCAAATATACTACAGCATGGGAAAAGATCGCACGACGTTCTCCATCCCGTGGCGGGCCTCCACCTGGCCACGTGGGCCTCACGCGCTCCCCGTCGCGATCCGGCAAAGCCCTTACGACTCGTGCCCACACCAGCCTCAGACACTGACACTCCAGCCCACCCGAAGTGCTGCCTCACACGGGCCCACTCGGCAGCGGCAGGCGGAGACCACGAGACAGATCCAACCGGGACGGACGACCAGAGTTTATTGCGAAAGGGAACTGTAGCGCTTGCGGCTCCTGCCAACAGTCCAACACACAACGGACAGCGAGTCTCATCTCGCCCCGTCAGCGTCTTCCTCCTCCAGGGGCGGCCGCTAGAAATACTCCCACTCCCACGCCGCGGACGCGCTCGTACGAGCCGCCCTGACCGCATCCAGAGCATCGGGATCCCTCTGGCATCTGCGACCGGGATCGACGTCGGCGAGGAGGCTGGTCCGGTACTCGGGTCGGTTGGGATCGGAGGCGCGGTCATGGGGGCGCTGTCGCGGCCGGAGGAGGTGGTGGCGCTGGTGAAGCTGCGGGTGGCGGCGGGGCAGATCAAGCGCCAGATCCCGCCCGAGGAGCACTGGGCCTTCGGCTACTCCATGCTCCAGAAGGTCTCCCGCAGCTTCGCCCTCGTCATCCAGCAGCTCGGACCCGAGCTCCGCAATGCCGTCAGTACCAACTCGCTTCGCCTCCCTCCCCCACTTATTTTTCCCCGCACATCCCACACGAATTCGTTGGCGCCGCCAACCTGTGCAGTTGGAGTCCGATGCGTTGTGCAGTTGAATTCTAATGGTTACTTCTGCGATCGCGCAGGTGTGCATCTTCTACCTCGTGCTCCGTGCCCTCGACACCGTTGGTTAGTATCGACCCATGACTCATGCTAATGCTAGTAGCCTAGTACGACTGGTTTTTGGTACTATGATATTTTTGGAATGTTTTTTAGTACTATGATGTCTAAGTGCTAATTGTTTGGCGATTTTAGAGGTCCCCGTTGTTTGACCAACAATGTAATGCGTTCAATGACTGCAGAGGATGACACTAGCATCCCCACCGAGGTGAAGGTGCCCATCCTCCAGGAATTCTACCGGCACATCTACAACCGCGACTGGCATTTCTCGTGTACGGGATCTCTCCTCTGAATATGCGGCGCTAGTTCACCAAAAGTGGGACTTGTCGTTCTTTTTCTAGAAGTCTGATTCCGACTGGTGTGTGTGGCTGTCCTTGCAGGTGGAACAAATCACTACAGAGTGCTAATGGATAACTTCCACCACGTATCCACTGCCTTCCTGGAGCTTGGTCAAGGGTAACTTTATTTCTTCCCTGACTCAATTGCCTTCTTCAGACGTCCCCCAAGTCCTTTCCTGTCATTACTTTGGGGTTTCATATAGTTTTTTTTTAAGTCTTAGCAACACTTTAATTGTTCAGAAAACAGTATTTGACTTTTCTAAATATCGAGCTTTCATTTGGTACTACAGTAGCTTAGCTTTCAAATCATTCTCTCTCATTATCAGGCTGCACGAGGGAAGCAAATAGCCAGGTTCTGATTGTTACACAATGAGACAATTTGCATGGGGATAATGTTTGTCTTTATACTTAAAGAAGAAAGTGTGCAGTTCCCTAAATTAGATTCAATGTGCAGTGATGTATTGTCCAATACTGGAATCAACCATTTCAGGACTAGTTTTTTTTTTATGTGTAATACTAATTAAGAATACATCTTTGAAGTTTTATCTCCTTTTGATTTCTTGTCAGATATTACTTTAGTAGATAGCCTTGTGGTAAATAACTGTGTTGTTTTCAGTTACCAGAAGGCAATAGAAGAAATCACTAGGCGAATGGGAGCAGGAATGGCAAAATTTATATGCAAGGAGGTCTGTTAACGTATATCCATTAAAGTATCCAAGCTTAGCACAGACTCACAGTGCTAATATAAATAAATAAACTATATGATTCATGAGAAAACAAGGAGAAAATCCATGTGCTGGTTACACCTGCAGCTTCTATATATGTGTTGGTTCAGTATTTCTCTGAACTGATATGAAGTGTCCTTTCTTATTTAGGTTGAAACTGTTGATGACTATGATGAGTATTGTCACTATGTAGCTGGGCTAGTTGGTTATGGACTTTCCAGACTCTTCCATGCTGCTGGGACAGAAGATCTGGCTCCAGACTCACTGTCAAATTCAATGGGTCTATTTTTACAGGTATGTTAATTGTTGTGAATGAACCAACTGAGCAATTTTTTGCTCCCTGTGTGAAATGGAATTTCTGTTTTAAGAATTTGTGTTGCTAACAGTTATTTGTCATCAAATTGCAGAAAACAAATATAATTAGGGACTATTTGGAGGACATAAATGAGATACCAAGGTCTCGCATGTTCTGGCCTCGAGAGATATGGAGTAAATATGCAGATAAGCTTGAGGTACACAACATATTCAACTTGTTTTTACTGCTATTGAGTAGCTTCACGTATGGCATATGTTCTAAGACTAAATTATCACACATCCAGCAATATTTCTGATTTCATGATATGTGTTATGGCTCTAACTGTTGGGGCCTGGGTGAGCCAATAACTGCTGGTTATAGATAGTAGCTCAAATATTGTAGTGAACAATAAATAGTCAGTGTTAGAAACTGAAGTCTGTATTGAGAAGAAGGGGGAAGCCCCGATATGTACATGTACAAAATGCAAAAGAACCCCTACACAAGTGGGAAAATACAAGTATACACATATCTCTAACACCCCCCCTCAAACTCAGGGTGGATCACGGAAACTGAGTTTGGAGAGAAAGAAACAATGCTGAGCCCGTGTTTGTGCCTTAGTGAAGAAATCAGCCACCTGGAGCTCGGAGGGCACATAGCGAAGAGTAATGACATCATCCTGCACCTGAGCCCGAGTGTAATATGCATCAACTCCAATATGCTTGGTGAGCTCATGCTTCACAGGATCACGAGCTATGTTGATAGCACTGATGCTGTCAGACAGAAGAGGAGTGGCCACAGAAACAGAAACACCGAAATCTTCAAGTAACCATCGAAGCCAAGTAACCTCTGCAGTTGCAAGAGCCATAGCACGCAACTCTGCCTCTGCACTCGAATGAGACACCGCAGTCTGCTTCTTTGTCTTCCAAGCAATGAGAGCCACCAAGAAAAATACAATAGGCAGAAAGCGAGCGACGGTCAGAGTCGCTAGCCCAAGTAGCATCGGAGTAGGCTTGGAGATGGAAGGAGCTAGAACGCGGGAAGAACAAACGATGAGTACTGGTCCCACGAAGATAACGCAAGACACGAAGAAGATGAGTATAATGGATGTGGGTGGGAGCAGAAAACTGACTAAGAATGTGCACAACATATGAGACGTCAAGACAGGTAACAGGTAAATAGACAAGACTCCCAACAATATGACGATATCGAGTGGGATCAGCAAGAGGTTTGCCATCAGTGGCACAAAGGTGCAGGTTAAGCTCGATGGGTGTCTCAACAGTGCGATGGTCAGTGAGAGAAGAACGAGCAAGAAGATCTTGAATATATTTTTCTTGGGACAGATAAATGCCATCAGAGGTGGAAGAGACTTCAATCCCAAGAAAATAACGAAGAGGACCAAGGTCGGACATAAGAAACTGCTCACTGAGATGTGCCTTGACAAAGGCAATATACTCAGAATCATCGCCAGTGATGATCATATCATCAACATAAAGAAGAAGAAGAGTGCGACCACGAGATGAAGTATGAATAAACAAGGCAGGATCATGATCACTCGGGGAGAAACCAGCAGCAGTGATCACTGAAGCAAAGCGTTGAAACCAAGCACGAGGAGCTTGTTTCAGACCATAGAGAGAGCGGCGAAGACGACAAACCATGCCATCGGGAACAAAGTACCCAGGAGGTGGCCACATGTAGACCTCCTCACGAAGTTCGCCATTAAGAAAGCATTTTTGACATCAAGCTGAGAAATCAACCAAGCACGAACAGATGCAACAGCAAGGAGAGTGCGAACAGTGGCCATGTGAGCTACAGGAGCGAAGGTCTCATCATAGTCGCGACCATACTCCTGCTGAAAACCACGAGCAACAAGACGGGCCTTATAACGCTCAAGAGAGCCATCAGAGCGAGTCTTAATCTTATAAATCCACTTGCATGTGATGGGACGAGCATGAGAAGGAAGAGGAACAAGGTCCCAAGTGCCAGTGCGCTCAAGAGCATCGATCTCCTCAGCCATGGCATGTTGCCATTCTGGATGACAAATGGCATCATGATATGTGGTCGGCTCAGAAATAACGGTGCCAGCAAAACCATAGCGGTCTACAGGCTTCAGAGACTCGCGATTGCGAAGATTATAGTGAGAGGATGGTAGAGAAGGAAGATCCTCTGCCAAAGATGGTTCAACAGGAGGTGGAACAGGGAGACGACTCAACAGGAGGCGAGGGATCCTGAAGACGACGACTGTATGTGTGAATCACAGGAGGCTTGGAATCATAAATGGATCGAGGAGCCTGTGAAGATGGTTCAGAGGGCAGCGGAGGAGAAGGCGGAGGAGGTGGAGATTCTAGAGGTGGAGAAGGTGGAGATGTAGGAAGAGGAAGAAGCGTTGTGGAGATAGGTGTATCAGGAAAAGTCAAGAAGGAAACAGGCTCAACAACAGCCTGAGAAGAAACATCTGAGGAAGGTCGAGGATAGAAAGAACGAGACTCATCAAAGGTAACGTCCCGAGAAATTTGCATACAACGAGCGACAGGATCCCAACAACGATATCCCTTGTGTTCAGCACTATAGCCTAAGAAAACACATTCAACGAATTGAGAGGTCAGCTTAGTGCGTTCACGAGGAGCGAGAAGAACATAGCAGGAACATCCAAAAAGACGAAGACCGGAGTAATCAGGTGGATGTCCATAGAGGCACTCATATGGGATGCCACCTTGAAGAGCAGAAGAGGGCTGAATGTTGGTTAAATATGTGGCAGTAGAGATGGCTTCAGCCCAGAAATGAGGTGGAATAGAGGACGCAATCTTAAGAGCACGGGCAGTTTCAAGAAGATGGCAATGCTTGCGCTCAACAACACCATTCTGAGCATGCGCACTCGGACAAGAAAACTGAGAAACAGTGCCCTGCTCAGAAAGAAATTGGCGAAGAGCGCCCGAAAGATACTCCCCAGCAGAGTCAGCACGAAAAATACGAACAGAAGCGTCAAATTGAGTACGAATCATTCGAGCAAAGGTCTGGTATATTGATAGCACCTCATTACGATGTTTCATAAAGTACACCCATGTGAAACGAGAGAAATCATCAATAAATATGACATAATATTGATGACCCCCTTTCGAAACAAAGGGTGCAGGACCCCATACATCAGAATGAACAAAGTTAAAAGGACGCTGTGACATAGACCCACTAGAGGGATATGGAAGCTGGATCTGTTTGCCAAGCTTACAACCCTGACATTGATCCAAAGAAATGTCACCAGAGACATTTCCCAAAACACCACGACGGACAAGAGTGGATAACCGAGAACCACATAGATGTCCCAAACGATGATGCCACTGAGCAAAAGAGGAAGAAGCCGCCGATGCAGAAGAAGCAGAGCCCACAAGACTGGCAGAGGCAGTGGAGGGAAGACGAAGCCAGTCAAGCTCCCAAAGACACTAAGAATCACGACGACGAGGGCCAGTACCAACCAGAAGACTCGTGCTGAGACCCTAGACATGACATGAGTCAGAATCAAGAATAACATGACAGCTAAGTTGACCAGTAGAAATAAGTTGCATAGACAATTTGGGCACATAAGAAACATTGGGAACATAAGAAACATGAAAAGTAGAAATAAGCACGCAGCTCGAGCTGGCTCGTTATAAAACGAGTTTGCCACAGTAATTACAATGAAGGCCACTTGAACTGCGAGTTCCCGAGCTGCTAGAGGCTGCTGATGAAGGTACTTTAGGAGGGGTACCAAGTATCCCAGACCGAGCAGCTAGGACTGAGGAGGGCGTCAACTGAAGTAGACCAGCAGAACAAAGGCGAGTCTCTTCATTACGAACAACAGCAAGAGCCTCCATCAAGGACACACACGGCTCACGAGCAAGTAACTGAGCATGAAGAGGCTCAAACTCTGTGCGTAGACGAGTCAGGAAGTCATAGGTACGACGAAGCTTAAGGTGACTGTTGCTTTTTGCAGGAATCACAAGTGTCTGGAGACAATTGAGGACCAAGAATGTCAAGTTCACGCCATACTGCAGATAGCTGTCGAAAGAAATCCTCAACGGAACTATCACCCTGCTGTAACAACTGCTCTTGACGTAAGGCGGCAATATAAGTGGACTGACCAGAGGGCTCATAACGCTAGCGAAGGAAAGCCCACATCTGAGAGGCATGGTCAAGTCGAATAATCTCTCCAGGTAGATGTGGCTCCATACTAGCAATGAGAACATCTCCAGCACGGGCATCTTCATCCAACCAAGTACGATAAGCACGAAAATGAGACATATAAGAGGCTACATCATCATCATAATCTTCACGCAACTTCTTTTGTTCACCTTCTGAGGCTCCTGGAGGTATCACACGCAACTTCTTTTGTTCACCTTCTGAGGCTCCTGGAGGTATCACCGGCAGCACTGGGCGAGTAGGCAAGGCTGGACAAGGCAGCTCACCACTGAGAAACTCCCAAAGTCGGAGGCCACGCATATGCCACCGCATATGTGGAACCCATTCATGATAATTGGTGCCATTGAAAAGCACTGGACACCTTGGGATTGGAGCACCACCAGAAAATGAAGAAATGAAGAAGATGGAGCACCACCTGAGGAGGATGAAGAAGACGGAGCACCACCAGAGGATGAGGAAGGCAGAGTAGATGCCATCTCTACGTGCTTTTTTTTTAGGGAAAGGCTCGCACGGACAAAACAGCCACACACGGACAAGGGCCGCGTGCGGTCGCTCGGGCGAGCTGACGACCGTGCGGGGAAACAGGCACGGAGCGAGGCGAGGCGGAGCCGCGCACGGGCCTCGGTGAGTGGAAGGAGAGCGGCGGCGTGGGGCGGACGCAGCGCCGACTCGAGACAAGCGACGGCGGCGGCGAAGTCGAGCCACGGCGGCGCGGAGAGGAACGGGGAGAGGATGAGCAGCGCGCGCTCGAGGTGCGCCTTGGCGGCGGCGGGGGCGCCGGCGCGCGGGGCGCGGGAGAAGCCACACGATGCGAGGAGGAGCGAGGCCGCGAGCGGGGAAGAAGCCGTCGACGAGCCGCGGCGGCGCAGCAGAGAGAAGCCGGCGGCCACGAGCGGGACGAGCACAACGGCGGCCACGCAGGACGACGGCGGTCAGCGGCGGCCGCGCAGGACAAGCGCGGCGGCGAGGTAAGCCGTAACCCTAGCCATAACCGAGGCTCTGCATACCACGTTAGAAACTGAAGTCTGTATTGAGAAGAAGGGGGAAGCCCCGATATGTACATGTACAAAATGCAAAAGAACCCCTACGCAAGTGAGAAAATACAAGTGGGAAAATACAAGTATACACATATCTCTAACAGTCAGATGTTATCTACCTAGTCAACCTTATTATGCAGGTTGAACTTTTTTCTAAAAAAAGGGCGTACCCAGTGCCGTAGGCTCCCGCGCTGTGCGGGGTCTGGGGAAGGGATTTCAGCGCCAAGCCATACCCGCACATAATGTTTTTTCTGTAGTAATAAAATGTTTTTTCTGTGAACCAGGATTTCAAATATGAGGAAAATTCCGAAAAAGCAGTACGGTGCTTGAACGATATGGTGACTAATGCACTAATTCATGCTGAAGAGTGCCTTAAGTACATGTCAGCCTTGAAGGATCATGCCATTTTCCGTTTTTGTGCAATACCCCAGGTACATAACTTGTTTGACTTTATTTGCCTTTTGAAGGCTTAGTGGATGTTTGTTTTGTGCCCCCAGGCAGCTCGGAGCCCAGGCAGCCATCCCCGGGGTCCGATTTCAGAGGCCTGGGGTCAGATGCTGCTGCCTGGCAGGCACGCCCAGGCCAGGGTTCGAACCAAACGAGCCCTGTTTGAATACTGTTATCTAGAAATCTGCACATAAACCCTCTCTCAATGAAGTACAATTAGATATGTTTGTAGCTCTGGAAAACAATGTTGAAGTCTGCCAGTATTCGTGGAAACTACCTTATAGATCGGAGTATCTGAGTAAAAAAAAAAAGGGTTAACTTAAGACTTGTTAATATATCTGCTTTTGTCAGACAAAGTATACCAAAATTAGCCCCGCCTTCAAGCATGTTGGTAGTGGGACTAGGTTCTCAAAACTGTTATACTATCTTTTTCCTGGAAAAATACCCAAAACCTTTGTATTTTAACTACTTAGAGTAGTTAATGCTTGGAATAATAGTTGGCGATTATTGTCTTATGCAAAGTCTTTTTTTAATCATGTTTCATAGCTGAGGAAACTGTTAGATTTTTAGACTCAGTCGAAATATGATATTCTGCTAAGTTGCTCTGCGAGCTTTCTTCTAGAAAATCTCATTTGTGGGGAAATCTAGATTGCATTCCTGGTTTTTTGATTGATCAGGAATGATTCTTCATCTATTTTGGTCAATTATTTATTTTGTTTTGCATGTTATATACTTTGTTTGCCAATATTCTTGAAAGTATTTCCTCCATAGGATACTAAGTTGCTATTTCCTCTTTCTAGATAATGGCAATTGGAACATGTGCTCTTTGCTACAATAATGTGCATGTCTTCAGAGGCGTTGTAAAGATGAGACGTGGTAAGCTACTTTGTAAGACAATACTGTACTTCTCCGAGACTTATCTGTCTTCACCTTACAGAAATGGCTGTGTGTTCTCGATTATGTCACCTTGTTGCACATAAGCTTGATGAAATCTATTTTGGAGTTCTGCTAGTGCTTTGCTTTTGTTTGTATATTAGTATATGTTACATCCCGAGAGAACATATTATGTTTCCTTGATTTTTTTTTTATTACTGCTATGTGATTGGTGTTTGATCACTGATGCAATGCATGTTATGCTTTAGGGAGAAATGTGTGTCTCTTATCATAACCTCACACCCTTTATTTATAAAAGGCACAGAAGTGCAATTTGGAACATGCAGGGCACCTACTGTTCTTTATGCATCTGTTTTGGATTTTTGGAGAAACATATGCAGCTGAATGGGGCTGTTATGTCCTTTCCTTACATTTTTTGGGAGAGTTGTCTTTCTTAACATTCATGTGACTATTCTATTACTCTGTTTTGTGTACATAATTACCTGACATATTTTTGCTCTTAGGTCTCACAGCACGAATAATTGATGAGACAAACTCAATGTCAGACGTCTATACTGCTTTCTATGAGTTTTCTTCATTGATAGAGTCAAAGGTACACTATGGAGTACTGATTCTTGATGCGGCCAATATGGAGTCTAATTGCCTTTATATAAATAGAACATCCATACTATTTATCTATAGCATTTATTTGTTTAATACTATGCAATTTGATAGGATGTAGGTTGATTCGAATGAACTCCACTTAATTAACAAGTTGGCCATTGGCCATTTAGACTACATGTTCAGGTTTCGACCTTGAAATCCTTAATTAAGTCTTCACTCCCAGCTGCTTCATGCACTGTCTTCTACAGAACTCGCCATTGATTTAAGCTGGCAATTCCTTTGTACCATTCTGTCTCATTCGTGGGGTCAGTCATGGCCAAACTCTGAAAGGCTTCTGGTTGCTGTTCGAAACTTGATGCATATCTGGTCTATGTTCCAGATTGATGACAATGATCCAAATGCTGCTCTAACACGGAGACGTGTGGATTCAATAAAGCAAACTTGCAAGACATCTGGTTTGGTAAAGAGGAGGTATGTCAAATGATTTAAGAGCTGCACTTGTTTGGCATCTTCATCCTGAATTCCTGATTGTCTTGATTCTGTAGGGGGTACCATTTGGACAAGTCACCTTACAGGCCTATGCTGGTGAGTAACCCATAATCAGTAAATTCATTTTAGCACTAAGCTATATGATTTGTCAATGTTCTTCTGTTATTTCCTCAGGTCATGATTGTCCTCCTGCTGGTGGCTATTCTTTTTGGGGTACTGTATACCAAGTGATGCACTTCTGGCTGGCCTTCCCCTTCTTATGGAGACTTGAGAGAAACTATGCCAATCTGGTATGGCAAATAGTTTTAACAATCTAAACCACATTGCTTTGAACAATTTCCTTTTTTTTTTCCCTGAGGCTGACTATGTTGCGTTACTGGTTTTGTTCTTAGTTTCCAAAGGCTGCGGGAAATTTGGAAGTACTGACTGTAGATCCATACGGCTTCCATGACTCCGTTGCTGGTCTCAATTCGTTTGTTCAATTTTGTTTTCTTGTGGGGTGTATTGTGTATCGTTTTCAAGCTGTTATAAGTGAGAAAATACCCTGACATGTATCCTACGACTACGAACATGTTTCTGTTCAGTTAGCAGTGGGCACACTGTAGCTGTGTGTTTTTGTTTACCAGAAGAATTGTGCAGTGGGGATTTTTTTTTTTTTTTGCCGCGTTGACCTGAGCTGTCACTCTGAACTTTACACCGTCAATGATATGCGAAGATAACACCTCCTATTTCCTTTCAAAAAGATAATACGAGTAATTTGCGAAGATTACCCCTCCTTTTTTCATATAAAAAGCATATGCGAAGATTACCCCTCCTGTTTTTGCGAAAATAACAACTCCTATTTCCTTTTAAAAAGATAATACGAATACTTTGTGAAGATTACCACACCCCCCCCTTTTTTAATAAAAAAAGAATAATATGCGAAGATTACCCGCCCCCGCGCCCCCCCCCCCTCCTGTTTTTTTTTTTCAATGAAGAGGTTAATATGCAAAGATATTGAAGACATGATATATTGCTCAAAAAATGAGAGATGAGAGCGATAAATAAAAGAAACGGACCTAGCACTAACAAGAAGAAACATCGGCAAATGCCAACATAAAATCCTTCCTTCTGATGAATAATCAACTGCAATGGAGGGCATTTCCATTTCTATCAGTTGTATAATAATAGCAATAGCAACGAGACCACCAGATACTATTAACCAACAACCCAATAATACACATCATCCAAAACTAACATGAGCAGCAAAGAACATCCCAACTACCCCCACACGGGCAATAACACTCGGTAACAAATAATAGCCCAGCACGGGCAAACAGAGACAGCAATAACCAATAAGCCAATAACCAACCTTCAGTAAGCTATATGGGGACTCTCTCCAGCACCATACCAACCACCCTAGGGTTGACTACAAACTCAACATCTGTTTTCGGTTAATGCCAACAGAACACACCTCAGTTCAGTTCTTGCTTGACTAGGAATCAGTATCTAGTCCCATGAACTAGTTGCACCTCCACCGTAGCTGCCGCCATATCCGCCGCCGCCGCCACCGCCGCCATAACCACCACCACCGCCGCCACTGTATCCTCCTCCGCCGCCTCCCCTGAAGTCCCGGTCACGGCGGAAGTCACGGCCACCAAATCGAGCACCACCTGATCGGCGATTTCTACCACCGCCACCACCGTATGAAGAACGGGCAGCATAGTGCTCAAGCCATGTTGGGACCTCTTGGTTAGCCTCCTGCATTAGATCACATAATGGCCTTGCTAGCGATAGGTTGCCCTCGTTGAAAAAGGCAGTGGCTAGACCAGATTTCCCCGCTCGTCCTGTCCTCCCAATACGATGAACATAGTCATCTATATCATTTGGGAGGTCAAAATTGATGACATGAGCAACATGAGGTATGTCAAGTCCACGAGCAGCCACATCAGTTGCAACAAGTATGGGTGTTGCTCCACTCTTGAAGGACCTCAATGCATACTCTCTTTCCTGCACAGAAAAAGCACAATGATGTTAAAGGTAAATAAATATCACAGTATTTCATCCTGTGCCATGCAAGAGACTGAATACAGACTTCAGAGAGATGTAATAAGACCAAAATGAATGAAAATATTGACCCCATGTGTGGAATGGTACGTTTAAATCTGATATCTTGTTTTTAATAAATGCATTTGGTGTCAGATTCAAATAAAATAAATATGTACTCCGTATATCCATTTTTGTAGCAACTTCCTGTTCATGCAGTAAGATCAGTTTACCATCCAGAATAAACTGTAAATATAATAGAAGGAGGCAAGTCCTAGCTCTGCTGCACCTGTTGTGTCCGGTCACCATGAATGCTTGTTGCAGGGAACCCATTTTTAAACAGCCAGTCCTCCAGAGCATCAGCTCCTCTCTTTGTCTCCACAAATACCAAAGTAAGAGATTGCTGCAGACATCAGAACAAAAGTTGGTGAAAACTTACCAAGATAGGATTAGTTATGGTAATCTACTGTGCTGAAATAGAATTCATAGAACAACACTATATAACTCAAAGAAAATCGCATCATATGTTGACAAAAAATCTCTAAACATCTATTCCCACCATTCCAAATTGTAAGACATTTTGGCTTTTCTAGATTTACAGTGTGTAGATGCATAGGTAGTAATGTATCTAGAAAATCTAAAAAAAATCTTATAATTTGGAACAAAGGGAGTAGTACCTTTCCATGGGTGCCATTAGCTTTTTGTGCGTGAAGAAGGTCCATAAGGTAACTTCTTTTGTCCGACTCAAGAACAAACTCAACCCTCTGAGCAATCAAATCAGTACTGGAACCAACTCTTCCAACAGCAAGGAATATGTAATCAGCAAGGAAATCTGAAGCTAGCCGCTGCAGAACAAATTTATGATATTTTCATTAGCAAATCCAGCGAGCCCTTAGACAAACCTTTTATTTTCCACTTCATGCAAGAAAACTAAAAACTATTGCATATCAATTACATTATAAGGATACAACAACTGAAAAAAAATATTTATATTCTAAACTTGTAGCAGTAGCCAAAAGAATTTCTGACCATATCATGCGATATTAAAAAATGCTGATATGGATGCATTTTTTAGCTTACATAGGTTCTGTAAAATGGAAATAGGCATCACTACAGTTTCTAGGAATAAATGATGACAAAAAACACTTGATTTTAGGTCCTACCCATTAACTTTGCAACACTGAACATGACATATCTTCAGGGAATGATAATTTTAACAGGCTAGTGAGCAAAGTGCCAAGTTCCAAGTACCTCAGCAGCTAACCCAGATTTCTAGGCATCTAATCCAATAAATAGTAATGGTGCAAATATTATGGAATTTGACATATGATTGAAGATAGACGTGTGAATATGGAAGACAAAATACCTGGATTTCTTTTGGAAAAGTAGCGCTAAACAGCATAGTTTGCCTCACACCACGAGGGGGCATATCCATCTGCTCAACAATCTTGCGAATCTGTGGCTCAAAGCCCATATCGAGCATTCGATCAGCTTCATCAAGAGTTAAGTACTTTATCATTTGCAGTGACACTCTGGCTCTCTCCAGCAGATCCATCAAACGACCAGGAGTTGCCACAAGGATTTCTACACCCCTTTCCAGTTCCCTCAGCTACAATAACAGATCAGTACACATTTAACATCTATGTTGTGCAAAAAATCATGCAAATAAACGATGGCCAGCCTCCGGTTAGTTGCTGATAACTTAGGAGATATCTTTCGGAAAGAAAACTTATAAGATGCAACCACTTCTGAAATGAGTTCACTTGTTTACAGCCGATATAGCTTCTACAGAAGAAATGCCATTACAACAACCTTTTCATTCTAATACTAGATACTAGACTACTAGAGTCTTAGATTCAGCAAAGCTGTTCCTACCCTAAGCCTCCTAATTCCATACAATTGCACACACGCGCGCATACACACACACACACACACAAAAAAAAAGTAATTGACAACATTGAAGTTTTTTCCCCCTGTAAGATGTGCTTCCTGGTCTGGAGAATATTGTGACACATAGCCATAAACTTCACTGCAGAAAGTATGCACCGCTAATTTCATGTCAAAAACAAAAGGAAAAGGAACGCAGAAAGCACAACTAGGACTGTTTGGAAATTTTCCATTTCAGTGTGATGAATCAAAACCAGTGTTTATTAACACAGCGCAATGTTATTTGGCTACTTCCTAAGAATTATAATTATTGATGCATCATTGCAAGCTAATCAGCATAACTATAACTATGTTTTACGCTATCAGACAAGACAAGGGAACTTGATATGCCAAACAAAGTCAGGGAGGCAAGCAAACAACTATGAGACCCATTATGTAATTACCAATGTGAACAAAACTTATATTGCAAAAAAAAAGGTAACCTGCTGATGTATTGGTGCTCCACCATATGCAACAACCACCCTCACACCAGTTTGGTATGAAAACTTCCTTGCTTCTTCATGAATCTGAGGTTACATAAAACAAAGAATCAGAAATCAAATAAAAATCAACAATAAGAAAAGAAACAAAAAAGGATAACCTGAATGACAACATACTTGCATAGATAGCTCACGAGTAGGGGACAGTATCAGCGCCAGAGGGAAAGCAGTCCTGGCTCTCTGCCTCTGGGGTGGCCTCGAGTCCCTTGACTTTAGGATCCCACTAATGATAGGGAAACAGAAGGCTGCGGTCTTTCCAGACCCTGTCTGTGCACAAGCCATGAGGTCCCGACCTGCATTGGCGATCGGAATAGCATGTCGCTGTACCGGTGTTGGCTTCACATACTTGCACCGCCGGATATTCTCATTCACTGCATCACCCAGATCAATCTCTGCAAATGTATTGACTGGTGGAGGGACGCCATGGCCACTTGTCTCAACAGGAATATCCTCATAGGCGTCAAAATTGATGCCTGTATTCTCCTGACTCTCGAAATTAACATCCTCAGCCTCGGTGTTGGCAAAAGGGTTTGGTTCACGGTCTCTACGGTCCCACCCAGGTCGGGAGTTCCCACCGCCGCCTCGGCCTCCACCACCGCTACCGCCACCACCCTGGCGAGGACCAACTATGGCACTACCACCACCACTACCACCAACAGTAGGGCCTGCCCAACGAGAGGCGCCACCAACAACAGCTGCGTAACCAGAAGGCTGCACAGCAGCAGGCCTTACGTCAGCTGGTGTAGGAGCTGCAGCAGGCACTGCTTTGTTCTCAGGGGGAAGACCACCTGATCGGCCACGAAGGTGGGGAGGAACGTATGCGCTGAGGGTGGGGCGCGAGTTCTGATGATTAACAGCAGGGGCAGGGGCAGGTGCAGGGGCAGGAGCAGGAGCAGTAACAGTCGCGGGCGCCGATTCCTCGGCGTTCGCAACTGAATCAGCCCATGAAGATCGCATAATTTTGCAAAATGTCTTTGATGAAGTCGCTACCAGTGATCGCTAAAACCTGGAAATAACAGAAATGAAACAAAATTTCAGTACATAAAGAGGCAACGTAGCACTTCACAAGAAAAAAAAAAACAGAGGATCTCGACCAAATGACTACTTTTGTCCATGATGAAAAAAAAAATGAAAACAAATAATAGCATGGGGTGGATCCAGTAGAGAGCAAGGGCGGACCCAGTGTATGGACATGGGTGTACATGCAAAAACTTCGAAGTTTGGAGGCTTGTCAAATAGTTAATAGCTTTAGATTAGGCCGTTAGGGTTTCGGTGCTCAGCTTGAAGGGAAGGGAAGGGAAGAGAGGGGAAGAGAAGGGGTGGAAGTACCTGGTGGGTACTCGTCGCCGGCGAAGAGACCAACTAAAGCCTCAGCACCTGGCTTAGGGCGGCGGCGGCGGCGGCCGCCCGGCAGTCGTCGAGAGCGAGAGAACGCAGACGGATGGGGAGGGGTCCGGGAGCGTTTGGTAGTTTGGAAAGATCGCCAGTTTGCATTGCCGGGCCAGCCAGCCTCGCCAATATTATCCTGTTTCTTTAGCAAAAGCTAAGGAAATCCTTGTCTATAAAGATATTTAGAAATTTCATCATATAAATAAGTGTAAAGTGATAGTAAAAAATCGTGTAATGCCAAACTTTTTTGGACCGTTAGACCGGACTTACCCCCGACGCAGCCCACTAATCTGTTCGGTCGTAACCCCCAAACGCAGCCCTCTAAATTGTACCCACGCCCGTGCCTTTCGCAAACGCAAATCGAATCCCCACCTTCTTCATCGTGATTTCCCCACGGCCGCACAGGCCACGGTCTTTGTGGTGCCGCAGTGCAACTGAGATCCATGGATCCGTCCAAGGATTTGGCGACCATGGCTAAGAGTGGCCTGGAAGGAGAGAATGGAGGGCTGGAAGCAGAAGCAGGAGCGCCTGCAGCATGTCAGGAATGAGGGTGGCGTTGATCTTGTATGTCGACTATGCAGAATTGCCAATGTACACGCTGTGCTCGTCCACAGTTGTGTTGGCTATTAGTAGTTCATACATGCTTTGATTACTTTCCTTTCGGTGCTGAGTGTTGACGGTGCGCTACATTACTAAAATTAGCTGATGTGTGATGTCAGTTTCTTGCTCTAGATATCTAATGTGCTATTAGAGGTCAAAGAGTGCAATGTGCAGCTAGAGAATTATGATCCAAATACAAAGCATTGCTTGTATGGACTGGTACGGCAGACTAAGTATTTGGATATATAGTTTGATTACATGTTTCCTTCTGGTAAAAAAGAATTCCTGTTGTACTGAACCTATGGCTTATTTGAATCCTTGACTGCTATGATGCCATTAGGACATTCTTGGACCACACTGATCCTTCTTCGACAGCTATGAACCACGCACTGACGTGCAATGTCGTTGAGCTGTACATGAAAAAGGTAATAGCAAAGTGCTATTTTTCTATAAATGAAAGCTTAGGAATGCTTTACTATTTTTTTTTTCAGATGCTCAGCAGTTACCACCCTTTGGAGTTAAGGTGAGTTTTGTTTTGTTATCTGTGAAATAATTTTCCCTTTCTCTTTCATGTGTCTAGAAAGCTGCCGTAATGAAAATGGATGCAAAGGATCTTCGTGTCAAAAACCTTCAGTTCAGTGAGGAATCCAGTCCGTCACTCAAATATGATTGGTGATCTTATATTTTACAGAGGTAAGGCATATTTGGAGCTAATGTGTCTATGTATCTTAATCATTTAGTATTGAGTGTGGATGCGATTAGATGCGTGGAAATAAGCAACAATCAGCTGCGTTGGCAACCTTGCGTCAGTCACAATTGCGTGCCATTATCTGCATGCTTAACCTATTAACCTGTCGATCAATCAGATGCAGCACCAAGGATTTAGGAATCATGCAATTATTAAGCAGTGATAATATATACCTAGCAGAAATGTCTCTTGATTTTGTTAAATTTGCTATGTATTGGAATTATCATGCCCATTGAACATTGTAACCTTCTGAGCCTTGACTAGGGGAGTTCATGAGATCTCATGTTGATGCCATTGCATTCTCATTTCCTTGTATTTTTGGTAAATTTCAGGAATTTACCCTCAAGCTCTGCCTGAAATGCATATTTGTCCGTCTTTGGACTTTCAACAGAATTGGATTTCAGCAGATTCAGCTGGATATGGAATTTCTCAAAACCTCCCTTACAGAATTTGTAGATGATGAAGCAACTATCAGCTTTTAAATCGAAGAGGTTAGCATTTCAACTTGCCACCGGTTAATTTTCCTCAAACTCAAATCTTTATCTCCCTGCATGTGAACAATGCTGCCCACGAGAGATGTCTCGACCCAATCCCTCGAGTCCCCCATAATAGATAAGCTCATAAATGCAAAACTAGCAAAAATTTAAGACGAAAACCCAAATATGCGGTAGCTTTGCACAGATTGGTAGCATTTACCAAGGGATTGTGTATTTGTGTCACTGCAGAAAGATTTAGCGTGAAAACATTAAAGAAAAACCCTGACATCTTGGTTGTTCATTGTTACTTGGTCATCCTTTCACTACTGTACCATTCTTGTTAAGTGTATTATTCAATTCTAATTACTTTCTGGTATGTGTGCAGCTGCGACGAAATGGATTCACCCATCAACTGGTATGCTCTTTGATGTCCTGTTGAGACAGATCACATGAATGTTGAAAACACACAGAGATGTGCTGCCGAGGATTATTAAGGTGTTCTTCCAGGCTGCTGCTGCACTGGGTTACAATGGGAAGCAGCTTGTGCAAAAACCTGACTATTGTATATTTGCGCTATGACTTATTGATGTTTGTGTCTTTACATTTTTTTGGCTAAACCGCATGATTACTTTTTATGTACATTTCTAAAATTAACCCGTGACGTTAGCACGGGCATTATACTGGTGAAAATAATTTCACATAACTTAATGATTTTATGGCCAAAGGCATGTGGCGAGAAAAAAAGTAGAATTTAAATATTATAATTAAAATAATTATCTATAGCTATATCACCTGATAATAAAGAGACAAATCTTGCGCGAAATCTTTCATCCAACTAAGAGATTGATTCAATTACATTTTAAAATTTTTCGTTTCCATGTTTGAGTCCTTTTTTTTGTTTTTATGTCCGAGCCTATTTTCTTGTTCACCACAAAATATTTTCGTCCAACCTAACACTAAAGGGACTCAGACATCAACCTCAAAAATATGGATTCGTTTTTTTTCTCTGTGAACCACCATTGTTTTGAACCATCCCGTGTCCTTCTAAATCTTTTCTATTTCCTCCACTCCTCAATTTTATCTGTGACTTCTTTCATTTTTTCTCCTATATTTTTCCAACAGGAAATAGGACAGAACACAGAGAGAAAGAAAACAAAATTAATACAGGGTTCCGAATCTAAATGTATAGCATAGGGAATAAATATCTAAAAACAATGATAACAAAATAGATTCAACATTCCAATAAAAAACAACACAGACCACGTCTCGCAAATCTTTTTCAAACCGAGTCTAACACGAACCTACCGGAGCGAGGTAAACAAGGAGAAAATCTAAAATAAATTACTATAAATAAAATCAGACAACATAACCTGTCATCGACTTAGTGCTATGTCCTCGCATCGCAGTTGCCTGGGATGGGTCCAGCACAACATCTGTCGAGCTGTTGGCCTACTGCACTGCCCGCATGGATGAGTCACTACGGCTAGTCCACCGTCCTGTCGAGCTACTCACCACCGCATTATGTGCAATGGGCCTCATTGTGGCCATATAGGTGGTCGCTTGAAATGACATGGCACATAGCAAAAGGTCATCACTTCAAACCTATCACGTCATAGTTGATATATCATGTGGGTCAGCCGGGATTGGCTGCATGCACCAGGGTTGTGGTCAATAGCAATTAGTAGATGGTTGGGGATTAGTAGTTATGGCTACAGCAATAGATGTGGTGGTGAGTAGTTTCGGCTGCCCCACATGACATGATACCTTGACGCTAGGGACCACGCATTATCCTTACACTTTGGGTGGCCGTAGATCTCTCTAACCCACAATATTAGGACCTAGGCCTCGTTTAGTTCCTGAAATTTCTAGCTTGAAAAGTACTATAGCATTTTGTTTGTATTTGACAAATATTGTCCAATCATGGCTTAACTAGGTTCAAAAAATTCGTCTCATGATTTACTACTAATCTATGCAATTATTTATTTATTTTATTAATATTTAATACTCCATGCATATAACACAATATTTGATGTGATGAAGAGAGAGTGAAATTTCTAGCCTTTTTGAGGCAACCAAACAAGCCCCCTGCTCTGTTGAAAAGGAAAGGCTCCACCATGACCCACTTCACGCAGCTTGTGGACTAGTACACCATGCGGGGGTACTCGAGGAGGAACTACTCTAGAAGCTCACATGTTAGCATTATTGTCAGGGGCTTGGAGGAGCTCACACCAAGCTCTACTTCATAATTATGCTCACCATTCAGCAAGATCAAAGAAAATAGAGAGATAAGAAGTGGTTTCCCATGCCTTAGTATACTCAAGTGCTCATGAAGTATCCTCAAGTGCTCATGGACATGTGAAACACTGCACAAATTTATGGTTTTTTAGTAGAGATTTATGGTAGTTAATCGTTATAATTACTTGACTAATAGTAAGTAAGTAATTGTGTCATGAGATACGTGTCTTTTATTTTGTTCCATGAAGGTATGGAGAAGACAATGAATAAAATGGTAATAATTATTGTCCATGACAAAGACTAATTTTTCCTCATTGAAACACATGGGCATATTTGCTAGTAATAATACAAAATAGGTATATATAATATCTACTCCTAATATGCCCCTAGCGGAGACTCTACCCGGCTAATCATCGTGCATCCTCTGCTTTGCTCTGCCTCTCCGATCAAATTACCGAGAAGAAATTAGCAACATCGTTCTGCTTAGACACCGATCCCCAATAGCTCACGACGGTTTAGTATTTGCTTACGGAATATTAAAGGCTCCATTGATGCTTAGGGAGCAGCAAGTGTGCATCCACTTCTCTTGTTAAGTTTGGTTAACTCACTAAGAGTTCGTGCTTATTACTCTTGTTGGATATGTATTGCCTAGATGTATAGGGGTTGTTGAGAAACGTGGAGATCTCTCAATGGCAATTGTAAGGGGGGCATTGGTACACACGATAATTGGTGATCTGCCATTTTGGAGTGAGAAGGACCAACCACTAGAGACCTCTTGGTCTTGCACGAAGGGAGAGTGATGCCCTTACGCAGATGCAATCTCTTATATATGTTAGGAAAACATCACTTGGTCCATTTCTTTACACTATGCATATAGTTCTTGCAATTTACATTTCTATGTTTGTGATGCCAGTGTATAGACCGGGACTAGGGTAGACGACTTTTGTGAAGAAGATACAAACATCAGTCTTGGGCACATAAGTAAAGTAGACTAAATAGTATGTTTATATTCTACAAGAATGTTAAATTAGCCCAGTTCATTACCTACTTGGATATATCGACCCTTTTAGGGACAAAGATAGAAAATGTGATAAGACCGAATTGGAATTTTTTCATCTATAAGGAATTGGAGATGTATGGATGAGCGACAACAAATTCAGTGTACTACGTGAGTCGAACAAACTAAGGACACTAGGCTAGACAGAAGAAAAAAAAGAATGTTGGTGCTTCGTGCAACCAACTAGATTTACTCCATACATTGGCTTGGCTTTCGAAGACTCAAGAGTCTTACTCTAGTTTAGGCAATGACCTCCTATACGTCTAGCGGTGGTTCAATCGGTGTTTACCGAGCTCGAAGACTCAAAAGTTCGCAACAAGAGTTACAAGAGGTGAAAATATGTATGCGCGTGTGTGCAAATATCATAACCGAGGAGGCCCACTCTATCCCCACACCCCCCCCCCCACCCCAAAAAAAAAGAGTAGGAGGCCCACTGGCTCACCTTGCATAGACAGGAGGTTGTGGTTACAAAAAGGTGCTGAGACCCACATGTCAATCAAGCCAAGGTGGTGTGCTCTTTATTATTATCTTCTACAAATTGCTTATGGCGCTAAAAAAACATAACACCAACCAAGTAGATAAAACTAGAAGCTGTCTTTTTAAAAGTACCCAGTTTCACGAATTATAATGTTTGGAACACATTAGATCATATTTTTTTGTCTTTTAGCTCTAAGGGGTACGCCCTTTTTTTTTTTTAGCTCTAAGCTGTTCCAAATGAGAGAAAATAAAGACATTTTCTAGCTCTTTCAAGGCATAAATAAAGAGAGGGAGTAGGTTTCAGCTTTTCAAACCTATACATCTTTAATTTCTTTGCAACATAATACAACTCACTTTAGCTTTTGCACGCCTCATCTCTCACAGTAACCATTTTAAATCTCATGGCTGAACTAATGTTATTTTTTTACAAAGTGACGTGTGGTTAGTTTTTTTTAGGTGAGACGTGTAATTGGCTATTCTTCTTCTTCGGCAGCACGGCGGGCATTCCGTCCGACCGTCCGCCCTCCTGCTCGCTAGCCTCCAAACTCGTAATTATGGGCTTGTGTGGTTGATATTTAATTTTTGCCAAACTAAAATTATAGTATACTAAATTTGTGACTATCAATTGGTTCATACAAAGAATTGGTATCATCAATTTTATGCTAAAGTTTTAATAAATTTTTAGAATGTTCTTAAACTATATATAAATTTTTTTTATAAGCTATTATTTTAACAACCAATCAAATATCGTACCAAAATTATTACTAAATTTAATATGTCCTAGTTTTAGTTTGTCCTAACTTAACCAAGCAAGCCCTGTATAACCACCGTCCCTTGCAACTTTCCAGAACTTTTGCCCCCCTCCCTCCTCCCCACCTCTCGTCCTCTCCTCCCTCCTCGGCCTCCGCCTGCCCGCCCCCTCTCACGAGCGCGCGCGCGCCCGCCCAGATCTAGGGTTCCATCCATCCGCGCCAAGATGAGCAGCCCTCATGCCGGCCTCGACGAACAGATCGAGCGGCTCATGCAGTGCAAGCCGCTCGCTGAGCCCGAGGTAACTAACGCCTTCTCCTGTCGCCCTCTTCTCGGCTCGAGGTGCCTTTTCACCAGATCTGGCGGAATTGCGGGGCCGCGGGACGGGTTCCGGGGGAGATCGGGTCTCCGGACGCGTTCCGGTGCTGGTTGGCGCGGAAATGGCTGGCGAGGGCGTTTGATTTGCTCGGGCGGGAGATGGGCCTGGGCGGTTGCGACCTGGGGATGTGGCTGTGAGCTGAGCGGGACGCTGGCCTTTTTTTTTTTGGGAGGCTGAAGAAACTTTTAAAAAAAAAAAATTTTAGCCCCCTCTGGCGTTTCCGAGTTTGAATTAATTTCTCTGCTTCAGCTGAAAACAATTATGTCTTCTCATTTCACCATGGTCTTTGGTAGCCACATAACCTTTTCCCCTCCGATTTTATTTATGCTAAAAGGATAATGCTTGGGGGCCTAGAACTGCTCCAAGATGTAAAAAAAACCCCACCCTGTGATTAATGGATCTGTAGAATTAATATCCACAATTGATTTGCTCTACTGGGAGGGGAGGTTCTGATCCAGCACAATTTATGGTACAGGTCAGAGCTCTGTGTGAGAAGGCAAAGGAGATTCTGATGGAGGAAAGCAATGTTCAGGTTGGCTGTTTTGAATTTTGATTGCTTTGGCTTAAGTTATCAGCAATTTCGTTTTATGACCAATTGATATATATCTTGGTTGGGATAGCTTCTTCATATCTAGCTTAAGCTTTGACCTGGCCCAATTAGCAATCGAAAAATGGTTTAAAGTTCCCAGTTCGCACTCTATGCTACCTTGCACAAGTTAAATCTGTGTTTGCTAACTAAATGCATAAATTTATGACACCTTATACCACGTCTTCATTCCCACATATCGTCCTCAAGACCTGATGAAAGATTTCTGAACCCACCTTTTTAAGCTTTTTTATAAAAAATGTCAGGGTGGTGGGAAAGAAACACCTTCAGATTTAACCAACATTTAAATACCAGAAGATAACATGGACGCTTTCGGATAATCTCTGTGGTTTAGGTGTCAGATTCACAGATGCAGCTCTTGTTTGGTAATGTTATTTGACTTTGGACGATTGGTTCTGTCATCATTGTTGCAGCCTGTGAAGAGTCCTGTTACTATATGCGGTGATATTCATGGACAGTTTCATGATCTCGCTGAACTTTTCCGAATTGGTGGAAAGGTACCTCACTATTTTCTCTGATTTAATAAAGAGCATGTTAAAATTTCAATATCTTGAAACTTTCACTTGTTTGCCAGTGTCCAGATACGAACTACCTGTTTATGGGAGACTATGTTGACCGTGGTTACTACTCTGTCGAAACTGTCACAGTAAGTGTAAACTCACATGGCTTTATGTTAGCACCATCAGCATATTCGTCATGAGTAGTATAGGCGTGTAGTGTGCACTCTACTGAAAAGCTGATCATATATGTGTTTTGCTGTTCCTACTTTAAATCTCTAATTGCAGAACTTTACTAAGTCTTGGCACTAATTTTATCCACTGCAAACAAACAGCTTTTGGTGGCTTTAAAAGTTCGATATCCTCAGAGGATCACCATTCTCAGAGGAAACCATGAAAGCCGACAGGTATACAAGTTCTTGTTTCCAAACTGTTCATGTTTTCTTTCTGCATTACTTCATTCTGTGTTATCAGCTGCACGAACTAAAGTTTTTAGTGAAATTATTTGCAGATTACTCAAGTTTATGGGTTCTATGACGAATGCTTAAGGAAGTGAGTGTCTTCTCTTAGGTTACTGTACATTCTGTGGATATATTTTTTTTAAAAAAAATCTGATCCCACTAAGAAGGGTTTTGGAAGTATTAGTAAAGGGCTTAATAATCGCTTCACTGCCAAATCACCACTTGTCCTTGAAAACTAGTGCATTCTGCCCTAAAAAAACTAGTGCTGGGCCCAGTAAGTGTTTAAAGACACCCATATCCTAAATTATATGCCTGTCTTAAGATGTATGAGGTTATTCAAAGTTTTATCTTGTGACAAAAGCTGTGAGAAATGCTGCATTTGTTGGGATTACTATATTGTGATGATGATCTGAAGTATCAATGGATCGCAAGGAGAACTTAGGCAAAAATCTATTTTTCCAGTTACCATGTAAAGCTATTTGATTATTCGTGCTTGCCACGGTCTATTTTGCGTGATAATTTATGAAACTTATTGTTGTATGCTTGTCCTATGTCCAAACAAAATTGACCATACCACCCTCTTTTTGTGAAACACATAAGCTTACAAGATGTGCCCTGTGGTTATTGTAGGTATGGAAACGCAAATGTGTGGAAAACCTTTACAGATCTATTTGATTACTTCCCATTGACTGCATTGGTGAGTATTGTCTCTTATTTGATGATTTGCATGTGTATGTAGTGAAAATCCCATTCAGTTAGTTTGTTCTTTTCATAGGTCGAGTCAGAAATATTTTGCTTGCATGGTGGGTTATCACCATCCATTGAGACCCTTGACAACATCCGCAACTTCGATCGCGTCCAAGAAGTTCCTCATGAAGGTCCAATGTGTGATCTTCTGTGGTCTGATCCAGATGATCGATGTGGTTGGGGTATTTCTCCCCGTGGTGCTGGGTATACCTTTGGACAGGTACATAAACTAGTTTGTCCTTCACAAATTTTAGTGGTGCGTACCATGTATCACCATTTGTATTGACACCACCAAATATTGTTGTTCCAGGATATATCAGAGCAGTTCAACCATACCAATAGCCTAAGGCTTATTGCTAGAGCTCACCAATTGGTTATGGAGGGATTCAATTGGGCTCATGTAAGTGTTTATTCTGGAAAAATACAGCTTTTTTTGGTCCCCATGCGCTATTTGATAAATACCTTTATTCATTAAACAGGAGCAAAAAGTTGTGACTATATTTAGCGCACCTAATTATTGCTACCGCTGTGGGAACATGGCATCAATCCTAGAAGTGGATGATTGCAGGGAGCATACTTTCATCCAGGTAATATTCTTGGCTACATCAGCTTGTTTGTGTGGCAGGCTTTGTGATAATTTATAACTCAGTGATCTTTTTATCTTGAGAGCTCTTGGAACATTGTGCACATTGATATCGTGTTTTTGTTTCTTCCTCGTGCATTACTGTTGTGGCATCTTATGTGTTCTGATGTGTGATTCTGCAGTTTGAGCCAGCCCCAAGAAGGGGAGAGCCAGATGTAACTCGTAGGACACCTGACTATTTCCTGTGATGCAAAAGTGATGTGGATCTGCAGCAAAGGTTTGATAGATAGGCACAGTTTCCTGGTTGCAGATATATTTTTTTGCTGGAATCCCTCCGTGTTCTATTCTTATTATTTTTGCCCATGGCGCTTTGGCTGTCACGGGCTGCTTTGCCGCATCATGATTCAAGTGTATACCTACTACAGCTGGAAGGACTGGATTGTGTTCTCACTTATCTCTAACTGGTTGATGCTTTTGGCTTGGTTGGGGGCTGCAGTGGTGGGGTTCAAGCATCAAGCAGCAATCTGTATTATGGGAGGAAACTTTTCCCGTTGTATTCATTTTGTTCTCCTTTCTTCCTCACCTGATTTTCTTCTTTTTCTTTTCTTTTTGTGATTCTTTTAGAGGTGAACACTTGTATGGTTCTATGTTGGGCCATTAGTTTTTTTTCTGACTACCTTGATTTGCCGTATAGAAATACTTTTTAAGCTCAATTAGTCAACCTGTAGCATTCTTTGCCACCAGTATTTGAATTTGAGCCCTGGTTTCCACATTTTGATTCTGCCTTGAACAAAGTTGAGGCGAGTGAAATGGTACCTAGTACTGTGGTACCAAACTAATGCGATCTGTACCACACAGCAGTTTTCGTTTCCTTTGAAATTTTGCCATGTAACTGAGCTCCTGGGTCGTTGTGTTCGCTCACTGATTACCAAGCATCAAACATGCAACATGGTTCAAGCTGATATGCTTGCTAATAGAAGAAAGATCTGTTGTGGGTTTACTAGCGTTTGACACTAACGTTACGTGGTTCTGCACTCCTGCGCTTCTTTTTTGGAAGTTCTAGAATATTTTGACAGTATCGGCTACACAAAAAATCGTGTCTGCTTCTGTGGTGTTTATGCCGCCTGGACGCCTTGTTGCCCACATGAGGCTCGCGTCAACGTCGAAACAACCTGTGGTTTCTGCCTGTGTTTAATTTGTCTTGTTGAAAATGGCAGGATCAGCTTCTGTGAGGCCGTGGCTGGTGCCGCCGTGCCCAACTGCCCATAGAACGTGCCAGGTGCCATGTCATCTGGGGCAAGCGGGCAACATCTGCACGTGCCAACTGGCCTGGATTCGTTGGGCGCTCGTCATTCTCCCGTGTGAGTGTCGCTCTCGCCACCAGCTAATGCTGGCGTAGGCGCACAGGGCGTTGCCGGGCGGAGCCGGGCTTCAGGATTACTGGTTCCAGTCGCACACAGAATCCCCAGCTCCAGCGTTAAAAAGCGATGGACATCGTCACTTCATCTACCTTGGCACGTCGGAGAATGAGATGCTTCCATTCTCTTCCATCGTTTTCTCATGCCGAATGCCATTTTGACAATGTATTCTGCACAAGAGCGTCCGCATCCATTGTCTACCCAACGATGGTACTTAGACACAGGGCAAGCAAAGGCATTTCATAAAAGGGCCTTCTACTGGTTAGAGCACCTAAATAGCACCCGGCAGAGCTGGGTTCGACTCCTCGTAGAAACGAATTTAAACAGGTCTGTATTATTAAAAAAAATTAAAAAATAGACATGAGGTTCTCATGCTGACTTCGGTTAAAAAAAAAAAGAAAGAAAAGGCATTTCTTTGATGTCAAGAATGATAATCCAGTGCAAGTTAGACGTGGCGCCGTAGTGTCCACTTCTGCCATGGAACCAAACAATAATGACAGTCTCATAGCTAAACATCAATACTACTAATTGCTACTTAACTGGACATCTCTACAGAAACAACACAACCCTGCTGAGAAGAGCTAGACAACCATACATATAATACAAAAAAGAAAGGCCAGACCATCGGATTTACAGCCTCATAAGATATGATCCATGTCTTGCGAGTGGGAGCGCCGCATTGGGAGCTCCCAAAAAAAAGAGAAATAGAATTTTTTAAGTAGCTAGCTACAAATTCAGATGAGCGAATATGGCCGGCACCAAGTCAACCACAGACCACGCAAGGCCGGCATACTGGACGAACCTGATGCCTGTGTCCACATCGTACGCCTTGGGGAAGTGGGAGAACAGCCGCTGGAGATACCCAGCGGTCTGCCTGTTCTTGCTGCTGTTGTCGACTTTCAGGGCAGGGACGTAGCAAGACGACACAATGGGGATACCAAGGGTGCTGCACACCACGGGCAGCAGCCACTTGGAGAGCGCTTTGCTGCAGAATTTCACAACCAGGATGGTTGGGATCCCGACGAGGACACGCCCAGCAAATGTGAGGAGGGGCAGCTGGGTGCTGAAGATGAGGGGGGCATCAGGGGTGTGGAAGTGGAAGTAGGTTTGTTGGATGCCATATACCTGAATCATGTTTGTCAGAATAGAGATGTCAGAAAAACCTCAGGTAGACCATATCATTCAGAACAGTGACCCAGGTTGTGCTGATACATATAGAAATAAAACATAGGTGAAGAGGACTATAGTTTTGTTTTCTGAATTGTATATACATAGAATACCAAGAAATTGATTCACTAGCCTAAATCATCAGTATAAAACTAATTTTGTAGTAACACATAATTTACTTGGGGTCGTATGTTTAGCCATTGACCAACTTTATGCATTCCATCATAAAATGGATACTAGAGAATATTATAACCAGACGGTTAAGCAAAGAGAGAACTAACCAGAATCCATGCCATGATACTTTTTTAATCTTAAACTAGCTTCATTTTCTAGTCTAAGGTTAGTACAGTATGCATCAATATCTTCAGTTTGACCAGAATCAAGTATGGCGTGAGCAAGTTTAGATTAAGCAATGTTAACAAGAAACAGAGCTCTTACAATTCCGAAAGCAACTCCGTTGAATGCTGTGTGGTATTCAAAGCTAGGAGTATGGAATTCTGGCTTCGGGTATGCAAAGCACGCCAATAGAGAAAGGCCTGCCCAGAAGGTTGCAACTGCAAAAGCGGGGAAGTTGTTAGGATACTTTTCAACTTTCAATGCCACACCTTACATGCCTCCAAAATTTGCAGCACGCAAGAACTGAGGTGTAAGGATGTACCATTTTTCCCAGAGACAATGAAGGCATCAACATGGTCATCGACAGCCAACCAGAATGCAAGGATGACAACACCAAAACCAATTCCAGCAATAACATCGGTCAAGCTGTGCATACCCAAATATATCCTCGCTGCCAAATTAAGGTAAACCAAATCATCAGCATTTTCATTAAGTTGAGAAAAACAGTGGCCTCAAGAACTCTTGACTCACCAATGCCAACTAGCATAACAAGTAAGAAAGCTAGAGATAAACCCGCAGCAACTATGACACTGCCATATTCTCCATATGTGAGGACATAATGTAACAAATACCTGCATTAATCAGAAGCAGCATTAGCCGACAATTCTTTTCAAGCATACCCTATCAAAATAAGAGCAGGGACATACCCCATCAAACAAACAGTGTTGAGAGCATGCGATGATGGAAGCCCATATTCCATGGCATTTTCCTTTTCATCTTCTGTAGCCGTCACTCTTCTAACTGGAGGAGAGCATGGGCGAGGGGCTGACACCATATCCTGCATTCGGAAACATCAAGAGTGTCAGCGATTAAACCAAATCCTATCCCTTCAATTGAATTATGAACAGATGACAAACCTTGACGGAGTTGCCGAGGTAATCACAGAAAGCCATGAGGAGGGTCATCTGCCTAGCCAGCCTGCCGTGCCCACTCTACAAGATATTGTTTGTTAAAAAATAGGAATTCAGAATAAAAAGAATTCTTACAGAAAATAAAGAAAGCAAGGCAATCAAATCAGTGACAGAAGACATACCCAGAAGAGAAGAGGGAGGAATCCCGTGTAGAAGGGCACGGAGACAACGCATGACAGCACAGAGAAGAAATTGTCCAACAACGTGTGCTCCAACAACCTCTGCAATGATTCAACACTTGAGAAACACCGAAGATACGTAAATCCACAAAACTTTGATATCAGAGTTTTTACAAGACGATTTTCATATTTGTTTACTACCCTATTGCCAATCTGTTCAAGTTAGATGCTAGAGAAACTGAAGCCAAGTTCATCTTAAATTAATCGATTCTACCGGCCCTTGTTACAAAGTTGACAGATCCTATAGTAGACATGAAGGACGCGACGGCTAAGCAAAAAGGCAGCATCAAATCATGCGTTTATTACAGCACGTACTGATGCAATAATTCATAATAAAGAGAAGCATCGTAACGCAGTAAATTTGTTGGTCGGAGAAGCTAGAATCTAAGAAAATGGGTAGAAATTACATCCTAACCACAGAGAAGGAGATGAGAGGAGAGATTGATGCACCTGGAACCTGAGGATGGCCGCCGTCTCGGCGTGCACCCGGCGCGTGACCCACGGCTGCACGAGCGCGCGCGTCCGGCTCGTGAGGTCGTAGAACGAGGCCGCCCACACCCACCCGGCCACCGCCGACAGCGCCGCCGCCTGCCACCTGGTCAGGGCCGCGCCACCCGCGCCCGCACCCAAACCCACGACCGCCGCCGCCTCCATGTCCGATTCCAAACGACGCCGGCGCCTTGCTCCTCTCGGTCTGGGGCACAAGGACAGGATCTCCGCGTAAGCCGCAGATAGTGGAGGGGGCTCCGCAGGCCGGCGGGCGGACTCTTGTAGCGGGGAGGCGCTGGCCGATGCGGACGGGGTCGTCTGGATCGCGGGGGAGCTGGAGCTGGACGGGGAGTCACGGGACGGCGACGGGGGTCAGGGGGAGGTGCCGAGGACGAGGTGGAGGTGGTGGCGTTGGCCCGTTGCCGTTGCCCCGTTTCCTTGTTGCCGGCCGCCCCCCGCTCTGGACCGCGGCTCTCGGTCTCGGTCTCTTGGGGGACCTTTTTTTCTTTCTTTTTTGTTTCGTGGTAGTTTCGGTTTGGTTTATTTTTCTGGGTTGGAACTGGGGATTTGACGTTGACTTTAGAAGGTTCTGATTGCTTCTTTCATTTCAATAATCGTTTATTTTTTGTTAAAAAATGTTTCGTTTTCTAATCTAGAGTGGTGTTCCACAGGTTTATTCTTCTTTTTCTTGAGTCGTCCAGCACTGGAGTACTAGATTTTCGTTTTGAGAAACTGGCAAGAATTAAATTGTTCTGTGTGAAATTTTGTATTTTTTTAAAAAAACTTTGTATCTATATTGATGTCTTTCGTTTTAAATAAAAAATATTATATTTCTTTTAGAAACATCCTTGTAATTTGGTTACATCTTTTAGAAATATCTATACATTTTAGAAAATATTATTTTTATAACAAAAAAACTTGTATCTTTATATATTTTAGAAATATTTATTTCATAAGTAGGCATAATTCAGTTACATCTTTGTAGTTTAGATTAGAATGTATAAATGTCCTTTTCCCTTCCTATACTCACGTAGTAGTAGAAAGTTTGGTGACGTTTAAAAGGCATAAGCAAAGTTTAGTGACGTTTGAATGAAGGCCTAAACAGAGTCTGCATAACAGTGTCAAGGCATGTTTCAAATAACAGTGTCAAGGCTGCTTTGCGCTGCGCCTCTGCCTCTGCTTCCCATAACACCACTGTCAAGTGCCAACCAAGAAACTTCCCAGGACACGCTGACTAACAGTTAGCTGCTGCTACTTTTCCAGTTTTCGTCTATGTATGGATGCAGTATTATGCGTAAAAAATGAAGACGGTTGCAAACTTGCAGATATGATACGAATATACTGTTATTATTATATATAGGACTCGTGTGTGGATTTGGAACATTCTGCTCTTTGTTTCTTCACCATATCGTTTGCAGTGTGGGTGCATCATGCAATATGATAATAGCTATATTAGCTGGCAATCTGAGTGTCAGCAAGCACATTGGAATTGGATTGCGTACGTTGAACAGATTCACTGGATTCAGGCAAATTGACTCGTCATACTTCGGACTCCCGGCTTCCGTTTGTTACTAACGATACTAGCGCCAAACCAGAAAGTTCAGTCGATACACAATCATAGATTCACACGGTTTCAGTTTCCTAGAACAATTTATACAAGGAAAAAACACGAAAAAAAAGACACATAAAACAGTGCGCATCTTGAACAATCTTGACTCCGTCGTCTCTGATGTACTACGTGCGGAAGAATTTCTGGTTCGTCGTTGCTCTTCCTGTCAACTGAGCTTCGCACTGGTCAATCTAGGCGTCCGTCTGCTAGTAGAAATTGTTCCAGGCGTGGGGTGCATAAAAAAAGTCAGGACAGGCCTGCTGCCCTGCCGGTGCTGTCCTGTGTTAGGGATTCTAAAATTAACGCTAAAATTCTTGTAGCGAAATTTCTATAGTATTTTATTTATATTTAATAAAAATTATCTAAACTTTAACTAATTAGACTTAAAATATTCGTTTTATAAAATATAATAAAACTATATAATTAGTTTTTAATTTTATCTACATTTAGTACTTCATATATATGTCGATATTTTAATATGACGGAGAATAAAAATTTTATATAGTGAATTTGGTGGCCAAATTCTGGAATCTAAACGAGGCCTTATTGTGAGCACGGCCTTCTTCGCATCAATCTCCGGTGAAAATGTTGTTATTTGCGAGCACAGACGTTCGTTTTCCAAACATGACGGCGTGACTTGCTTGGCCATTTGCGTGTTAAGTTTGCTTGACTTTGAGTCACGACAATAATTGGGCGTGCAGGGACTTATAATGGATTTATGCCGACGTACGTGGATGCAAATGCTCATTTCTTTGTAGAGTAGTACTTCTACGTTGTACGTACTTTGTTGCATGAAAGGATCGGGTATTATGAATTTAGGCCTTAGTTTAGTTCTCATCAAAGTTTTAGTTTTTTCACTCTTTCTATCATATCAATCTAAGGACACGTGCATGTAGCAGTAAATATAGGTAAAAAAATAACAAATTATAAAGTTTAGTTATAAATGACGAGACGAATCTTTGAAGCTAAGCAGTTCATGATTAGACAATATTTACCAAATACAAATGAAAATGCTATATTGTCAAATTTTCTAACTTTTTAAATTTTGCCGTGAACTAAACAAGGCCTTATGATGATGATGTAACGGATTCAAATGCGCATTTCTTTGTACGTGCGAGGACTTTGCAGCACTAGAAGACTAGAGAAGTAATTGGCCGTACCAAAGAGGTGAACCTAGGTCCTTCGACAAAGAAAAGAAAAAAAAATTGAACCTACAGGGGTTTAGAATCTGGTCTCAGTATGTGGATCTTTTCCGTCTAGGATGTTTGGATGGAATGAAATACTTGCATCCTAGCCTCCTAGGCCCAAAAGACCAAGATCTTTCAAGACTATCTATGAGTTGTTTCTTGGATATATCACGCTTATTCTGATAAACGTGTTAGAGAAGTTCCCTGAAAAAGAAAACATGTTAGAGAAGAGCAGCTCTGCATTTCAAATCCAACCACTCCTCGTAAACGGGGCTAATTACTGAGAGGTGTCAAACAGTAACATGATACTCCATGTCACTAACTTTCACTTGCCTCAGAAGGAAAAAATGCAGTAAATGATTCGACGCAATTGCCACAGATGGTACATAGTATGTAACATAATAATGCATGCACCCGGTTTATTCAACGCTATCATTTGACACACACCAGTGCAGCATTTGGGTTCTTTGAATTTTAGTGTTTCTAATGATCTGATAAAATGTATTGCCCTTTACAAACGTTATCTGGACTATGGTTCCCTTTTCAAAAGGACAAGGGGCGTACAAGGGTTGAAGTTTTACAGAAAAGGGAAAAAATTATATTATCATCTTGATATGCCTTTTGAGAATATAATACAGCACAACATATCAACAATGAAAACGCGGTAAACGGCGCCTCCTTTATTCAAGCAGTGGTTTATTGCGACACATGAAAAGTCCTCCGTTGAAAGAAGGCAGAACAATCTCAAAGGTCATAGCTTGCTGCGATTTGAGAGTTCCTGCGCTAGTTGATCCCTCAGAACCCTTCTCAGCAGCTTATTTGAAGCGGTTCTTGGGAACTCAGGAACAACTTTGACATAGCTCACCTGTATCATCAATTGACGATTCCAATGATTTTAGCGTACACATGTTTATCAGATCATTTGACCTCAATGACAGAAAAGGGAAGGTCTTATACCTTGAAGAGAGGATTGAGGTTCTTCTGAATGGCTGTCTGAAACTTCCTCTTGAGAAGATTCACGTCATACTGGGCCGATCTATCTTTTAGCACTGCTAAGATAGCTAGATGTTCCGGCCCCCCACCAGAAGGTTTGATGCTAACTGCTGCTGTTTCTAGCAGACACTCATCAGCTCTGTTGCATACCCGTTCTATCTCAACTGAACTGGTCTGCATATGCAGGTGACAAAAGTTATGGTTTCCTTCATTTGACACAAGGGCGATAGCAAATGATTAAACACTTTGAAAAGAGGGGCATTCAGCCTTAATTCCTCCAAGGTTCATGGTGTCATCTACCCTTCCCTGTACAATATAGTACCCACCTATTGTCCTCTGGATTATATCTCCATGTCGTCTGAGTTGCTGTAACACAATTGGAAAGTTAGATTATTTCACCAGTTTGTTTTATAACTTCTTCTAATAAAATGTAACTGAATTCAGTACTTCAATTTAGTCCAGCAAACAATTATACAAGTGAACTATGTCGATATTATTGTATATGTTCCGTGAAAGAAAATTCATGACAGACTATAGTATATACTAGATAGCCAAGCAGTGTCATATCCACACTGTTTGTGTAATAAAATCAAACAGGAAACACTTGCTTACTAAATAAATATACAAACGAGAAGATATGCATATCCATACCCTTCCTTTATGAATGGGCATCCCATCAAAGTAAACCTTGTCCTGATCAGCATTGAGAAGCTGATCAGTAGCACCAAAATACAAAGGGAAGAGACCCACTTCTCCAGTGCAAGGTACATCATCAGGCTATCATAGGCAACTTAGCTGGTTATGCATCGAATGCATTAAACAAAATTGAAATTTTAAGGAGCAATACTTACATACAGAGTTCCTTGTTCATCAAGTATGACAAACCCAGTGGACATTGATGCACCACTAAAAGCTCCAAATGCCTGTGGTCGCAAAAGGCTCCCTCGAATGTATGAGGATGCCAACTCTGTGCCCCCACAGCACTCAACAATGGGCTTGTATGATGCACGCGAAGTTAGCCACAGATTGTCATCAATATTGGAAGCCTCCCCTGTTGTGCCCAGTACTCTGCAAGAATAATATGTAGCTGTCCTTCTACCAGGTTGTGATGAAGATGGATACATTCCAATAGTGCCACTCACCTGACTTTGGTCCAGTCAAGCCCCTCAGCACAGTTCCCAGCTTTCCATGACTTCACCAAGCTAGGCACACTTCCTAATACAGTCACACCAGCATCCTGCAAAATATTTTGAGGAATGCATTGCTCAGCATTTGCTAAAACCCTAACTAAGAAAAAGGGACTTCAGCATATAACATTGAAGAAAAAGGTTTTTTGAAGCATATCTTTTTTTTAAAAAAAAAATTATAATAGTGTGTCAAGGTTTGAGGTTGGGTGGTTATTCAGTAGAGGTATGCTAGAGCTATCAACAAACAAATGTGAAGTAAGATTGTCCATGCTATGTGCAAGGTGACTAATGGAACATAACCACATATTGAACCTCAAAACTTACAGAACTACAATATATGCAAGTGGCAAGGGTGGATACTTTTAGCAGCTGAAAAGAAGATGATGGTGCAGGTTATGCCAAACACACCTGTACAAATTTGCAGAAATCATTTCCGAGTGGAGATCCATGATATAAAGCCAAAGCTGCCCCACTTAAAAAGCATGAGTATATGATTATTGGTCCCATAACCCAGCCCAAATTAGTCGGCCAGCAACCTATGTCACATGGCCGAACATCCAAATGTGCCCAGGTATCAGATGCACATCTTATGGGAGAAAGTTGTGTCCACGGTATTGCTTTTGGCTCCCCTTCACAAGAAAAAAAATGGAACAGAAAATATAAAATGTGAACCTCAAATATAGGGCAAGCAGAAAAGAGAAAAGGAAGACTCTTCTAGGACATACCAGTTGTTCCTGAAGAAAATAGTATATTAGTTAGTGCATCCACAGACTGATAAACTGTAGAATAAGAAGATGACCTGCGATTCCAATAGATATATGTACCTTATATGAAGAAATTGCCTTTATTTTGTAATGAAGGGGTGCAAAATTTTATGAAAGAAGAATTTTAGAATCACCAAAGATCAAATTCCCATCTATTCATGTGTGACAGAGAGAAAATTGAGCACCTACCTGCCAGCAGCACGAGAAAGAAAATATTTCCAGGACATATCACCATTTCTTAGCGTAATTCCAAGACTCTCCAATTGCAGGAATCACAACAGCTTTAGATGAAGTCCCTTGTATGACACGGCTGAAGAATGGAATTATTATGAACTGCTCAGATGTGTGATGATTAGTATGTACTTTAAGTATTTCAGTTCAGTTAAGAATAAAGTATATATAAGGCTATCCAACTAACAAAGCAGATGGTCTATCCAACTAACGAAGCAGATGGTTTCTGGAGTAGATCTAATTTAACTGCAAAGTGTAAAAACTACATACTAGGTACAAAATTGTACAACTAAATAACAAATTCTCATTTTTTTTTCAAATGAACAGATTAATTTACCAGAGCATGAATTTGAACTAAAAAGTCAGTCATACCTGTAAAGTGGAACTTTCTTCCCTCCTCTAATAATGAAATCCTGAAGTTTGTGTAATTGAGAATGAAGCCACAGATAGTACTAAACAGATATCCCATGAAAGGCTTCCTTAATCTCTCACCTGGGTAAAAATTGCTTTTGCTTTTGAGACACTCATACGACTACCAATCTCCTGAGGCGCAAAACTATCTGCTATAGATACAACAACAAAGCCACCAAGGATGATCGCCAAATATATGATGACTGCATTGCATGTCATAGGCATATCTATTGCAATCCGGTCCCCCTTCTCAAACATGGCATCTAAGGCATGTGCAGCTGTTCTGAAAAAAGGACATAGCAAGATAGAAAGCCACCATGAATAATTATTTACAGAAAAAAAAAGATACACTTCAATTATTTGCTTGGAAATGACAAACACGCATCACTCGACCGCGAAGCTCCTTCAGTGACATACGGTTCACTGGATAGTCATCAAGGCCTTCATCCCTCCAAATGATAGCTGTACTGTCATCTGTCCTCTTCAGGGAAGGACAAGGCAGCAGACAACATTCAGCAATGTTGAGCACTGCACCTTGAAGCCATGTCCCCCCTTTCTTTGTTCTATCTGATGTATTCAGAATTGACCTTGGTTCTTGTTTAAACTTGAGTGCGAGTTGCTTTAGCACCATTGACCAGTAGACCTAAAAAGGGAATCACATAGGAGAGTAGGATCACACTTTATGATGACAAATTGTGAATGCAAAAGACAGAAACTTCTGAAGTGGCTTTTTTTTTTAGCGTTTTACTTGTATATATTTGAGTGATTTGGAGTAACTGACCTCTTGGTTCTCTACGGAAAACTTGTAAAAGTGGCTAAGGCTTGATATAGGGTCCTTGTATGATGATCCTAACAGCTTTGGTCCATTTGCTTCCATCAATCTCCCCAGGTTTGTTTGCTTACAGTCAATTCTACGAGAATCGAAACACTTATGCCACTAATTACATACAGCATATATACACGATATTAGATACAGCAAAAGCATCGACAGCCTAGCTAGCTACTTTTTCTGCTGGTTGGTAGTTGGTACTGCTTGAGATTTGCAATGCATGTCATAGTCACGTCACACAAATAGTCAAGCTGAGCAAACTTGTCAAAACAGATGCGTGCAAGCTAATGAAGCTACTACTAGAAAACAAGTTGCCTTGTCACGTCCCAAAATCAGTAAAGAGAGCGACCGGCGATCGACTTACGGCGACGGGAACCAGTACGGCGGCGGGCCGCGGGCGGCGCGGTCCCACCCGGCGTAGGCGGAGTAGTAGACAAGCTGGTGGAGCGCGTGCGGGTGCTCCGGCCGCAGCACCCCCGCCGCGGCCACCGCCGCCCACACGGCGTCCGCGGCGGCTCCCGAGCCCGCGGCCGCCGCGGCGGAGCGGAGCGCGGCGAGGAACGCGGCCGCGTCGCCTGCGGGGAGCCCCGCGGCCTCCATGTCGCGCGGCTGGATCTCCCACACGCTCCCCCTCGCGCTCGCCGCCATGATGATGGCCGCCCCGCGCTCGCCTCTTCCAGGTTTCACTCGCTCGCGAGCTCGAGCTCTTCGGCCGGCCTACCGCCTGCGGTGTCCGTTTGTGTGCGAGCCGCGTGGAAGCTGCCGTCGCGGGCTCGAGGCAGGTGGGTTACTTTTTAAAACAGTAGTAGGTAGGAGGTGTGATCTGGGTCCCTGCGACATGGACCTCCCCGCTCCGGCGCGTGCGGCGAGTTCCTTTTGCCAGTTTGGTAGAGCAGAGCTCACGTGCTGAGTACCTGAGGTGACTCCGTGACTGCGGCGCCATTGGATGAATAAAAATAATAAGTTGCTAACAGCTAGGAAAAAAAAAACTTTAGATAATCCAAACAACGTAGATTATAGTTTAATTTAAAGCTTATTTTGAACTGTTCAACCACTCATTTGATAAAAAATTATTCGATTTGTTGGTTTGAACTTTTCTAATTTGACAGGGCAGGTGTTTTTTTTATTTTTTACATTATCTTTTCTAAGTTTTGGATCATTAATGTAGTATTTCATTTTGGTACTATCATTACGTATGATGTTTATTTCGTCCACATATTTTGTAAGTTTTTACATTAATGTAAAAATTTATATTGGGACAAAATAAATGTTTATAAAAAATGAATTATATTAAACAGTCAAATAAAAAGTCTAGAAGCGTCATTATTTTGGGACTAATATATGTACCTAACTTTTGAACATGCTTATCAGAAAAAGTTTTTTATCAATGCATTTAAATTGCCTTAAACCGGAGCTTCTCCGTACGTGTCAATGTGTCATGCGAATGTGATGGAAAAAAGAAAAGAAAACGACACGATAGAGCCGCCCCCTAGCGCTCGGCGCCCACCTGCACCTTCACCTTCACCCGGCGCCCAACCCGCGCGCCCCCACGCCGCCGCCGCCGCCTGCCGGTGTTCCAGCTCCTACGCTCACATCCTCCGCGGCCAGCACTCGCAGCTCCGCCTACCTCAGCACCTCGCGTAAGCTGCTCTGCTACGCCCAGCGCCGTTCGTGCCTCTCCGCACCGGGGGTGTTGTGGGGCGTCCTCCGACAGCATGTCCCTCCGCGCGAGCGCCGCCAGCGACCGGTGCCTGGAGCTGGAGCGCGTCGTCGCGGGCCGATCAAGGTGTATGATTGTGTGAAATACCATTTGCTACCATCAGATCTACCAACGGGTATGCTGCTAAAGGAGCCCTTGCTAATTTGCTTGATCTCCTAGATCTGATGGTAGCAAATGGTACTTCACCTAATCACTACATCTTCTGCATAGTGATCTGTGCCTACGCTATGCGCTAGAAAGGTAATGATAGATGAGGCAATGCATATATTTAGCAAAATGAGGCAGCAGGGGTTGAGTCCTGATGTTGTCAATTACGGAACATTAATAGATGCACTTTGCAAGTTGGGAAGAGTGGATAATGCTTTGCTTAAATTCAATGAGATGATCAATGAAGGCGTGATTCCAAACATTGTTGTTTTTACCTCACTGGTTTATGGACTTCGTACTGTTGATAGATGGGGGAAAGCAGAGGGGTTATTTTTCTGAAATGTTGGATCAAGGAGTCCATCCTAACATCGTGTTCTTCAACACCATAATGTCTAACTTATGCAATGAAGGATGGGTCATGAAAGCCCAAAGTGCTTGGCTGGAAGAACTGATGAAGCGGCAAAGTTACTTGATGTTATGCTCTCAATTGGCTGATGAAGCGGCAAAGTTACTTGATGTTATGCTCTCAATTGGCTGATGAAGCGGCAAAGTTACTTGATGTTATGCTCTCAATTGGCTGATGAAGCGACAAAGTTACTTGATGTTATGCTCTCAATTGGCTGATGAAGCGGCAAAGTTACTTGATGTTATGCTTTCAGTTGTTTTGAAACCGAACATTCATTCCTATGATACATTGCTTCATGGCTACAACAAAGCTGGCGGGATAGACAATACATTTTTTCTTTTCTGAGAAATGTTGAGGAAGGGAGTTACGCTTGGAGCTGTGACTTACAATATTATACCGTAAGGTTTATTTCAGACTGGGAGATTTTCTGAAGCAAAGGAACTCTACCTCAATATGATTAAAACTGGAAAGCAGTGGGGCATTTACACATATAGCATAATTCTAAATGGACTTTGCAAAAATAATTGTATTGATAAAGCATTCATAATGTTCCAGAGTCTGTGCTCTAAGAAACTTCGACCTGACATTATTACTTTCAATATTATGATCGGTTCTTTGCTTAAAAGTGGCAGTAAGAAAGATGCAATGGATTTGTTTGCTGCTATCCCTGCCCATGGTTTAGTTCCAAATGTGGTGACCTATCGCCTAATGCTGGAAAATCTCATAAAAGAAGGGCTGCTACATGAGTTTGACAATCTGTTTTTATCAGTGGAAAAGAGTGGATGCACTCCAAACTCAGACATGCTAAATACTATAGTTAGGAGGCTGTTGGGTGGAGGTGAGATAATGAGGGCTGGGGCTTACCTCTCCAAAATTGATGAGATGAACTTCTCACTTATCACTTTTCTCAAGGGAGGAATATAAGCACCATGCAAAGTCCCTACCTGAAAAGTACTATTTTCTTGAGGAAGCCAACTAATAACGATTATGACAAACAAAATAAATCATCAGCTGAGTGGTAATGTCTACCTCATTCTCTAATATGCTAGCCATGTTATGCTGTCACATTTGCTGAACTACCTCAAATTCCGCCTAACTTTTGTAATTAGTTTTGTGTTAAGTCATCCTCCTTTGGCTTGCACTCTCCTGACATCATGTCATTGATTCCTTGCAGCTCCATGTCTATAAAGAGAGGTCGAGTATTGGAAGTCCCATTATGGCCTTCATTTGTGGTGCCAATACTTCTAACAATCCTGGTTATCTGAACTGAGGCAGTTTGGTTTTTTAATGGCGTCTGGAGGCTAGAGCAGGGGGTTTAGCAAAGACCTGAGTGTTTAACATTTATTTTATGCATTATCTTATAAGCATACCAAACCATATTCAAACTCTCAGACCATTGCTTAATAGAACTTCTGGTTCACTGCATCATATTCGAACAGCTGCTGCCACTATTGTAACAGCATGAACAAGAGCATATCTAGACTTTAGAGGCCCAGTGGTACCATTATTTGTAATATCATTACTAGTGTCACCTAAAAAATGATATATATGTAGGACCTAGTCAAAAGTGCTCTGCTTTCTCTCAGAAGACTTCCTGAAACTTCAGTCGAAAGTACCTATATGAAGTATGAACTATGGCTCAAGGTTGAAAAAATGCAACATTCCATTATTTTCTCACAACCATATTTGATCCTAACCACGTGAGTACAAGAGTTTGAGAGTTTTACGGATGTTTTAGTTTCTTACTGTTTTTTTTTAAACTCTTACATGTTCATTCGATACAATCTGCAGCTAAGACAGGATCAAATAAATGATTGTGTGTTGTACACAGATTTCCTTCATGCAAAGAAAGCATCAACTCTACACATTTCTCCAAAACTATTTTACTTATTCTTTTGTTTCACAACAACTTAACTAGATTTCTAATTAGTGACAGAAAAGCCATTGTCAGAAGATTATTCCTTCTGTACCGATTTATAGGTCACTTTGCCTCCCGTCCTTGGCCATCAAATAAATGATTTGTGTGGTTAGGACTTGGCTAGTTTCTGATTTGCACTCTGGTTTGTTTTGCTTCCCGTCCATGGTGATCTGTCCTGAAATTTTCCCACTCTCTGCTTGACTTGGCCAGGTACAGACAAGCCTGCAACCATGGGTTGTTGTTACTGATGATCCCCAATTATGTTGGTATAAGCAAGAGTACTTCCTCACTTCTCAGAACGATCTTTTCTACTGCTCACCCTTCATGCAGATTGAAAATTGATTATTTTTTCAAGCTCTGTTAGACAAATGAGCTTTTGATATCCGCAGCAGTAGAAAAGGTAGGGGAAAGAAATCTCAAAAGTGAATTATCTGCCCTTTCCATTGAGCAATACTTTTTGGATTCATAATGAATTGATGATTACTTGGGCTAAACTATGAGAGGGGAGTGGTGACTATTGGTTCATATCTGTTTTACCTTTTTCTTGCGCCTTTTGTGTCCCCATCCACTTCTGTGTGCCCTCTCATGAAGGCAGAACTGCATGAAGGTATGACCAGCAAGAAGCCAAGAACAGTAGAACTCTCAGGAATGACCGCGGGAGCATCAGCAAGAAAAGCAGTAGTGCAGGAACGCCATGGAGCAAACTGTGGCTGCTCAGCTTGGGCTTCATGTGTCCCTGCCCGGACTCTCCCTCTGCTCGCCCTGCTTCATATTTCTCTGAAATAAGTGGTGGATCAATGCTAGTGGCACACTCAAGGTTTCAGATTTTGAATTGAGCACACTATCTCAATAAGGCCAATCCGGATAACCCAATGGGTCCAGCGGGCCGCAAGCGGCAACTCCGATGACGAAACGGCACAGGGCTAGTGAGAGCGGTGAGGCCCAAGAGGTAGCTATTGAGCCAGAGCCGGAGTAGATATAGAGGGAAGCTGGAAACGTTTTTGGGTAATATATAATACGAAGAGTCCGATTCCAAAAGGTACTCGTACCAGGATCGATCAGGATCCCTGTATATACGCGTGCTTCCGTTAATCCGTCTTACAAATACACAGCATCGCTGTACGTGCATCGATCCCATCCACAAGAACCCAAAGATCCAATTCAAGCACACCATCACCATGGAGGCGGACGGGCAGCAGCGCGTTTCCGCAGCCAGCGCCGGACTCACGTCGCTGGCGCTCCGCCTCACGAAGCAGCTCGCCGACCGCGCCAGCGGCAATCTCGTCTTCTCGCCGCTGTCCATCTATGCCGCGCTGGCCCTGGTGGCGGCCGGGGCACGTGGCGCCGCCCTGGACGAGCTCCTCGCCCTGCTCGGCGCCGCGTCGCGCGACGACCTCGCCGAGCTCGTCCGCGACGCGCTCGCCGACGACTCCGCGTCCGGCGGGCCGCTCATCGCATTTGCGTGCGGCGTCTGGCACGACAACGAGGTGATCTTGAAGCCGTCGTTCAGGGCCACCGCCGTCGAGTGCTTCAAGGCCGAGGTGCGCGCCGTGGATTTCAAGACAAAGACAAAGGTACTTGTGCGTAACGTTCTTCTTCTACCCTCTCCGTCCGCCGTATAGATCGACAAATATGAACTAATGCACGTATTCGCACAATCACACGTACGCAGGCAGAGGAAGCACGTCAGGAGATCAACAGCTGGGTCTCGAAGGCCACCAAAGGGCTCATCGCCGACGTGGTTTCTCCTGGCTCCGTGGACGCCGAGACCGGCCTGATGCTCGTCAATGCCATCTACTTCAAGGGCAAGTGGAACGAGCCTTTCACCAAGAGCTGCACGGAGGCGGAGGACTTCTACCTCCTCGACGGCACTACCGTGCAAACGCCGCTGATGCGCGGCTGCGGCAGGTACCCCGTCGCCGTGCACGGCGGGTTCAAGGTGCTCAAGCTGCACTACGAAACAGCCTCAGCCTTCCCCACGTTGGGCGGCGAGAACGAGAAGCTGACCAAGGTCGCGCGCCGCGGTGGCGTCGGGGCCAGATACTCTCTGTGCGTCTTCTTGCCGGACGCGCGTGATGGCCTGTGGAGCCTCGTCGACGAGCTTGCGGCGTCCGGCCCGGCGTTCATGCACGACCACCTGCCGGCGAGGAAGGTCTATGTCAGCAAGCTCCGGCTGCCCAGGTTCAAGATGTCCTTCGACACCGAACTCACCGCTGCCCTCCGGGAGATTGGGCTCGACGCCAAGCTTGACCGTGACGACGAAGGTGCCACCGACCTGACCGACATGGCCGAGAGAAGAGGCTACGACGGTGTGTCGCCCAAGATAGACAAGGTCTGTCACAAGGCGGTCATTGAACTGAACGAGGAAGGCACGGAGGCCGCAGCTGCGACGTACTTCGACATTCAGATAGGGGCTGCACCGCCTGGCCCTCCACCAAAGACCGTTGATTTCGTCGCTGACCATCCCTTCGCGTTCTTTGTCATGGAGGAGGTGTCCGGCGCCGTCGTCTTTGCTGGCTGCGTCCTTGATCCATCGCCGTGACAGCTGCTTGCATTGTCCTCGAGCCAGCCAAGCTCAGGATTCTTTTGCACACACTTCGACTTTAGTCAAGTTTGATCATAAGTGTTTTAGTTCACCACTTTACCTAAAAAACAGGCGCCGAAAATCTGTCTTTGATGCCGGCAATGACGTGTTCCTTGAGAATTGTTTATTGTTAATTGTCTTTGTGTCAATTTAGGTCATAATTTTGTAATTGTCTTACATTAGAAAGAAATGTTTATTATTAATTTTCTTTGTGGGAGTGTAGGTCTCATCTCATGGCTCACGGTTGTAAAAAGCTATTTTTCAGAAGAATAGGAAATCCCTTGATTTGACAACTAAAGTTAGCCAAATTTCTTTTAGGCTCCACATATCATAGTAGAGTTAAAAAAAAGTGTGTTTTTTTAGCTTGCCATATATTTGTCTAAGATTAGTTATGATAAATTAGTGGTGGGACTGATCCACTGATCAATGGGTTTTCCTAGCAAAGGCGACTACGTAGCTGCTGTGACGTGGACCAGTACATGTGTTTCACTACAGGGTTCGCTCTCTTTGTCGACTGCAATGCGCACTCGGCAAAGGCAGAATTGCAGTTGGCAAAGGCTTTGCCGACTGCAATTCGACGTGGCAGTCGGCAAAGGGATGTTGGCAAAGAAACCGTCGGCGAAGGCGGCTTTGCCGAGTGCCACGTGGCATGCACTCGACAAAGCCTTTGCCGAGTGCCGCGTCAGCACTCGACAAAGCCACGTGGCGCCGTCAGCCTGACGGCTGGCTTTGCCGAGTGCTGACAGGCGGCACTCGGCAAAGAGAATTTTTTTTTCAAAAATTCTTTGCCGAGTGCTGACACTCGGCAAAGGCATGACCCCTTTGCCGAGTGCCACGCTGGCACTTGGCAAAGCTGAGGATTTTGTGGCCAGATTCCCCAGCGGCGCCCGGGAGGGGGCCGGCGGGGGGCGGCTGTTCGGCGGCGGGGCGGCGTGGAGGGGGGGGGGGGGGCGCGGGCGGGATGGGTCGGGGTCGGTGGGTGGTGGCCGGCTAGGGTAGTATTTTAACTGTCACCTTTGCCGAGTGCCACGTCGGCTGCACTTGGCAAAGAGGGCACCTTTGTCGAGTGCCACGTCGGCGGCACTCGGCAAAGAGGGCACTTTGCCGAGTGCCACGTAGTAGGCACTCGGCAAATTGTGTCACCTTTGCCGAGTGCCACGTCGAAGGCACTCGGCAAAGAGCCTCTTTGCCGACTGTCAATTGTGGCACTCGGCAAAGATTTAATTTTTTTTTGAATTTTGAATTCAAACTTTTTCTGTAGCCCAAGTATATTGTATTGAAGCACATGTTCGAATTTGGGTCCTTTTTATAATATTTTGCTATATTTTGTTTATTTATTTCATTTACTTAAATTTTTCACGATAATCCAAGTTTGAACTGCTGGTGCATAAAATAATGAGATGTAGCCATTCAAAAAATGGTATTCACGTTGAAGAGTATATTTTAAGGCCGTGTCCATAAACTCACCCAAACTTTTACACGCTTTGTCCACGAAAAACGACCATCCAGGTGTGGTAGAAGTGTTTATAAATTATATAAAATCCAAACGAAGTCCGAAAATGATGGAACTTGTCGAGGTGTGTTGTCATCGCATGTCGAGGCTATCATAAAAATTAAAAAAATATTCGAAGTAAGTTGAGACGTCGGATGTCTACAACCTAGACATCTCCACATGTGATCACCTTGTGATCACATGTCGAGATGCGTGGGTTTTAGGCACGCGACGTCACAACTTGCTTCAAACTTTCTCAGTTTTTTACCACAGCCTCCACATGCGATGTGTGACAGAACCGACCAATTTATTAGAGCACAAGCACATAATTCACCATTAGGACGACAAACTATATGGTTGAGACCTAATAAACCCGGTAGTCATACCAAAATTTTGAAGGATTTCAAACTTTTCCGGCACGACCAAGATCATAATAGTTTAGCGTTCCCATTCACAAGTACATAGTTCGCACATAGTTTAAATCATCGGAGTACGAATAAAGTTATTACAACCCAAGTTCAAATTTCAAAATAAAGCGGAAGCGATTTAGTTCAAAGCCACACACGCACTTAATTCAAATACAGTGCCAGTCCCTTGATCAACATTCAGCAAAAGCATTAAGTAGAGAAGAGTGACCGTGCCCAAGGTCTAGTCATCTCCCAAGGCAGGATAGAAGCAGTTCTGACAATAGCCATAAAACATCTCACCATCTGCAAAAACATGGGAAATAAAACCCTGAGTACGAGAATATACTCAGCTAGACTTACCTGTCATAAACTAAAATAAAGTGACTCCAAGGAGTATGCAAAGCTGTATAAGTAGGATAGCTGACTCATTTAATTGCGGGAAAGCTTGCATTAAGAAATAATTAATAAGAACCTTCTAGCAATGTATTTTAATCTGATTAACCTTATCATGCTACATTAGCACCTGTACTAAATAAGCATGGTAATAATTATTCAATAAGAAAGTAACCAATTCCGGTTGAGTATCTTTCAATCTCAACAGCTCAACCATCTCATCTCTTGTTCAAGTTCTTACTACGATGCCGCTGCTCAAGTCAAGTGTTCACTGTCCAGGAACGATGGCGATTATAATCGATTACTAACCAGCTGGCGGGTATTCCTCACACAAACCACACTCACCCGCTAAGGTGAGCTACAGATCACCGACATTCAATTCAGGAAAAGCGCGGGATCAACAGGTACCATCGTATCCAGGAACCGCCCGGCTGCCTTATTCAGGGCGACCCTGACCTCGGACTTACTCTCTGCGTAACCTGTGGTCCCCCATCTTCACCAATACGATGCGTACAGCAGGTCGACTCCCGGCCCAATCAAAATTAGGCTTCGCGGTCGGAACGACTCATCCTTCCAGCTAAATGTGAGGCATAAATTTAATATGACTTGAGGACGTACAACGGACGGGGTCCTAGTTCGACACAGACGGGATAACCACACCGAACCTCCAGTTCAGTCTCAACACCAATCCCGCCCGGTCTCGATTTATTATCTCCACATGGTTATCCAATATAACAATGTATTCAACCATTACAAGTCACCACCTATAACTCGCGGATGACAGGAAATCACCCGACTTCTACCGATCTAGTTAAGCAGGGCTAAGCATATATTCGTACCTGAACCTAACAGGGTTGAAGTATAAACAGTGGCAAGGAATATAAGTAATGCAGCAACGGTATAAAACAACGCCTATAACTTAATGCATCAAACAAGTAAAGGACTCAAGTTAGGTATTTTGCAAACCATAGGGAGAATGCTCCGGGGCTTGCCTTTCAGGAAAGAGCTTGGCTGGTGGTCGGGACACTCCGAAAGATCAACCTCGGGATCCTCTTCTGCTGCTATTTCCCGTACCAAAGCTTCCTGCTGGCCTTCCTCTGCTTGTGCTCCGGGAACTACCGTTTCGAGCTCTGACGATCCTGTATGATGCATAGTGCGTATGAGTACCGTGCATACATATAAATATAATGCTGATGGTGATGGTGAATGAATGCTCAGCTAAGATGAATGATATGATATTTGAAAACACGTATGATAAGCACATATCATCTGCATTCTCTTCTACCGACAACTCACCAAATAGGCCTCGCATTACAATTTACTCGCACACTATAAGGAATTATAAACGACCATTGTTTTGCACACTACACTCTATTAAAACAAAACCAGTAGCAGATCAAACACCTCACAAATAGCATAAAAAGCATTTTTACACACATGAAATGATAACTCTAAAGCATTATTTATAATTAAAAGAATTCAGGGTATAACTACAACATGACTTTAGACTACTCAGAAAATTCTATAAAAATTACAGGAGCTTAATCATACCAAATAAAGACTACCATAAAAATTTCAAGTCAAAACAATAAGTACTTTATCCTACACAAAAATGCCAAGGTTGCATAATTTCAGGGGCATAAAATACTTTGTACATAAAAGTATGTCAAACAACAGATTTCAGAACATCATTAGCTCTAGATTGACATAAAAACATTCTCCAAAAAGTTTCATGCACAAATTCCTTATATATTATTTATTATGAATTATTTATCATCACATGAAAATAGGCACCATAACTAGACAGATCAAACTTTTCATATGACATAACCTCATAACATTTTTCACAGATAGAGCATGATATAAGAAGACTAACAAACTTGGTCTCATATTTTTCTGAGCAACAGAGAATTACTTATGCATTTTCTAAGATAAAAGCAATTAATAGAGATAAATAAAGCTATACAGAAAAGTATCACAAATTCCACATTTCATATTTTTCCTGCATAGATCATCTCATAAGAAAAATACTGCAAGTTGAACCAACTCATTTGGATGAAAAATGAGCAAGTTATGATTTTTTAAAGGTTTTAACAGAAATTTATAAAATTCATTCTTGAAAATTAATCGAACCGAAAACACTACGCGTACCCAGAGTGTACCCAGCGACTGAACTTCGCTACGGACACCTGACTCTGCGTACCCAGACCGAACCTGTGCTGACGTCAGTGCTGATGTCATGCTGACATCACCGTGGGTCCCACACGTCAGTGAAACTTCGCGAAACACCGGTCGCCGGCCGACGGGATCTCGCCGGCGGCGAGGTCTCCGGTGACACTACGGTACTCAATCGACTCAACTCGTCAGCGCGGACTTAACGGTGTACAAAATGCAAGAAAATATCGCGGTCTCGACCGGCGGCGACGCACGGCGGCGGACGGCGGCGAGGGTTGGCGATGCGCCGGCCATCTCGGGCCACGACGGGGCAAACGGACTAGTCTACCAGCGCTAGCAGACCAAGACAGTTTAAATGGACTAGATCAAGTGACGAATGGACGGCCGGAGCAACGTCGGCAAGGTACGCCGGCGAGCGGCGGCGCGAATCCGCGACGGCGGATGGCCAAATTCGCCGGGCTCGAACCTTAATCGGCCTCATGAACTACACCAACCGAACCTACTCGAGCAGATGAACACGATGCGCAAGATAAAGAAGGAAGGAAGAGGTTGCTGGCCACGGCGGACCGCGCGACGGTCGGGCGGCCATGACCGGCGAGAGGGAAAACGGTCGATTCGACCTTTACCTGGGGTTATCGAGGCGGGGAGGGTGCGCACGGTGTGCCTCACACCTCGGTGGAGCGATTGGCGAGTTTAGGGCAAAAAGTGTTCAGGCTACGGGGTGCGGCGGCAGTGCAAGCTCTCGGCGGCGGCAATGGCGGTTCTGCGTCCGCTTGCTCGGGCTCTGGTGGAAGAGGAGGGGCAAGAGTGCGTCTGGTGGCGCAAAAGAGAGGGAGGGAGAGACTGACGCGGTTGGGGCGGCTCGAAATGGCTGCTCGGGCTCGGACCGAGGAAGTGCGGCGTCGGAGCTCGTCGAGCGCGTGGTGCTCATGCGGGCAGAGCGAGGGCGCGTGGGCGAGCTGTGGGACCGGGCGAGTGCGGCGCGCGGGATCGGTGTGCGGCGCTCGGGTGCGGGGGCGGAACAGCGGGCAGCGGCCCGGCGTACGGACGCCACGCGGCCGGCGTCGGCTCGGACAGCGTCGCGAGGAAGAAGAAGAGAGGAGGAAGAAGAGACTGTTCGGTGGGTCCCACTGCGCCAAGATTCGTGCAGACTTGATGAACCCCATATTTTCCAAAATAATCTGAATTTCGAAAAACTTATAAAAGATGAAATGTTCCTTTTGATGAGTAGAACATTTCACTTTTAAATATCAAAACCTAATTCTTCCTAGAATTTGAATTTCAAAAATGGGGATTAAAAATTAAAAGAAAATCATTTTTACAAACTGTTTTTGATATTTTTGACCCACTTCCAAGCCTTTTCATGAAATGACCCCAAAATAAGTTTTGCTCCAAATAATTTTCTCTACAAACTTCATTAAACACTCAACCTCAAACAAGCAACCCATCACATAGCTCTAGTTCAAATCAAGGTAAGCACATATTTAAACCTTATCATTTCATGTAACAAAAATGATGCAAATGAGATGGTTACGCTCATGAAGTGCAAGATGATGCATGTTTAACACCAGGGTGTTACACGATGACAACACACCTCGACAAGTTTCGTGATTTTCGGACTTCGTTTGCATTTTATATAATTTAAAAACACTTTTCCCGCACGTAACTCGTCATGTTACGACACTAACATGGTCGTAACTTCATGCGAGGTCCTGGATACGGTCTCAACATACTCCGAATATTATGAATACAATCTTTTGAATGACCAAATTCTATTATTTCATGTACCTGCAGTTCAAATTTGGAGTTGTCGAAAAAATTTAAAGAAACAAAAGTAATTGAAGAAATATAGCAAAAAAAGTCAAAATTGTCCTAACTTTTGAAGTTGTGATGTATTTACTGTATCAAGGCCCCACAAAAAAATGGGAAGAAAAAATAAAAAAATTATTCTTTGCCGAGAGCCAGAGCCGGCACTCGGCAAAGAGGCCTTTGCCGAGTGCTGCCCGACGTGGCACTCGGCAAAGGATTTTATTAAAAAAACATAAAAATGATTTTATTAAAAAACCTTTGCCGAGTGCTGGCCATCTCGGCACTCGGCAAAGGTGACTCCTTTGCCGAGTGCCTAACGGCATGGCGCTCGGCAAAGGGGCGCTCGGCAAAGGGGACAGCCCCGGATGCCGTTTGTCCAGGCCCCACTTTGCCGAGTGCTCCTCTTTGCCGAGAGCCTGGCCCTCGGCAAAGAGTCCTTTTGCCGAGTGCTTTTCTTTGCCGAGTGCTTGACACTCGGCAAAGAAGTCTTTGCCGAGTGCTGTTTTTGACACTCGGCAAAGAGCCTCTTTGCCGAGTGCCCATGTTTCGGCTCTCGGCAAAGATTTCGGCACTCGGCAAAGATGGCGTTTCCGGTAGTGTTTAGTAAGGTTTCACTCTGATGATTGGGTTTCATGATTCTGTGCTGATATTAGTGCATTATCATTATCATCACAAGAATAGATGCCAGCTTGAAGTCTTGACTGAGCACCACAAAGAAAAAGAAGAATGCATCATGATTTTCAGCAAAGACAGACACCATGTCCATGGAAGTCCTCTATCTATTTTTTTTCCTTCTAGTCAAAGTATACTTCCTGCTAGTTTGCTTCATTAAACACTAATTATGGTCATATATATGCTTAGAGTAACATCAAAATATACTCCATATTTGTTTATATCCTTGCAACTATTTGTTTATATTCTTGCAACCCCACTCTGCCCTGAAATCTTGTGCAAGCTCCGTCATTGATGTCACTAGTTATTATAGCTTATTACATGACAATAGCATCGAGCTAGATTAATAATGGGGCTTCGCCCATGATAAAAAAATTACAATTTTTTTAGAGAAATAGGGATCGGTGCTCCACTGACAATTCTAGACAAAGCGTTGAGTTTCGTAGGAGAAAAGTGCAACTATCATGGGTTTCCGAATTTGACGAGAGCTAGCCAAATGGTTTAGTGATTCATTAGAGAAACTTTTCTAAAGGGAATATCCAAAACATTTATATGAGAATCGAGAAACTTGCCAAACACATATAAATGTTTGTGCAGAAGGGAAAAATATATACTCCCTCTATTTCAAATTATAGTTCACTTTAATTTTTTCGATGCATACATTTTGTTATATATCTAAATATATTATTTATCTAAGTATATAATAAAATACATATACCAAAAAAGTTAAAACAAACTACAATTTAGAACGGAGGGGGTAGAAGAGCATCCAGGAAGGGAAGAGAGCAGACAAGTGGAAGAGAGCAGACAAGTGTATATTTGGAGAAGTCATAACGGCCGATATATATTCCTATCCAGGATGACATTGCCGAGGGACGACTGGGGAAAAATTTCGCAATGACGGATCTTTTACTATGCAATTTGGGCAAACGAGCCAGGTAGGCAGGTAAAAGGCAGCAATATGCTGCATATTTGGGGAAATTCATTGCATAACGCATTGTAAAACCAAATGTGCCTTGACAAATGCACAGAAAAGTAAGCAGAAGCTTGTAACGACGCAAGGTACCATGAAATTTCCTCAGCATATTTTGCAAACATACAAAAACTGCATGGTTACTAAAGGAACACTGTCAGCACACTTCACCAACAAATCCTTAAGCGTTGACAACAGAACGAATGTTTTCCACAGCATATTTTCTTTATTGGACAAATGACTGCAGTGTTGCATACACTCTTTACTGTTGGGCCTCTGGCTCTTTCTTCCCCAGGTAGCTGCGAAAAAAAACTCTGACATCAATTTTTTATGTACTAGCTTCAATATTATCAAAGAAGATAAATAGACCATGAACCAGAACTAAAAAAATTGTCAAAGGAAAACAGTTAGCACAGCAACTGAACTACTGTGCTGAAGGAACAAATTCATTTCACAAGCCTTACCCCTGAGCCCTAGCCCAGCGAGATAACTGATAGAGCTGAACGCTTTCATTGGAAGCATGACATGCTAGAAGCAAATAATTTCGGGGCTGTACCATCCATGCAAACCTCATAAAGAGTCCAGAATACACACACATGGCTGCATAAAAACATAAGCATCAATGACAGCTTGATGTGACCCATCAAATAGGCACTGTGAGACAATCGCTAGTGATTCACCGACCTGCTGTCATATTGCCAGATATCATTTCAGGAGGCTTGCTCATGTCAACCAAACCCTGCAAACCAAATACAGAATCAAACGAGATATAGTTTAGTTGGCACAATAAAAAAAAAGAGTTCAATGAAAGCACACACAAGGTAATGGAAGCTAAATGTAAAGTCTAACTGTACACTATATACACAAATATAAATACTATATGGTTAATGCGTCCGTCAGAGGGATTTACCTAGAAATCTAATAACTTTTGCAGGTTAGGGTGAGCTTACAGATTCAAAGTTTAATAATTGAAATTTAGGGTGGTTTAGTTGGAACAAGAAAAATGATCAGGTCAGACATTTGTTACTTAGCACCCGCGAGAAAACAATCTGTTGATAGATAGTTGCTGAATATGGAGTAATCAGAATGATAACTATCAGTGCAGTTTTATGCCAGCTTACCCTCCACAAAAAAAAGGACGTACTCAGTGCCGTAGGCTCCCGCACTGCGGGGTCTAGAGAAGGGAAAATAGCCAGCAGCCATCCCTGTACAAATATGCAGAGGCTGGGGCTTGAACCCTGGACCTCTTGGTCACAGGCGGTAAAGCTCTACCGCTTGCACCAGGCCCGCCCTTCCCAGCTTACCCCCCCACCAGAAGAAAAAATTTACAGCAACCCAAGGTACATTCAAACATTATCAAAGTATTAATCCACAAAAGAAAGATCGCCCTTTAAAATATTAACAGCTAGAACAGATTACAACATGCAACTGAGTGCGCGACAACTTCAATGCCAATATTAGGACCCATCTGATAAGTTCAGCTGAATGTAATTTGCAGGCACCTTGAAATACCTAAAACAAGATATCTAAGATTCTAAGTCTAACCGTGTACATATTGAATAAAGTTGTTAGTAAAATCAAGCCTGAATCACATAGAAGACAAATACACAGTCAAGCATTCTAGTCCATGAAGCACCTGAATTATGGAAACACCCCTTAAGCCTTAACTGTGATACTATCAGACAGTGAATCACATAGAAGATAAATGAGAAAGAACTTTCTTGCAGATTCAACTAATACAACAAGACAGCAATGGTTTGTCCTTGCTTCTAAATAGTATGTTTTGTGACTAATTAACTAGACCAAAAGCAACAACATTCTTCTGCTTTAACATCTTAAGCTCCCAGAATAAAATCCAACCGATATTTCTCAACACAGAAAAGGTGTTCGGATCACCCTATAAACAGATTAAAGAAATTTTCTACTTCACAGAAGTCAAAACTATCACCGCTAGCATAAATATTCTTGTGAAATTACGTTCGGCGCGTCGTTACAGTCCACGAATCGCACGGATTTGCGTAAAGAACCCAAGCATGAACTGCAGAGGCGTACCGCGACGACGAAGCCCCAGTTGGCGATAGGACCCCAGAAGTGGGTGGTCTTGGGGCCGACGGGGCTGTTCAGGAACGATTTGAGCGCCGTCGCCATGGGGGAAGGGGAAGCAGCCGAAATCACCTGCCCATGTCACGCAGACCGAATCATCACCACATCGAATCAATTCAATAACAATAGCAGCGAAATCGGGGCGGCGGCGATCTCGACAGCACGTGTGATCAGCCGCAGCGTTTCGCGAGAAGATCCACCAGACAGTAGAAGGAGGGAGGCACGGAGGGATACCTAACGCAGCTCTCGTCGACGGCGGCGGCGGAAGAAACTCACGAGTCGACGAGGGCGAGGAGTTTGGTGGAGAACGGGGCGAAACAGAAGAATTGGGGAAGAAGAGGACCAATTGCAGTTGGAGAATGGGGATTAAATATAAAATTAAAATAGTGCAAGTGGACCCGCGGGTATCACCGCATCGAACGGTGGAGAGAGCAACATACTAATTCTAAGTTCACGAATTTGAAGATTTTCTTTCCAAATTCTTCAATAACTAGGTAAATGTCCGTGCATTGCAACTGAAATATATAATACCACGATAACATATATATAAGAGCGTGTTTTATAATGTTGATTCCAATTATATTTTTATATAAATCATCAAGAAAGATAATTAGTTCAAATATAACTCTAAATTGTATTGCAAAACTAAAACATCAATGTCATATTGTTTATAATGTAAGAACTTAAACTATTACTTCATGTTTATGATACACGAAAGACAATCTTGCACTTCTTTAGGAATTAACATTTTTCTTGAATTGCCGTTGTATGTCAATAGCCTGATCACAAAGTCATTTTGTATTCTTCGGCCATCCTGCTCAAAGTAAAATATACGACCAGAAAGTAAAATCATTAGCTTAATTATAGTAGAGATAAATAAATCATTGACCGGAAATAGTATTTTCGCTTACCATATTGATCTGTGTGACTTCCCCATTACTCCAAGCCTCCATTAGTTATAGAACACGGAAACCAGACAAACTTCTGAAATATAGAAATAAATTGTTAGCAATTCATTATATTATAAAAACATAACATAGTTAGTATATCATTATACGGGATGGTTCGAAGGAACTTACGTATCTATGTCAATGGGAATGCCATCTGAAATTATACTTTTTCAAAGAAAAATGCTTTTCTTTTGCCAACCAGAGCCTTGAGCGACCATGCCAATCCTATACGTCATGTAATATTTGACACAATGTATATTACCTTGTTTGGCAATGTTAGTCTTGTCTCCCAATGGTGCACGAGAATTATCATCCATTGTATGAATCTATAACAGAAATAATGCAATTAGCACTTAAAGGCTATAATGAAAATCAATATTCAAATCAAGTAAACATGTGTTCGGCTGTTTTTCAACAATTGGATATTAGTGTGCGAGTAAAACATGAAGGCAAGATGCAGAGAAGTAGCATTTTTTGAACAAAGATGATATATATAGACCTGACTCTCAGTTATTAGCCTACATATGGCGTTGCAACCTGCAGCTTGTCGACCTAAAGGAGTTTTCAGAAGTAGTAGATGCATTCAGAATTGCACATAAGGGAAAAGGGCCAAGAGAGGCTCCCAAAAAAAAAATCAGCATGTGCAAATTTGGCTTCCCAGTTCTGTAGAATAGATAGCGATGCAAATCCAAATCTATACACATTTAGGTGGAGCTTAGCAAACACTGATTATATATATCTACTCATCAAGTGAACATGATGGAGCACATGTGGACCAAGGAAAAAACCAACGAAAGGTTCAGCAATAGTGGTGTGTTCAGAAGTAGTAGATGCATTCAGAATTGCACATAAGGGAAAAGGGCCAAGTTTGGCTCCCAAAAAAAATCAGCATATCAAATTCGGCTTCCCAATTCTGTAGAATAGATAGCGATGCAAAAGCAAATTTGTAGACATTTAGGTGGAGTTTAGCAAAGCACTGATTATATATATTTACTCATGAAGTGAATATGAAGGAGCACATGTGGATCCAAAATATTAAAAAGGTCTATAAAATTATTTCCCATACACCACTGAAGTTACCTTTGAAACCTTGTTGCAGCACACAGCAAAGTCAGACAATCTTGAAGTGAGATTGACTCACCTGCACTGCCCAGATATAAATTACATTCCAGCTTACAGGAAAGGAAAATAATAACCATAATATAGGGACAAATAGAGTGAGCATACAACATTAGTAGATGTTCTGTAAAAACCCAATGAGGACTATGAAGAGATGTTCCAAGTTCTATTTTGCAGCAGAACTTTCAGAAATTAAACACAAACTTTTTTGAAGCATTGAGTACCACCACAGAACATAATGCAATTAGCACTTAAAGGCTATTAGTAATCATAGATCACATGGTAATCAAGTTCATGACATAATTCAATTCAATGACGAAAACAATCTTAGATCACAGAAGTGTATTAGTAATCATAGCTGCCTACCGTACAAAGATCTTTTCCTATAGGTTTTCTTTTGTTCTGTTGAACAGGTGACTTATCTACTTGTTTCAGTAACCAGAGTTCCTAATTGTATATATGGACTACAGTAGCAGCTCCAACATTAAGTTCATTGGAGGAGGCAAGTGCCATGGACACAACTGGGCTACAATTGGCCCAAACCTGCAAATAGCATGGCAGGGTTTTGGATACCGCATCAAGAACCATGACACAGGCACGATATTGAGCACTAAATGTGCTCGATAACAAAGATCATTTACATAGGCATGACTATCAGCTATCTTACAAAACAAAACCTTCTTGATGTTGCTTAATGATACCTGAAAAATGCTGGTGCAAACTGAGGTCCTAAACCCAGCTTCCTCTGTTGTAGTGATGTTTACCTGAAAAAAGTTGCGGCACGCCCTCAGTTGAGGACCCAAAAAGGAAAACGGTAACCCATAAAAAAATACAAATCAGTAAACAATATCTGGTAACCATGGAAAGGCACATTTATAAAAAGGCCTCATATGCCTGATCTCAAAGACTTCATCCTATCCAATTCACAGAATCCTTTACATCTGTTACTCAAATTCAGTCCAGGACCGGAACACCTATTACTGAAACTAAGCTAAGACATTTAATTGGTTTACTGAACCAAAGCTATACTCAAATCATTTGTTTTTAAAACAGCAATAGTTACCAATCTCAAGTGTTGACTTAATTCTTGAGCAGTTCGGCTTATCGCTGGTGTGAGGGGATCATCAAGAAACAGAGTTGTTTTTAAAAATGCACAGCCCAAATTATTTGTGCATCATAGTTTTAGAGTTTGAGGGCCGCAAAAAATTATCAAATAAACATGGTACTGATAGGTCATACATCACAATTAGAGATCGGAAGAAGTAAAGAAGAGATAAGGTCTGAACAAACCTTGCAGGCAATTCCTCGAGCAGCGGGCGGGCGATGTAGGCACCACCGGCGGTTCTGCTCAACGCGTACGGACAAGAGCGGCGACGTGCCGACGCCGGGAGTAGGTGTGCACCGCTTGCACGGACGGCGTGGGTCCTTCGCATCGGCCAAAAGCAGCGACGTCCCCCCTCGTTTCCAGCAGGAACGCCGTGGCTCTTGCGCCTCCGGCCCCAAGCGGCGTCGCGGAGATCCCACTTGTAGGCGGAGGTGGAGCAGTGGAGGACCGTGGGGCGAGATGGAGCAGTGGGTGGTCTGGCACCGTCGGCAGCGTCGACGAGAGCACGACGTACAACGGCGACGGCGGCGGCGGAGGTGACCTCAACTCCTACCGTGATGGAGCAGGGGTAGGTGTGGTGGTTTCAGCGCCGTGGCTTTCGGCGGCGGCCAGACTTAGCCTAGCGCGATGGAGCAGTGGGACGGCGGGGTCCTCCTGCTGCCGGATGGCGTGGTTAGCGTTGTTGCGGCGGCGGCGGCGGCGGCCAGGTGCCCGGTCGTCGTGGTTTGGGGCGGAGGCCGCGGCGTTCCGTGGTGGCGAGCTGGGCGCGGAACTGCAAGGTACGCCGCGGGCCCGACGGTTTTGGCTCGGTGGGTCGCGGAAGGGAAAGCTGGGGAGGGAGACGTCGCGCGTGGGCGGTTTGGCGGAGGAATGCGCGGGCCGCGGGGACGAGTTCGAGCTCGAGCTGAGCGGGCGGCGGTTCCAGTCGCAAGCGAGCGATGGCGATAGGCCGATAGGGCCGGGCGAGCGATGGCCGCGTGGGAGCGTGCGATTGGGCCGGGCGGACGATTCCGTTTGGATCCTTTTAGGGGTACAGATTCCTCTCTTCTGCTTTATTCGTTCCAAATCATATGTTGCTATAGCTTTGTCCTAAGTTAAAATTCTCCAGTTTTAAACAAATATGATGGTAGTAATATTATTTTCTATGCATGTTGTTAAAATAGCAAGCTCAACTTATGATAAATCTAAACCAATCTACAATTTCTAAGGGAGAAAGTAATAAGCAAACATATACACAGTATAAAGTGAAAGAGGCGGACACGCAAACAGATAAGCAGTACAATTTCTAAACCTAATAATGCAGTAGACACGTAACTCTGAACATGGCCAGCAGGGGCGGACCCGGCCGACCCGGCCTCACCCGGCTCTTGTAAATAAATTAACCTACAATGCGTATGACAGTTTTTCACACCATAACAATATTGTCATGTGGTGATACATAAATTTTATGGTCGAAGCTTACGAGCTTCGCAGTTTCATCATCGTTCAAAATGACTATGGTTTAGGGTCGGTCTCTGTGGTTGGGCCTCCTAACTCTTTCTTCTCCATAAACCTGCACAATTCAAGCTCCAGCATTAATACATTTCTTTTTGAATCATTAATGTAAGTTCGGTTGCGCAAACATGCAACCGACACTGTCGATTCTTTGTTGCTGCACCTTCACCAGAGTTAGGGATCGCTTCCTCCTCGGATCCTAGAACTCTAGCGACAGATTAACACGACTACAAGTGGTGATGAGTGAGGGGCGGTGAGTTGGTGCTAGTCGTGGTGCGTTGAGGCGACAATTAGACAAAGCAGGGGCAAGGAAGCCTTGTTAGCAACTAGTTAGCAGAGGCAAAGGATTAATGAAGAGCGAGGTTAATGGGCGGTGAGGTGTGATAGTGTATCTCCAATGGCTATGGGCGGTGGTGGGAGGGTCGGGTCACATGCTCTCTCGACCGTGCGATAACTTCATCCATTACTTGTCGTTTGGGCTCAAAACTCCATAATGTTTTGGTTGTCATATGAAACTATGAAAAATGAAGTTTAGCGCATAGTAGGGAAAAGAGGGGCTACAAAATATGAGTATTTATTGCGACAATAACGGTGACGGAGATGTCTGGCATATTTTATTTGTGCGAGTGGAGGCGAGAACGTAAATAATGTTTTGAAATGAAAGCGGAACATGTGGCCAAGGCTAACAATGTTTGTTGAGGTTTTTGCAAAGTTGTAAGCTTGAACAGATTTAGTGGAGAAGCCTCACCCTTGTGCCCTAGCCCAGCGGGACAGCTGGTAGAGCTGAACAAATTCGTTGCAGCTATGTGTTACCATAAGGAAGTAATTCCGAGGTCGTACCATCCATGCGAACCTGACGAAGAGCGCAGAATACACACACAAAACTGCACAAAAACATGAACATCAATCGATGGTTACAAAACTGCAAAAAGAACTATGAGATATACAAATATTCACATACCTCCTGTCATATTGCCGGATATCATTTCAGGAGGCTTTTTTGTGTCGGCCACACTCTGCAAACAAAAGTATATAATAAAAATTGAAACTCCCAAGGGTTTTTTTTGTTGTAATGTACAAGCACGTACTCCCTCTGTGCCAAAATGTGTGACTTTTTTGTTTTCATACCACAAGTTTGACTCAATTTATATAAAATATGTGCAATATTTATATTTTTAAATAAATTTATTAAAAAACTAGATTTAAAGATCTTTCTAACGATACTAATTATATACTATAAATATTAATATTTTTAAAAATAAAATTACCGGCAGTTGTTTCTCGGGAAGGGCAAGTGACAAACATTTTGGAACGGAGGGAGTAAGAGTGAATAAAAATGGTAGAACCAAATGTGAATCAGATATTGTGTGTTAAAAGTTATTTCAATTTGGAAACTTCAGTGAAAAGTTAGTAAGACCACTTAATTATGTCTTAAAACCCAAAAAAACTATCCAAAAATTATATCCAATCAGCTATCATGATATTATTATCCAATAAAATCTGAATATCCTATTAATATTTAATTTGTGTCCATACTCCTATTCGATAAGGCTATATGGGCGTCCCCAACAAGACTGAGTTAGCTAGAGACACCATGAACTAAAATTGAAGGTCCCAAATGTTAAGAATGGCATGAAATATTATTAATAAACTATCTCTTTTTTAACTTGATCAAGCTTCTGGATAGATATGGTATCATTAAATTATCAAATGAAATGTACTGTTAATGTATATTTAAGTTTGATTTATTAAAGCTATTTTTGATGTGCTAGGTATTTATCTTATCCATTCTCATATAACTTGGTCAAAGTTATACTAGTTTGATTTAAAGCAAAACTAAAACAACTTCAATTTAGAACGAAGAGACAAGATGCAACTTGCATTTAAAACTAAATATAGTATACTCTAACGTGAACAGGCCGAGTATCAATGATTGGAGGTCTATTATTATGGTTGCAAATTGCATCGCATCATTTTGTTTTTTTATTTTTGGATTGGGGACGTGCGAATAATTCATTCCCCAACAAGAAAATAAATATGTGCAATAATAATTCGTCCCCGATAAGAAAGTAAATAGTACTATGTGCAAATAATATGTGACTTTAGGATTACCTACTAATCCTTTTGTATCGTCTATGTGTAGGTCTATTGGTCATTACCACTTTTCTTAAAGCAATACGTGTCATGCATAATTTTAAAAAAATAATAAATAATATGTGGCTTTGTAATTTTTTTCGCCATGAGAGCCATTCAGCTATCAAGTGTCAACAGTGGGCTGCGGCTTGCCGAGTTTGTGGAGCTATGGCCTGTCTGTACTCTGTACTAGTGAAGTAGTGATGGAAATGGACTCGTGCAATGGAAATTGACGGCGGATGGACCGCAACGCATGATTCGATTCGTATATACAGGGGCATGCACATCATCTAGTTTCAAACTTAAAACTGTTCGATTCAAAACACAGCAAGCAAGTGCGACTCAGACAGACTGACACAAATGACCTGCGAGAGAAAGTGACACACTCACTCAAGTCAAACCATCCGTCAGAAACTACTACTGGCGCTCAAGCTCAACAGCTCAGCTCATGTCTCAACTGAACAGAGACGATTCACGATCTGGAGCTCTCAGCAAACACCAATAATAACCACGATAGAGCAGACAGCAGGAGGTATATAACGTACCGCGAGGATGATGCCCCAGTTGGAGACGGGTCCCCAGAAGTGGGTCGTCTTGGGCCCCACTGGGCTGTTCAGGAACGCCTTGAACGCCGCCGACATGGCTGGCGGGGCGAGACGTACGCCGGCCGGCGACTCGGCGAGCTGAGCGTCCGCGGAGTCTGCGGAGGAAGAAGAAGACTGGCTAGGCAAGATTCCGCGGAGTGGTTGGAGTGATGGGCATTGGACGATGGCAGGCGTTGTATATAAAGGAGAGATCCAAACGCCACCACCACAGGTGACTGGTCCATTGCTACTCCACTTTTTATCTTGTTGCCGTCCGGTCCGGCGGCTTTGGAAGCAAATAGGTTAATCATACAGTCCACGTCGTGCTGACTGTGCTAGGTTAATCATACAAAACACAAGAACTGCAATGCCGCACATTTTGTGATAGATGATGCTACGTATAAGCTGCTAATAAACAGGGGGAACCCTTACTCCCGATCGAGAAAAAAAAACAAGGAATTGATCGGCATGTGGTAATCTTATATGTGCTTGTTTTTTCTTCTTTTTATTCTGTGTAATTAATTTGGATTGCATGGAAAGACAGGGTTATGAAAAGTTGGGCTCAGTTGACAGAAGATGCAGTAGAGATTAGGATTATGGAGTTTGCTGACTCAGTGTTGGAGTATGTGGTTGGTTGGTAAATTCAAATACGTTCCTTTTGGTTTCTGCTACTGTAACCATCCTTTGGCTATATTGGCTTCAACATAATAACGTGGATCCAGTTCCTTTGGCTATTTTCTTTTTCATTTCTGCACCCCCGTGATGGGAGAGTTACACAGATTTCAGCTTAGAGTATAATGTTTGGTTGTAGATTTTATAAATGCGTTTAAGCCAATTTAAATCCCCTTACAATATTCACTCAACCCAGCGCCAATAATGGAGAGCAGTAGAGCATACTCATCCTCTGATCTTCGTTGGATGTCGCTGTAGCAGCTCCTTCGCTGTCTCTGATAGGTGTAGCGTCGAGACGTTTGATCTTCGTTGGATGTCGTTGTATAGGAGCTCCTTTTTCTATCTCTGACAGGTGTACCGTCGAGCCGTTTGTTATCAAAATCCTACATCACCAAATGGTATTTTTACTGGGGGCAAGATTAATTGCTTTTAAAAAATTGAAGGGAGACTATAGAAAAAATGAACCGCCAATTTGACATTGGCTGACACAAGCTGTATTTATGGATCCAATCTCAACTTGTACAACCAGTCCTCTCACAAAGAAAGCATTGAAACATCACTTCATTGCATCGCCCCTCAAGTATTTACAGTTCTTTCAGAAATGAGTACATCAGGCCTCCCACGCCCCCACCTAGTTCGAGGGGCGGCTCTACCACTTTGGTTTATGAAAGCAATGTAATGGTAACAAAAACAAAGAACAAAGGGTGGGAATAAATGGCATTCTTTCTATACAATTTACATCGAAGTTACAATTACAACAAGGTTCTGGCTTGTTAAACAAGGGACCATGTCTGTCATTTTCTGTCATAAGTTAAGTTTGACATCACACGGCTACCAACCCTGCTCATCGTTTTCGATATGAGGGGCTGAAGCCGCTTGCTACTTGATGTTTGACTGGTGCCCTCCACTGGCTTCTGATACTCCTTCTGAAGCTCCTCAAGACGACTCGATACCTGAAAAAAATGAAATACAAAAGAACCATGGCACTTATTATCTACCAGGTAGGCAGATTTTCATGACTGACAAAGAAATCCAGATAAAGCAGATGGAGTTTGCTAAATGTTCGTTCACGTCTGAGTGCAACAAAATGAGACAAGTGACATGCTGGATCAACATTATGCTACTTGAAGTTCTCTAAATTTGCTAATTCAGTTATCTATTGGGACAGAAGTTAAATAAGAAATACAAAGGTAACAGTGGCACATGCTATAATGCATTTGCAAACTAATCGAACACCACAGTATTGGAATTATTAGCTAGCAAACAGATGCATCAACATTAAAGCCACATAAAGAAGATTACAGAAACTTATATGTTAAAAGAATATTTTATAACAAAGAGAATTACTATAGTAGTATGTAGCACCTTTAATACTAGTGAGTTCTCTTATCTTACTATAAAAGGGAGACAGAACGTTGTAACCCAAAGCCAAAAAGCAACAAATGGATAGTTTCACAAAACAGCACAGATCAACTTATAGTTTTTGCTATGATGGGAAAATCAAAAGAAACACATGAATATGATACATGTAAGAGCACATTTATCCAAAAGCAAGCACTCATGTGAACACAACACGAGTTTTGTGCAATAAGAAGTGAATTACCTTAAATGAGAAGGCAAGTGGCAATAATACATCTGGATCTGTTGCCTCCTCAGGGAAATTTCTCAAGGCATGCAGTAATTGCTCAAAAGGTAATTTAACCTGACAGTTAGCAATTCAATACTTCTCAATATTTGCTTCAAATATGATTTCAAGCGGAAGTGGCAGAAGATACAAATACTAACCAAATCATCATGACAGAATCTTAATAGAGCCAATCCAACTTGGAATACAACCTTAATACCCTGTTAGGTATCAACCAGCAATAAGAAATAGCAACCAGATCAGAAAGTGCACAATACAATCAGTTTTTCTTTCGGTATTACATCGACTTCAGATTGGTAGATTAGCACCTAAAAACTAAAATGAATATAACACATCAAACAATAACCTGATCTACCGCCTGTGACCAAGAGGTCCAGGGTTCAAGCCCCAGCCTCTGCACATCTGTGCAGGGATGGCTGCTGGCTATTTTTCCTTCCCCAGACCCCGCAGTGCGGGAGCCTACGGCACTGGGTACGCCCCTTTAAACAATAACCTGATCATATGAAATAAACTTTCAAGCCAAAAGGTTTTGGTCCACATGAAAAGGGTACTGAGAAAGGAACAAGCAGCTGTGTTGTTAGAAGCCTATTTAAGAGTAGCACAAAAACCCATTTCATATAACTAGCACAGTCACAAGCTTAAAGTATCTTGACTTTGACTAACTATAAATGAAAAAAATATCAATATTACAATACCAGTACCATTAGATTGGCCATGAGATATATTTTTCATACTATACTTATCTAGTGTCATAGACATTAATATTTTTACCTATACATTTGGTCAAACTTTAGACACATTAACCAAGATTGCACCTAGAACTACACTCTTTGTGGACAGAGGTAGTATATCTTAAGTCAAAACTCTTTAGGTAGACCAGTAGGGTTTCCTAATGAAAAGAGTTGTACAGATACAAGAGACTATACTATTCATGAAGCAATAATGCCTAAAGAAAAGTCAAATAACCCAACGTGAATGTAAACACAAAATACACATATGTCAGGATAAGTTTCTAACCTCATAAAGAAACACATCCCAAACTCTAAGAGTTAGATGAAATGGGAAGGAATATGAGAAAACTGTGATAAACCACTGGCTTGCATACATGCTTGGGTTTATCATTTCTTCAACAAAATGTTGTCCCAATTTTGGCATGAGCTCCACAACTAATTTCTCAAACTGAGACAGATATTGCTGCACGAGTGGCAAACCAGCCTGTCCCAAGGGTAAAAACAGATCAGTAGAAGTTTATAGTATGTAGGTTTACTCAAGAAAAGAAGAAATTTTACAATTTTGCATCTCCAGCATTACTAATCACTCAAAACTTATCAACACTGATGGAATGCGAGTAGCCAGGAAAATATTTTACATAGTAGTTTACAATTTATATACATCAGATAGAATACACAATGAAGACAGCCATGAAACACGCATTATGATGCCCTCAAATTATAACAACTGGAAATCCAAATGTAATCCTAAGATAATAACAATTACCTGATACAAGCCTTCCATTGGTGCATGGACAGCTCCCTTTAGCAACGCAACTAATAACCAGAATGCATCCTCCTCACTCATATAAAGAAGCAGCAGCCCAGCTAAAAACCCCATTCCCTGTGAAATGAATTGTATAAACAATAGAATGTTATTCCAAGGAGATCTTTAAATCCAAAAATTAGGTCACCAGACTCAACGCAAACCTGCACATATCCAACATCCCTGTCATAGACAGAGTATGCTTTCAAAATGTTATACAAGGATCTTTGGCCTGGACCATGCCTTTGTTGGAAGAATATATGAGATGGAAATGTGCGTGATATGTCACGGATAATTTCCAATTCAGAGGCCGATGTCTCATATATCACCAGTGTCTGCCCAAAGTATAGCACAATGATACAAATAAGATTAATATATCAATAGCAAGAGCACTAGTCTACATAATTCTCTGATCATTAAGAAGTATAGATGCAAACAGTAATAGATACAAAACTATTAAAAATAGGGCACTTAGTTCCTTCAAAACTGTCAGGACTTACGAGACTAGCCACAAACTTCAGTGAACTCAATAAAAGTATGGTGGAGTTATCTGTACAAACTTGCACCTTGAGAATGGGATTCAATAGGATCCAATGCTGATATGAGTATATATATATAATAATCTTTAAAGAGTTCAAATATTTTATTTAACAATAATACATGTATGCTACTTCATGTGCTGTTCGCTTGTTCCCATGTTTCTCAATCCAGTATAACTAGTCAAATCACAATCATATAAAATGCCAGAAGATGCAAGAAGAAAAAAAGGATCCTCATGGGCACCTCATAAACCCCAGGGTTCATCAGTAAGAGGTCCCGACTGCCTGAAATCAACTGCCAAACAAGTCCTCTGAGGCAATCAGGAATTCCTTTCCTTATTCGCCTTTTAACCACATGTGGGTTCCTTCTAACATAATGCTTCCAGTCACTACCACCAACACCTATCATCTTCCTCCATTTTCTTATCCTTCTTTCCTCCCTACAGTAACAGAAAAAGAAAACAGAATAAAAGCACCTTGTAAGGTGTTTACAGAAATAAAAAGTAAGGTGCAGTAAGCCAGTAACTGATTTACACAAGTAAATATAAATAGTCTGATACGGGAAAGGATCGATAATATGGAGTCAGAGGCATGAGTAAGGTAGTAATAAGAAGAGTGCTTTATCAGTGAAGCAGTCTAATGTATTAGAACCATATCACCAGTAAGTGCTGACCAAGCTAATACCCAATTTAATATGCAGAAATGTAGTAAGAGCTGCTAGAAAGAAGAAAATAGAATCTAGAATGATCTTACAACCACCTAATGGAATAGACTAACATATCAAATTGGTAGAAACAAGAAGATACAATGACCCTAATATATCATACAGCCCACACATTCTGACAATACATATCTTGTACCGCAGGTCATACCTTTCACGTTCATGTATAGGTTTGCCTTTTGGAATTCCATCAGGTGAGTTGCTTTGTTCTGGCTTTATAAAACCAAATCTGTCGACGCCACGAGAAGGAGCTGGCCCTGGTTCAGTGTCATCGGCCGCTTTCTTCTTATCCATCTCACACTAAGTATCTTCAGACACCTTGGCCATGTATCTAAACTGCCATCCTGCCAATTATTTCGACAAACCATCAGACTGATGTAAATCTCTGACCACATGAACTTAAAATGGAACAAAGCAGATGAATGAACAGTAACGCCTTTTAAGTATCACATGTCATCACTAGATATACAAAACACGAATTTAGGACAGAGAAATGGACCCTGTTCCCGAAGACCGAAAGGATCAGCCAAAGGAATGTATGAAACACAGCATACTTCGCAGGTCCATGCTGCATAATCCGATGGCGCTAATCCTACTGACCCAATGGTCAAAAGCTAGCAATTCGTAGCTACTCAATTCGCCTATCCGATGCCCCCTCGGTCCTCCTCCGATCCTCCCTGCAAGCATGGATTCCAACAAATGCCGGTGAAGGGGCGCCTCCCACCCACAGCCGAATACCCTCAACCATTGGGATCCACAAGGACCATGGCAACACAAAATCCCACAGACCCGACGCCCCGACGAGGACGCGACAAGCCGCTGGCAGCATTCGGATCGGGCGCCGGCAGCACCCGGCCGTACCGAGCCCCCATTCCCGCGCGAGCCCCGCCCGGGGAATACGAAACTCGAGCAGGACAATTTTTTCCCCAATCTCAGGAGAGAGAGCTCGGGAGACCGACCTGATCGTCGCGCGGCGCGGCGTGCCAGGCCCGGAGCTCGGGAAGAGGATGGGAGGAGAGGAGATGCGATTTTGTCTTCTTCGGTCTCGTGCGAGGGTTCTTCGGCGATCGCGACCCAGACGCGGAAGGGACTCGGGATTTTTTCTTCCCTTTCCTTAGCCGGACACGGACAGGACGGCACGGCAGGCTGGATACCGAGGTGGCTCGGTTCGATATGCAACTCGGCTCGGTTCGAGACTCGGGCTCTCGGCTCGTAAAAGAAGATTGATCCGCGAGCACGGGAGCTGAGGTTGATCTTGCTATGCGTAAAAGGAAAAAAAAAAAAAGCACAGCGATAACCTGCGCAATGCAAGCGGATCAGTAGCAACCAATTGTTAAGAGTTCAGACCAAAAGATGAAAGATGTGCTTCTAGCAAAACTTCACCCCGTGTGTTTTCAGCTTTGTAGCTATTCTAATATAGGAGTCAGGGTCCATTAAATCTTAGGCCCTGTTTAGATCACTTTATTTTATAAAAATTGAAATCTACTCAATGGATAGCCGATAGGCTATTTGATGGACAACATCGTGTTCTTAGTTAGCAACAATAGGGCAATTGGTACAAGTTAAGATGTAGAGTAATTGGTAGCTGATCTAGTAAATAACAGACTAGATAGGGGTGGGTAATTAAGCTGCTCCCTTTGCTTTTATCATAGACATAGAGTTCTTGGGTCAATGGGGTCAAAGAATGAGGTCAAGGTATGTGGTATGCTACTTGCGAAAGGTTTTTACACTACACGGTTGAAAATGATAACCAAGGATTTGGTTTGGGTAAGCTATTTTATGTTATCTTGTCATCGATGGTCCTCTCATAGGAGTCTATAGGAAAGATATGTGAATTCATAGGAGTAGCCTTTTTGCATGGCATTACTCAACATAGGGATGACGTTTGGTTCAGTCGTTCTAATATACTTCCTCCGTTCTAAATTGTAATTCACTTTGATTTTTTTGTTGCATGCATTTTGTTATGTACCTAGATAAATAATATGTCTATATACATAGCAAAATGCATGCACCAAAAGAGTCAAAGTGAACTATAATTTAAAACGGAGGGAGTATCTAATAGTAAATGAAGATGAATGTCTATGCTTGTGAATTAGGCTAGGAAAGCTTTTCTCTTATGGGAATGAAGGCAAGAGAAATTGAAGTATTAGCAAGGTCAAAGCTCTTGCAAGTGAGAAACAGGTAGCAGGTAGGAAGCCCGGGAGTTTATTTCGTTGCGCATAGTGCGAGGCATGGAGATAGAGACTTATTATCATTCTGATTGAAGAGCCTACTTTTCATTTTCTTTGCACGATGTGTGCCTACATGTTTCGGTCTCCCTACTCTACTTTTTTGTCTTTATAGATGTTGGGTTGGAATACTCTTCGCTCTTTGTAAGGAAGGGTTGCAATATGCGGGTTGCGGTTGACGTTCTTAGATCGAGGGTCAATGTCTTTGACCCCTGTTTTATGTGACTGCCTTGTATGTATATGTATGCACTATGCAACAAAGAAGCAACTCTAAAACTCCAGTGTGTGCGTGTGTTATTACCTCCTCCATTACCAACAAAATATGCAATGGTGTTTCACTGCTGCTTACACTTATGGATTTAATCTTTGACTTTGCCCCTTCTGACTAACCTTTATGTTTTGACTTGCTTTTATGTTATAGTTGTGTTAATTTGGATTAATGTGTCTTGATCTTCTCATATAATGCTATTTGTAAGTAAGTTCACTTGATGGTGTTACGGTAACAAATTGGTGACTTTTATCTTACTACAAAGTATGTCGTTATGCTTAATTACACCATTCAATCTATCTACAATAGCTCTCAGAAACTAATAAGAAAGGCAATCCCTTCTCAACATGGATTAAGGGGGCGAAACAAAAGAAACAAGTTATGACTCCAAATTTCATTTTTCATGTACTAGATCATATATATCAATTGAAATAATTTTAGGCATTTAACATTAGTATTTCCTTTAGTGTTCTAGAATGACCAATCTAACAATTAATAAAGTATTTCCTGATATATAAGGATATTTCCTTACAGTATGGTCAAAATAAAATTCTACACTAACCTTGTAAGACATAATAACCTAAGTATATTAAACAATCAACAAGAGTTTTCTTTTGACGAATGATTAGTGTTATAGTTTTTCGGAGAAATAATTGATAGAGTTGAGTCTTTTAGAATGGAACATATCACGGGAATTTGAGATGAGCTACTATACACGTTGAGCCCTGATACACTATTAAGCTTATGACTTCACACCTAAAGGTAATTTAATATAGTGAACTGTTAGTTTATTTGCGTACATTTCAAGTCTGAAATTAAATCATGACTAATTTTATTGGCCTCACTTGCTATGTGCTTCTCACCCAGCAGTTTTAATTTCATTTTCAGTTGCTTTTTTGAGTCTCATGCTACGCTAATTGTACTTGTACTATTTATTTTTCTATTGCTAATTTATGTCTTATAAAAGCAAACCACTCACTAATTTTAAATCTATGTGTAGAAGTGTAAGGTCCTAGATGGTTAGAGGGGGGTGAATAGCCTATTAAAAAAATCTACAAACCACTAGATAAAACTTGATTAATATAACAAATAGCGTAAACGCGGTTTTGCCTAGCCTAGATTATGAGCAAACCTTCTAATGATAATTCTAATATATATATATATTATGATCTCTATGTCACACAAAGGCTATGTGACTACTTTCTAATCTATTGAGCTATCAAGATACCAATTCTACACAAGCTACATAACATGAATATATAAATATATATATATAACAAAGTAAATACAAGAAGTAGGATGGCAATTTCAATACCGACGGTGGAGTGAAGTTGTTGCCTATCACCAAGATGATATTCAATCAATCACAATGACCAATATAAATATATCGATGAAGAACCAATCACCGGAAGACAAGAGATGACATAATTATTTTTCTCCCGAGGTACATTTGCTTGCCGGCAAGCTAGTCCCCGTTGTGTTGACCAACACCTAGATGGTTCTTTGGTGTGACTCGCAAGCCACTTGCCTCGCAAGGCACTCCCTCGCAAGGGAACCGCAAGACACCACTCTCAAGTGCAGTAACACAATGACATGAGCAATCCACTAGAGTTAGAATTTAGCACTCCGCCGGGGAACCACAAGAACCCCTCACAAATATCACCTTGATTGGGGTGGACACAATCACCAAATCCCCTCACCAATCAATCCAACGACAACCGTCTAGGTGACGACAATCACCAAGAGTAATAAGAATACCACAATTACAATCACACTCCTAATGCCACAAATATGAATCACAAATGTATGCACCTAGGGTTTTCCAAACCTCTCACCAAATGAAACCATGGAATAGAAAGGAGAGGGAGGGGATCCTCTTGGAGCTCTCAAATCGATCTCTAGAGCAAGCTCTCTCAATGAATTGAAGCACAAATCAAGAGATTGAGAGAGGAAAGGATGAGAGCTTCTTGTTCTTGTTCTCGGGTTTGCAAGAGAGAAGAACAAGAGAGGGGAGGCAGCACTTTCAGATTTTCGGGTTGGAATGAATGAGCTCTCTGAGAAAATGGGGGTGAGACGGGTTATATACCCGACGCTCAGATGAACTACCGGAACTTCCGGTTATAGCACCAGAACTTCTGGTAACAACCGGAACTTCCGGTGGAACCCACCGAAACTTGCGGTCAATTTGAGATCCGACCGTTTGAGATCCGTTGTACTGTAAACTACGCAGACCAGAACTTCCGGTCAGAGTACCAGAACTTTCGGTGCCAACCGAAACTTTCGACTGGAGACCGGAACCAAATGAACACACGCGGCTGCTCGCGAAAAGTCAACTACCGGAACTTCCGGTCCGTGTACTAGAACTTCCGGTGGCAGCCGGAACTTCCGGTCGAAGACCGAAACTAAATGAATGCACGCGGTCCCTCGCGAGAGTTTGAACTACTGGAACTTCCGGTCCACAACCAGAACTTCCGGTGTGCCCAGTTGAGAGAAACATTTTCATTCTAACTAAAGTATCATCTCAACCAAAAGTTACCAAATCACTTTAGCACTTGAGATAGTATTTCTCCAAAACTTTTCAAGGGAATTTCTCAACCATCTCAACAAGCCACTAAACCCCAATGCATATGCATAATGAAATTCAATTTTAGTGGCACTAGATGAGTAACACAATTATAATATTCCCCTCTTAATAGTACGGTTATCAAACTTAAATCACTCACACTCTCTATGGTGTCTTGAGTAACCAAAAATGGCCCTATAGATTATACCTTTTCCTTGAGCCCATTTTGTCGATCCTCCAACCGCCAAGCCTTTACATGACACGTGACACTCCATGTCATCATGCAACCGTCTTGGTCCATCGATCTCGATATTACTTGCTCTTCACCGTTGGTCGGTCCATCGGCGCTAAGTCTTGCCCAAGCTTCACCGTTGCACGGTCCTTCGCTTCGAAGCCTCAACTTGCCCTTCACACTTTCAACCGGTCCATCGAGCCAAGCCCATCTTGATCTTCACCATGCTTAGATTACATAACTTCATATCATGCCTCAACATTGAGCTCCACTTGGCATAGACTACCTTTCTCTAAATCATCCACTTAGAAACAAGGTTAGTCCTTAGGTTTCATCAATTATCTAAAACTAAACCGAGGACTTTCAAGAAGCCATCTATGTGTCATATACACAATTAAGTAGCACATTTCATCACCACTAGCTTTTCTAAGTTTGACAACATATTTGATAGATGTAATAATGTAGTAATATTATTCCCAATTCCACAACAACGCAAAGTGTATTCTTCTATTTTTTGTAGTAATTTAACAAGTCATTACAATTTTCAAGGGGAGGGGCATCTTTCATATATATATAGGCACACAAGGCTAACGGTACATTTACAATTTGACACCTAGATATATCTAACCCCCCCCCCCCCCCCCCCCGCGCAGTCGTAGCGGGAGAGGATCACAAACGCAAACAGTAAACCAAAGATCATTAAATAACTATATAGGCAGGCATGGTTTTCCAACCAATGTTTTCAAAAATCAATGAGGACTCAACCAAAAATCATTACACAATGTTTTCACTTGTTTTTGTTCAGTTATCGAATTGTCATTAGAATTGTAAACCAAGGTAATGCATTAAGAATCAAAATTGTAGTTTTTTTATTTCTATTAATCGAATTATTCAATATTGTGTTTAATTGCTTTCAAAAGGACTCTATAAGTGTTTGGAGGTGTATGCTAAGCAATTCCATGAGAGCAAAGGAAAGTTTAGAAGACATTAGTCTCTGGAGGTGTATGCTAGGCAGTTCCATCAGAGCAAAGGAAAGTTTAGAAGACACCAGAGGTCTTCGCCTAGGCGACTAGCCATTTTCGGCATCACTTCGGCTTCATCCGCGCAACTGGCACAGAGAGGGCCTCTCTTGAAGCTGGTAATATTTCTCCTGTTCCATTCTTCCCGCGGTAGATTGCTGGGAAAGTTCGCTCATATCATGCCCAGGTGCCATGGTCACCCCAATTGCCGCCCAATATTGCCTTCGATTGCTACAACCATATTTATCATGTGTTTACAGCTTTAGGAGTTTCGTCTACTTCAGTGCACACACTTCACGTACGACATTGGGCTTGACGTTCTTTTTGTGTAGGATTGTGTGACATTGTATCTGCTTTTAAGTTTCGTTGACCAGACCATTGGAGATCGTCTCCACCACTAGTGGATGTCAAAATTAATAAACTTTGTTTTTTTATTTAATTTCCACTCTCATTCGTGCTCTCTGTTCCATTAGACATGAAAAGGTTTTTGGTGAAAAAGGTGTGGTAGTTAGGATTGTTAGGTACCTCCCAATCAAGTTTCCCGATGCTAGGTTGCATGTATCTTCACACTAGCACTTTGCCCTCTGGGCATCTTTGTCTCCATGTCAACCAATGAAGTGGAACTAAGTACTGAGAGCGGACTGGGTATTCACTAGTTAGGTCAATCATGATATCGTGTAAGCTTTAAGACAACACTTTGTTTTTTCAAACATGGGGTATACAATTTAACAGAAATACATCATAGTTTTAGATCAGTTCAGAAAAGAACAAAAGAGCAGGTCCAGGAAAGTTGACCCAAAAGAGAACACTTTGTTGTCGCCGAGGGGCCGCTGATGATCAAATCAACTGTTCATAAAGCACTTACGTGTATTGACGGTTCCTTTATTGTGCAGTCAGGTCAAACTAGAGGGTGTGCTATCGGACGCAACAACATGTGCCACGTCGTCTTCTTGGCCTAGCGTCCATTTTCAGTAGATGCAATAGTGCAGTGGAAGTGGAAGCCTTTATTTGCATGCCAAACGAGGGCTATTCTGAACCATCATTGAAACGTTCTGCACCCACATCTACTTAATTAGCCATGAAGAGCGATACGAAAGATAGGTCGTCGGAGATAGGCCATAGGCTAAAGCAGTTATCCGTCAATATATTTTGAGAAACGCAATTGACATGAGTCCGTCAAGCTTGTACACCACACAAGGCTGAAGGTGTCGCTAAGGCCTTGTTTAGATGCCTAAGTTTGGACATCTAAACTTGGGATTTTTCTCTGTTACGCACTGTAGCAATTTTATTTTTATTTGCTAATAATTATCCAAATATTGATTAATTAGGCTCAAAATGTTCGTCTCGTAAAGTACAACAAAACTGTGCAATAAATTTTTAATTTTATCTACATTTAGTACTCCATGCATTTGCCGACATTTTGATGTGATAGGAAATAGGAATTCTGCATAGTAGAATTTAGGAGTGAATTTGGGAATCTAAACAAGGCCTAAGACAAAAACTACATTCTTCTTGCCTTTAAGAGAGGAGAGACGAGTCTTTGTCACACGTTGCTAAGGCCTCGTTTAGTTACCGGAATCGGTACCTCCCGAATCCACTGTAGCGCACTGTGCGGCACTGTAGCAATTTTATTTTTATTTGGTAATAATTGTCCAAACATTGATTAATTAGGCTCAAAATGTTCGTCTTATAAAGTACAACAAAACTGTGTAATTAGTTTTTAATTTTATCTATATTTAGTACTCCATGCATTTGCCGGTATTTTGATGTGACGGGGAATAGGAATTCTGTATAGTAAAATTTGGGGATGAATTTGGGAATCTAAACAAGGCCTAAGTGCGTGGAGTGTGTGGCCCATAAACATATATACATTCGAGCGTGTGTCCATGGCTAGGGATAGCGAGGGAGAAGAACAGGTTAGCCTGGTTCTGTAGCGAGCTAGGTGATGCATACGGTGAGTATCGAGTAGGACAGACACAAGCATAGTCACACGACCGGCTGAAAGTTTGGTCTCGCCAGCCCTGCAAAGATCCTGAGAATATATAATTCCGCATACATAATCCGCATTACGTATAATTAATTACTCACTTAATAATCACTCATGCTAATTAATCACGCACGTCGCTATCGCTCACGCATATAATATTCGTGCGCACAGTCTCGTTGAATATTTATATCGTTTGCATAGTAGTGAATACTATTGTCTTTGAATATTTAAATATCCTGCATAGTAGCTAAATAGTGTGCTTTGAATATTTTATATAAGCGTGCAACACGAGTGAAGTGCTCATGCACTATTCATATTTCGAATTTAAATAGTACAACGAATTTAAATAGTACAACGAATTTGAATAGTGTAGTAAATAGTAACTCGTGAACTTACACTAAATAGTCCCCTAACGACTAATTATTAATCAGTCCCCGAACCCCCGCGCGTATCCGGTTCCACCCGACGGTCCGTCCGTCCGACCGTCCCTGACCCCGCCCGCATCCTGCCGCAGGCCGCATAGGGCCTGCGTGCATGCCCTTCCATTCTAATTTCGGGATCGTGGGTAGGAGTAGGGAGGCGCCGGTCCCCCAGTTCGCCGCCCTCTCCGCCGCCCAGCTCGCCACCATCTCCGCCGCACGAGCCCACCTTCTATGCCGCCCGAGGACCCTCCTGGCGCCGGAGACGATAGGTCAATGAGCAGCCATGGCGGTGGCTCCGGACACTTCGCGTGGCCGTGCTGCATATCCCAGCGGTCGAGCAAGAGGCAGCGCCGGCGAGTTCGTGGAGGCAATGGCGTTCTCCTATCTTCGGAGATCGGGAACGCCCCCTTGCTCACGACCTTAAGGAGCACCGGCAGCACCTCATCGACGACGCGCTGTTGTGGCCTCGAGCTGTGAGCTGAGTAGGCGGTGCCAGATCTGTTCGGTAGCAGGCAAGGTGGCCAGCCCGGCAGCAGGCAGGAGGCCGAGCCACCAAGGCCCCTTGCGAGCTTCGAGCGGGATGAGGAACGAGCAGATTGACAAGGTGCGCCCTTTCCTCCTCCCTAGCTTGATCCCTCCGTGCCTCCATCCAGACTCAACAGAATAATATTTATGCCTCCATCATCGTCTCTGGCTAGGCCACGGATGCCTGGCAGATCGACAGCTTGCCTCACGCATGGACACTGTTTTTCTACCGCACGATTGGCTCCTGGCAGGTACGGCGAGCCCGAGTTCTCCCCTAACTCTGTCACGGCAAATAGTATCCCACCGTGCATGCTTGCTCCCCTTCTCGATTCCGTTTGATGATTTGAGTGAAGGATTTGAAGCTCGATATTTCTGCGCTACTGCTTACAGGCAAGAAA
>CM041628.1:14138459-14153290 GCA_023333625.1 Bothriochloa decipiens
CAATTCATTTAATTCATACCTTTGGCGCTGTTGCGGCGAGCAGATTCTACTTCCACGACGTCGCCGCTCATGTGGTGCCCATTCTCCGGGGGCGCGACGGGAGGCCGCGCAGGCGGGGAGAGAGCAGGATGGGCAAGGGATTTGCCCCGGTTGGCTCCTGCAGTGGCCGCGCCGGCGGTGGAGGGCGCGGACGGGAGACCACAGCGAGAACCGTCGCTAGTTCCACGGCTGAGGAAGGAGAGTTTGGGGCGCCGAAATCGCGGTGCTGAGGCGGCGACGCCGGTTGAGAGCGCGGACGCTGCGGCGTCGCGGTTCCACACGCGGCGAAGGAGACCTCGGCAGTGTCGCCTGGAGCGCGCACCGGCCGGCGTCGCCGGTTCCACGCGGGGCGAGGAGAGCCCGGGGAAATCGTGGTCGTGGGTCTGCTCGGCGTTCTCGCCTGGTCAGCGACGGTTCCCTCGCTGTGGGGGAAGACGGTCAGCGGTCTCGGGTGTATGCGTGCGAGCGCGGACAGGATGCGCGGGCGGGGCCGCGAGGGGATGGACCATCGGGTCGAACCGAGTAGGCGCGCGAGGGGAGACGGAGCCGGGACGGCCGGACGGACGACGGGAACCGGGTAGGCGCGGGGGCTCGGGGACTAATTAATAATTTGTCCTAGGGACTATTTAGTGCAGTTCTATATATATATATATATATATATATTATCAAAAAGAGTCATAGATTTTTATTATTATTTTTAATTGTCTTTTAAAAACATATTTAAAAAAATATACTGCACAGTGCAACAAGCAGCTCAGCCTGAATCTGTTATTGACGTATCTGTGTTCTAAATTACAGCCTCACATGCACACCGGCGCCAATGCTCATTACAAGTCAACCTGTTTCCTATGGACAATACGAGAGCCAGCACACCAACGTTCTAAGATGACTGCCAGAACAAGATAGCTTTGACTTGCCTGCCATCTCACTGTAAAAGGATAGTAGAAAAATCCACCAAATTAAACATGTTAGAGAAATCCATGGCATTGAAGTGCCGGAAGTCCTCATGTTAATGTTTTTTTTTCTTTGCTGGCTTATTTGTCCAGAATGTATGGGTCGAATTCTGGAGCAAAAATCTTTCTCGCTTCACCATGTACTACCCTGATGATTCGTCAGTTAGTTCTGCAAATTGGTGGTGTTAATATTCAGAGACGATGACGCCTCTAGCCTTGTACATATAAATGAATAGCGACAGCAGGTTGCAGTTGATTTATGCATGCGAATTCATCTATGCTCGCCGGGATCAAGCTTTGCTTTGCTGCTGTTGTGCCGTGGAAATTTTGCTGAGGACATTATCTGTCCGTTATGCGTTTATGTTCGGAAGAAATAATCATACACCTCTTCGATTCAGGCTGGCTTTAACCATCCTCTTGCAGTTGCAGATGTTTCTGAAAGTAGAATGACAGCATCTGCGGTTGCTTTGCCCTTTTTTTTTTCTAGGAGTTCTTTTCTCAATATACAACGGTTTTTTTTTTGTGTTGTTTTTGGAGCAAATACAACGGGAGCATGTAGCTGCAAGAAACAAAAATAACAAAGCTTCTACGGTCCGAAAGCTAATTTCATAGGGAACATCTCTCTTCGTTTCTTTTTTTTTTCGAAACGGATCTCGGGCCGAACTTAAAGGCCCATAGTCTTCCCCATGTCTCGGTAGCCCATAACTTGCGCTCCTTCGTTCTGAGAGTTTAGTCGAATTGCACCGAGAGTTTAGCATCACCTCGCCAGCGGATTAGCGGAAGGCAGACGCGTCGCGAGCTCCCGCTACAACATGAGCACCCCGTGCGCCCTTGCTCCGTACTTACATGGACGGCGTAGACGTGTGATAAGAAGGCGCAAGACTCTATTATTAAGTACTTCTTATTTGGCGGCATATTTAACATATTTATTGGCAGCATATTTAACATATTTATTAAATAGAGAGAAAGAATTTATATTTAGACTTAATGTTTGAGAGAATAAATAGGTCCGGAGAGAATCTTATTTAGACTCTAAGTCCATAATGTTTGAGAAAATAAATAGGTTTAGGCTCTATTGAGTGTCCTTGTTGCACTTGGAGGGTGCGCTGACTTATCGTCTCCCTATTTTAATCAAGTCTTATTTAGACTCTAAGTTCACAATGTTGGATAGAATAAATAAATTTAGAAGAAATAAATAGGTTTAGACTCTATAATAAAGTCTACATCATAAGTGTCCTCGTTACACTTAAAGAATACGCTGGCTTATTGCGTCCCTATTTTAATCTAATAGTCGTGGTAGATGGTGGATAGCGACAGCTCCCAAACGCTGCATCCGCAAATGTCAAACGTACTTGCTGGCTAGTCTTTTTTTTGGGTGGGTTGGGGGGGGGGGGGGGTGTTTGTGTGTTTAAGGCTGGGGTGTTGGCAGTGTTTGATCTTGATCTTGATGTGGCCTCTAGAGTCTAGATAGATACGGACTTACGAAGGACGCGAATCTAATTCAAAACCTTCACTCGTGCAGTGCAGCATAGCGTGCGCGCAACTGCCAGCTTGAATCCGATGTCCTCGGCGGCTCCTCACAGCCCAAAAATGTACGCGATTACCCCGTAGAGTTGTGGCCAGGAGCAAGTGACGTGTTCGGAGCTATTGCTGCCGATGGGCTAGCATTATTGATCAATCATCGCGGGTATGTGTGCAGTGCAGCTCAAAGTCACAACAACAAGTGGTCTATTTACAGATACAAATGCGTTTGATTTTATCGTTGCGCGCGACACGTCTGCGAAGCTGCGCCCCCAATGCTTCTCGTCGCTAATCTTTTCCTCCCGCAGCTGGGAGTCGGCGGCGAGCTCGGCCGGCCGCCGATACCGCTCGCTTGTTGCCACGTACGTACCTACTCCTTCACGAATCACGAGCGGCCGGGTCGTGTCGAAGCACCGCGTGCACGGCTGCCGCTGCTGCCGCGCGCTGAACCCGATGAGGATCCATCCGATCTGATCCGTCTCCAGGACGCGGGCCATATACATGTTCCGGCCGGTCGACGGTCAAGCACCACACCACCAAAGATCTTGGTCTCGCACGACGCCCTCACGTTCACAGGTCAAGCCAAACCTGGCAGGCGCCGCATCACAAGACCCAGCTCACGTGCCGCGCCCCGTGATTCCGTTCGTTCGTTCCTTCCCTTCGCTCTCCGTACTCCACGTCCACGACGACCCAACCCAACGACAACGACGCGCCAACCGCGTGAGTCAGAGCCGCCGCCGAGCACGCCACCGCGGCACTGCCCACCACGCTTAGCCGCTTATCAGCGGTCGTAACCGAAGAAACGCGCAGGAAAGGAAACCGAAAAAAACTTGCCAAGTTTAACGAGGTCTTGGCGCGGACAATCGCGCGGTAAACGGCAACCCCGGTCCCGCGCACCCTGTTTCCGCGAACACTCACGGACGCCTGCCATCCATCTCCACTGCAGCGCGTTCGCAGCCGACGTGCCACCGCGGCCAGTCAACCCCCTCCCACCCTCCGAGCCAGTCAAAACCCCCGCCCCGCCCCACCCCACACGCCCCCGCCCCGCGTCTTCTTCATCTTCATCGACGCCGCTCCAACAGTTCACCAACCCATCCATCATCCTCCAGTCCTCACCACCTGTCACCCCCAACCTCCCACCCCACACCACCACCACCACCGTCTTCCCCTCCCCTGCTCCCCATTCCCCAATGGAGCTGTTCGCGCGCGCGAAGACGGTGCGTCTCAAGAGCTACCACGACAAGTTCCTGTACACGGACGAGGACGAGAACCACCTGACCCAGGACCGCGACGACACCTCCGCAAACGCGTGGTAGACCGTGGAGGCCTCACCCTCGCCGCACACCATGGCCATCCGCCTGCGGAGCCTGTACGGGCGCTACCTGACCGCATCCGGCGAGCCGTTCCTGCTGGGGATGACGGGGCGGAAGGTCACACAAACGCCGGCCACGTCGGCGTCGCGCCTCCCCGCCAATGCGTCCGTGGACTGGGAGCCCGTGCGGAAAGGCTTCTAGGTGCGGTGTCGGCAGCCGGCGCGGCGGAGGCGGCGGCGACCGATCGGATCGATCGGAGACGAGGAAAACAACTACGGCAGAGGGCCGGTTCTATTATTACAGTGTATGAAATGAGTTTGTTGTTGCAGAAGTTACGGGAAGCTTCGACCATCGTATTCCTTATACTCACACTTTGGACTGCTTGACACACGAGATGCAATTGCATTATGGGCTAGACATGCGTACGTTCTTGGGCCTTGCTCGATTGGATCTTCTAGGCCTGGTTTTGGACAATTGATGAAATCTTAGGACCAACCTTATTTCTAAGTGAATGATTTAGAGAAAGATAGTCCGTACCAAGTCGAGCTCAATGGGTGAGTCATGACATGGTGTCATGTGACCAAAGGTGAAGATCAAGATGAGGCTTGGCTCGATGGATCGGTTGGAAGTGTGAAGGACAAGTTGAGGCTTCGAAGCGAAGGACCTTGCGACGGTGAAGCTTGTGCAAGACTTGGCGCCGATAGACCGACCAACAGTGAAGAGCAAATAAGATCGAGATCGATGGACCAAGACAGTTGCGTGATGACATGGAGTGTCACATGTCATGTGAAGGCTTGACGGTTGATGAAAAAGCAAAATAGGCTCAAGGCAAAGGTATATCCTATAGGGCCATTTTGTTTTCCACTCAAGACACCATAGAGAGTGTGAGTGGTTTAGGATTGATAGCCGAACTATGAAGAGGGCAGATCTTTGGTAATTCGGTTCATGAGTGCCACTAGGTCTATCATTTCATGTTGATGTATTAGGATCTAGTGTGTGAATGAAAATCCTTTGGAAATATTTGGAAAATGCTAATACACATGTATATGGAGATGTACACTTGGTGGTGTTATCACATTTGCAAAGGTGGATGAGATAGCTTTTGACCGCGTCTCTAAAATGAGGTTTTCTCAGCGTCGGACGCGTTTGGGAGAGAGCTCCGGACGCCAGGGGTGCGTCCAGACCATTGTCCGGGCTGAGGCCGGTCTGGCGCGTGACATCAACGTCCGGAGCTGCCCATTTGAATAATTGATTTGGGCGCGGAATTTTTGAACGGTGTGGACGCTGACATCATCGTCCAACGGTTCGAGTGCCGAGTGTCTGGAGGGCTCTGGACGCAACTCAGAGAGGGTCGCGGAGTTGGCCGACCTCCGGACGCTGGGCTGTTCGTGCCGAACGTGTCTGTAGCCAGGTAATGGCTAGTTGGCCGGCTGACCGAGCAACGTCGGACGCGTCCGACGGTGTGGCCTGCGGCTGTTTTGAATGAGGTGCTTTGGCGCGCGATTTGCTGAAGCGCCGGACGCATTTGGCGATGGGCTCCGGACGCGTCCGGAGGTCCCCATTTTAATGCTTTGAGGGGGTACCGGCTAGTTTCCATGTGTGATCTTATAAATAGAAGGTGGTGGGGAGGTCTCTTGGCTATTCTAACAATTTTTGTATCCTTTGAGCTGAAGCTTCTCCCTATTACTCATTCTCTCTTGCTTGCTAATCTTGAGTGAGATTGAGTGATTCGAAGTGCATTGCATGAGTTGATTCATCTAGTAGCACTTGCAAGTCGTTTGACGGATGTATTTCTTGTTACTCTTGGAGAGTACCGCTCCTAGTCGGCTTGGAGGACTGTTGGAGGCGCTGGGAAGAGTTTGTGGTTGTTTTTACCCACCTCCGGTTGATTTGTAGAGGTTCTTGTGCTTGTCATCGGCGGAGAGCCAAAAACAACTTTAGTAATTTGCTCGTGTCATTTAGTTACCGCGCTTAAGAGCGGTGTAGCGAGGTCACACGGGCTCAGCGGAAGGGTCGGCGAGGAACACCGCAATTGATGCTGCAACTCTAGTCCGCCGTGACAACAAAAACACAACAGCCCAAAACAGCGAGGAAAAAACAACTAGGCCAGCATGGATGGGCGGCAAGGCTAGCGCGAGGAGATTCGGCGGCGAGGCTAGCGCCGGAGATTCGGCAGCGAGGTTCCGCCGGATGGCACGGCGAGGGAGTGGCACAGGCAAGCTTATGACTGGGGAAGCTGCAGTCGGGGTGGAAATAGATAAGGGGCGCCGATTTAAAAAATAACGGGTCTACACATCTTGTGAACCCGTTTTACGGACCCGTACGACCGACTGACCCAGTTACTCCTACAGGCACAAAACAAAAATACCGCATCTTGAAGCAAATCAACGCACCAGAATTAGACAGATGAACTTCTAAAAAAACTGTTGACAGATAAATAACAAAATCCATTAATATATAGTCGAGAGTTTGACCCTGTCCCTGAATCGTATATCCTTGGATATATATTAGTTGCCAAGAGAATTTCTACTCGTTGCAGAGTCAACATCAACCAGCTCATTCTTCCCCAGTTGTGGTTCAGTCTCGGGCTGGCGGTGGCGGCGGCTATGAGAATCAGTATTTACACAGACAGGCCAGCGACATTGTCGCAGTCGATCCTCCGTGCATTCTATCATCATCATTCATCAAAAGTTAGCTTTTTCTCTCTTCTAAAATCACGTCACGACTCACGTGGCCTTTCTAAAAGAAAAAATCACGTCACGTAAAACGGGAAAAATTGCGCCATGCAAAATGAAAGAATTCAACGTCTGAGCGAAAAAAACATGCTACCGGAGATCCTGAAATCACGCCATACAAAACGAAAAAAAACAGAGATAATAAATCAGGACTTGCAAAAGGAAAACAAAATCTATCTCAACACTCTGCGAGTCTAAAGGCTCGCCTCTTGCCTACCGCCCTCTCCAAGGGAGACTCCGCCTCCGCCGCCGTCGCCGCCGTCTAGCCCCCGTTCCTTCTGTCTCCAGCCTCCTGCCGATGGAGAGGAGGAACAAGGGTCCATCATTGTGACAGAACCGACTAATTTATTAGAGCACAAGCACGTAATTCACCATTAAGATAGCAAAGTACATGATTAAGACCTAATAAACTAGGTAGTCATTCCCGAAATCTCGAAGGATTTCCAGCTTTCCGGCATAGCCAAGATCATAATAAGTTTAGCCGTCACCATTCACAACATACATAGTTCACACATAGTTTAAAACATCGGAGTTCGAAATAAGTTATTACAACCCAAGTTCAATTTCGAAATAAAGCGGAAGCGATTTAGTTCAAATTCACACACACACCCTTAGATCAAATACAGTGCCAGGTCCTAGATCAATATCCAGCAAAAGCATAAGGTAGAGTAGAGTGACCATGCCCAAGGTCTAATCATCACCCAACGTGGGGTAGAGCAGTGCTGGCAATAGCCATAGTACATCTCACCATCTGCAACAATATGAAAAATAAAACCCTGAGTATGAGAATGTATTCAGCTAGACTTACCCATCATAAACTAAAAATAAATTGACTCCAAGGAGTATGCAAAGCTATATAAGTGGAATATCTGACTCATTTATTTGCAAAAAAGCTTGCATTAAAGAAATAATTGATTATAACCTTCTAGCATTGTATTTTAGCTGGATTAACCTTATCATGCTAGATTAGCACCTGTTCTAAACAAGCATGGTAATAATTATTTAACAATAATAGTAACCAATTCCGGTTGAGTGCCTTTCAACGTCACGGCTCAACCATCTCATCTTTCTGTTCAAGTTATTACTACGATACCGCTGCTCAAGTCAAGTGTTCACTGTCCAGGAACGATGGCAATTATAATCGATTACTAACCAGCTGGTGGGGTATTCCTCACACAAACCACACTCACCCGCTAAAGTGAGCTACAGATCACCGAAAGTTCGACTCGAGAAAATCGCGGGATCAATAGGTACCATCGTATCCGGGAACCGCCCGGCTGCCTTATTCAGGGCGACCCTGACCTCGGACTTACTATCTGTGTAACCCATGGTCCCCCATCTTCTCCGATACGATGTGTACAGCAGGTCGACTCCTGGCCCAAACCAAACCCAGGCTTCGCGGTCGGAACGACTTATCCTTCCAGCTAAATGTGAGGCATGCGTTCAATATGATTTGAGGACGTACAACGGACGGGGTCCTAGTTCAACACAGACGGGATAACCTCACCGAACCTCCAGTTCTGTCCCAACACCAATTCCGTCCGGTCTCGATTTATTATCTCCACATGGTTATCCAAGATAACAATGTATTCAACCATTCCGAGTCACCACCTATAACTCACAGATGACAGGAAATCACCTGACTTCTACCGATCTAGTTAAAGCAAGGCTAAGCAGATAATCACACCTGAACCTAACAGGGTTGAAGGATATACAGTGGGCAAGGAATATAAGTAATGCAGCAACGGTATAAAACAACGCCTATAACTTAATGCATCAAACAAGTAAAGGACTCAAGTTAGATATTTGCAAACCACAGGGAGAATGCCCGGGGCTTGTCTTTCAGGAAAGAGCTTGGCCGATGGTCGGGACACTCGGGAAGATCAACCTCGGGATCCTCTTCTGCTGCTATCGCCTGCACCAAGGCTTCCTGCTGGCCTTTCTCTCCTTGTACTCTGGGAACTACCGTTTTGAGCTCTGACGATCTTGTATGATACATGGTGCGTATGAATACCACGAATACATAGTAAATATAAAGGTACATGCTGATGATGAATGAATTCTCAGTCGAAGATAATTTACATGATTTTAAAACATGTATGATAAGCACATGTCATCTGCATTCTCTTCTACAATCAAATCTTATACAAGCCTCACATTACAATTTACTTACATATTAAAAGGAATTATAAACGACAAATGTTTTGCACACTACCCTCTACTGAACCAAAACCAATAACAGATTTCACCTATCACAAACATCAGAAAAAGCATGTGGCAGAACCTTCTAAAGCATATGGCCCACACGCATGATTATTGTCTAAACAGACTCCAAATAACCATGAATGTGTTCCATAAAACTTAAAAGGTCTGTCGGGTAAATCCCGAATCATCCACAATTCTCCGAGCAGGATCAATCATTACAAAGAGACATTGCAGTATTACAATAGTTTTATACAAATAATATACATCAGAGTAAAAGAGCGAAAGGATTACAATAACATAAATTTACAAACCGTTTAGTTCAAACCTTACAAATCATAAGTTGAATTATTACAAACCATAGTATCAGTGGAATAACAATATAACTTAGTACATCAACCTTGATTATATGCTCTGCCCAAGAGTGAGATATCCTATTCGTCGTCACTTTCCTCGACGACGGTCATGCAGCAGGATGCGAAGCATTCCTGCCCATGAGGCTCACCTGCAACAAGGGTTCAACAAACCCTGAGTACAAAAGTACTCAACAAGACTGACCCGACGAAAAAGAGGGGTGAAGACTCAAGAAATGCAGGCTAGAGGGACAAGGTAAGGCTTGCAGGAGATAAAATTTTTTTGCAAAAAAGCTTAAAAGAAAGAAAAGCTGTCTTGCTCAAGATCAAAATTACCAGCCAACTTTCTTCTTAAGCCTTAATCATTATTCAAGTTGTTACTACGATGATGAACACCGATCGAGTCTTCTTCTCCGAGAAGCAACGGCGATTCGAATCCATTTTCATATACCCAGCTGGGACCTAAGTCACTGATATACAGGAGACTCTAACTCCTAAGCATATCATATGAACCGATATACCGGGATAACAACCGCAACCATATATCACCACATGATACACATGAGCACTTTGACCCAGTGTATCGATATACATGGGAACTTAAACCCACAGTATAACACACTATGACATATGTGGGGACTCTGGCCCACTATAAGTCACTCCATGACATACGTGGGAACTCTAGCCCACCGTATACCACTTCATGCATGTGGATTTTCTAATTTCTCGATAAACATGAGTTCACCATCGACATGGGACCTAGGGCATCAACAGACGGAAACACTATAGAGGGACTCTGTTTCCAATGCAAGTTACCCGTCCGGACTCGATTTATTAACTATCATCATGATTTCAACAGATAAAGCCAAACTCATCTTTTTTATTCTTTTACTTTTGAACACTTAATTAATTAAGCAGGGCTAGACATTACTACGTATCTTCTAAAACAGGTAACAAGGAATATGGAAATAAGACAGTTAATGCAATTGGTGGGTTATCACTCAACTCCTATTACTTAATGCAACATAACATAACTGAAGCGATAAAACTTTTATAAAATCAAGGAACGGTTTAAATGTATTCGGGGCTTGCCTTGATGGTCGGGGTAGACGGTCTCGAGTTTCGGATCAACTCCCAACTCCTGAATCTGCTCTTCCTTGGGATCTGGTGTGACAACGTTAAACTCTCCGTTAACGGAAACTATACGATACAATGATATGCTTCAACATGATGGAATGGTAAACATGATGTTCGATGGATACATGATCAGATTAATGGCTTGACTATAACTTTTCTTCACGATAAAGTTGCAAGCCAACCAAAACATACTTACTAAGTTCATTAGGGTTAACTACATTATTTAAGAAAGTTATTAGACACATGAAATATCGTTAATTAAGCCCTAATGACATGATCCAGGTAAGCGCAAATAATTAATTAAAGTGCCAAAGGTCATTAGGGTTAATGACCCAAGGTCATCAATCAATCCCAAAGTCAAACAATTCCTATAATGATTAAACTTAATTAAAGACGTTAATTAATTAATTAAAATATTTAAATAAAGGCATAAAAATTAAAGTTGTCTAATTAAACTCAAATTTTTAGTTTGAAAATCTCATGGTCTAATTAGATGGCAAAATAAATTTCAGAATTAAAATCCAATTATTTTATTTATTAAAAATCATTGTAGGTCCATTTTTCAATTAAAAGAGCTAATTTTAACTTATGTAAAAGTTATTCAAATTTGGCATTTCATATTTTTTCTAGGTAGATGACATCATAAAGAACATACATAAAAGTTTTTAGAATTTTTGGAGCTATACATGAATTACTATGAATTTTTAAATAAATCAGCATTTAAATCATTTTCTAGAAAAAGAAAAAGAAAATCTTTTTTCTCTCCCCGCGTTGACCCGACGGCGACGGCGCTTGACCGGCGGCTATCTCGCCGGCGGCGAGGTCTCCCGCGTCGGGGCTTGGTCCTACAGGCTCATCTCGGCACGGCGAGCAACTTGGGCTCGCTAAAGAAGTGGCGGGGCGACGGCGGCGCACTGGCCGGCGGCCATGGCGGCCCGGCGGCGCGGCGGCCCGACGGGAGAGCTCATCGGAGCTTCTCCGGCGATGGCGAGCGCATGAGCATGTGCAAGACATCAAAGCGAAGACGTTGGGCCAGAAAATGAAACCGTGTCTGGCCTCTAGCTCAAACGGCCACGCGCGCGGCGGCGCGGGCAGAACCATGCCGGTGGCGAGCCACGGCGGCCGGACCCTACGCTGCAAGAGAGGTGAAATTGAGGGCATGGAGGGACGCAAGAGCTCACCACGGGCACGGTGCGCACGCTGATGAAGTCTCGGAGTGGCTGAGGCGAGCTGTAGCCGGCGGCGCTAATGGCGGCAGGGGTGCTCCGGCGGCAAGGTCCGCGTTACGGCGACTCCTGTGCACCATTAAGCGGCCAAGATGCGCATAAGGGGCAGAAGAAGATGGAGAACATGATAGAAGGGTTAAAGGAAATATGTTTTTCACCTTGACGGCGGTGGACGGCGAGAAAGCTCGCGGCGGCTCGAGTGCTGGTCGCGAGGAAGATGACGGCGTGTGGGCGACTCGGGCGGGGAGAGCGAGCACGGGCTAGCTCAAACTGAGCGCAAGGACGATGTGGAGCTTCTGGCAAGAGCAATTGAGCAATGTTGGAGCGACGGCGGTGAATTGGAGCAGCGGAGCAAGGTCGGCGGTGGCGGCAGGGGGAAAAAAAAGAAGAAAAGAGGCGGCGGCCGACCTATTTATAGGGCAGGGGCGAGGTATGGACGGGCGACACGACGACGATGAAGCTTTGCACATCCAGGAGCACACTGACGGCCATGGCATGTGCGGCGGTGGACGGCAGTGCGGCTTGAGAAGCCGGCGATGGCGGCCGACGATAGGTCTCGGTGTTGTTCAAGCAAATTATAGAAATACCACTCGTTTGAAATTATAAATTACTCCAAAATTTATATAAGAACTTAAAAAATCTCCAAAAATATCATTTGCATAACTTTTTAAGAGATACACTTTTCATTTAACTGGCATCCTCAAATTCTATTTGGATTTTGAAATATGAATTTAAATTCAAAAGGGGAACAAAACCCTAGAAACAAACATTTGAAATTACTTTTGATTTTTAAATAAAATTTGAAAATCTTCAAAACTATGAAATGTTTAACTTCTCAATCCAAACCTTTTTCATATACAAAGTTTTCCCAAATTATGCATAATTTTTGAATTATGGTTTTAAAATCAAAAGGGGACAAATATTGGAAAACTGTATTTTCAAATTCATTTAAAATTATTTTTGGAAACTTGAAAAACTTTGAATACCAACTTTGTAGCTGTTGCCAAGATCTACAAACTATCTTTTTAGAGTATCTCTAAATTCTTTTTATATTTTTAATTATAGAAAAAGGGATAAATCTAGATTTTGAAATAAAGGGTTTTTGAAACCGAATTCAAACTCAATTTGGTTTCTAATTTAATTGGTTGGTTATTAGTGATCACAAACATCATCCAAGGACATTTTTAGGTTAATGACCTAATAGTACCCTTGGTTGACCAGGTTGACTTTCAAAAATCATTTTTATAGCATTCCAATTTGAATTTAAATTTGAATTGCCAGACTTGGGAATAAGCTTTGAAATCCAAATTCAACTTCAAATGTGAAAATCATTTTTTAGGGTTGGACTTAGATTTATAACTATGCTTGACACTAGTGTAAATACGGTTTACACCTCAAGTACATAGAATATAAATCAAGCATTTAAGATGACATTCGAAAGTAGGGTTTTATTATTTCATGTGACAACACATTTCAGAAACACAATCAACCTATGAAATATAAACTTGTTTTAGTTAATGTATATCAAGGTTGACCTAATCATGAATATTTTACCGTGCATATGATGAAATGGCAGGTTTTAGTTAATATAACACCAGAGGTGTTACAAAGCATTATTATACACATGAAATATTGACTTAAAGCATTATTAATTATTAAAAGAAATCAGGGTAGAACTGTAACATGGATTTAGATTACTTAGAAAATTCTGTAAAAAATACAGAAGCTTAAGCATGCCTAATGTAGACTACCATAAATTTTTTAGGTCAAAACAGTAAGTACTTTATCCTACACAAAAATGACAAGGCAGCATAATTTAACGGATATAAAATACTTTGTACATAGAAAAATTGTCAAACAATAGATCTCAGAATATCCTTAGCTCTAGATTAGCATAAAAACATCTTCCAAAAATTTTTATGCATAAATCACTTATATATTATTTATTATGAATTATTTATCATCTACTTAAAAAGACACCATAACTAAATAGGATAATATTTACATATGACATAGTCTTTTAACATTTTTCACAAATAGAGCATGACACAAGAAGTCTAACAAACTTAGATTCACATTTTTGGAGCAACACAGAATTACTTATGCATTTTCAAAGATAAAGCCATTTAATAGGGATAAATAAATCTATATATAAAAGTATTACAAAAAACACATTTCATATTTTTTATGCATAGATCTACTCATAAGAAAAATACTGCAATTTGAACCAACTCATTTGGACTAAAAATGAGTGAGTTATGATTTTTCAAAGCTTTTATCAAAATGTGGAAAACAGATTCTTTAAAACGAAATAGAAAACCGTTTTGCACCGAGAACCCTGGACTTTCTAGTAAATAATCGAGCCCTATAAAGAAACTCTTTGTGTCTAGCCATTTTGCACTTAAGTCTGAAAAAGAATAGCATATTCTGCACGTGATCCACACCGAGGGAAAAGGTTGTCGGCGGTCGGCAATCTCGCCGGCGGCGAGGTCACCGGCCGAACTACGGCCACTACTAGACTCAGCACATCAGCGCGAACCCGTTGATGTGAAATATGAAACCTATTGCCGAGGAAAATGACGGCGGCGACGATCGGCGGCGAGCGACGGCTCTGCATGTCGGCGGTTCGACGGCTGCCGGCCAACTCCGGCCAAATCAAGGCCCAAGAACTATCCTATGACCTAATTGAAGTCGGGGCGACTCGATTGCACTAGCAAATGAAGGTAAAGGTCCACTAGAATGAGCTTCGTGTGAGCGGCCGACGAGCGGCGGCGCGACCCGCGACGGCGGTCGGCCAAAATCCGATGAACACAAACCCTAATGGATCCCATGAACTACACCAACCTGTTCTACTCATGTAGGCGACCACAATGCGCAAGATAAAGGAGGGAGAAAGGAAAGGCTGGCCACGGTGAACCGTGCGGCGGTCAGGGCGGCCATGGCCGGCGAAGGGGGAAACGGTCGATTCGACCTCTACCTTGGGTCTCGAGGGCAGAGAACGTGCACAGGGTGTGCCTCACACCACGATGGAGCTACTGGCGAGCTCTGGGAAGAAAATGACAAGGCTGTAATGTGCGGTGGCGATGCGAGCTCGGGGCAGCGGCAATGGCGGCTTTCGAGCTCGCTCGAGCTTGGGAGGGGAAAATGCGGGGCGAGGAGGGGGCGTTAGCTGGCCGGGGTGGTAGAGAAAAGAAGGCGCGGTGCGTCTGGCGCATTGGAGCTGGCGACTGAGCTCAGACAGGCGGGCTACGGCGTCGGGGCACGCCGAGCGCGTGGCGTGCATGCGAGGTCGGCCGAGGGCGCGTGCTGTAACAGAACCGACCAATTTATTAGGGCACAAGCACATAATCCG
>CM041628.1:14153300-14164690 GCA_023333625.1 Bothriochloa decipiens
AACATTTCACTTTTAAACATCAAAACCTAATTCTGCCTAGAATTTGAATTTCAAAAATGGGGGTTTAAAATTAAAAGAAAATCATTTTTACAAACTGTTTTTAACATTTTTGACCCACTTCCAAGCCTTTTCATGAAATGACCCCAAAATAAGTTTTGCTCCAAATAATTTTCTCTACAAACTTCATTTAACACTCAACCTCAAACAAGCAACCCTTCATATAGTTCTAGTTCAAGTCAAGATGTGCACATATATAAACTTTATCATTTCATGTAACAAAAATGATGCAATTGAGATGGTTATGCTCTTAAAGTGCAATATGATGCATGCTTAACACCAGAGTGTTACATGGAGCGGCGGTGGGGTCCGGTCGGGCGCGGAGCGGGATCGGCGTGCGGCGCACGGGTGCGCGGGGCGGACAGCAGACACCGGCGATGCCCGGTGTATGACTGCCACGTGGCCAGCGTCGGCACGGACACCATCGGCGTGAGGAGGAAGAAGAGGGAAGAAGGAGGCCGACGGGTGGGTCCCACTGCGCCAAGATTCGTGCAGAACTTGATTAACTCCATATTTTACAAAATAATCCGAATTTGAAGAAACTTGTAAAAGATTAAATGTTGCTCTCAATGAGTAGAACATTTCACTTTTAAACATCAAAACCTTATTCTGCCTAGAATTTGAAATTCAAAAACAGGGATTTAAAATCCATTTAAAATTAAAAGAAAAAAATATTTTTATAAACTGTTTTTGACATTTTTGACCCACTTTCAAGCCTTTTCATGATTTGAAATAAAAATAAGTTTTGATCTAAATAATTTTCTCTACAAACTTCATTTAACACTCAACCTTAAACAAGCAACCTATCACATAGCCCTAGTTCAAACCAAAGCAAGCACATTTTTCATTTTATCATTTCATGTAAACAAATGATGATGCAAATGACATGGTTATGCTCATGATGTGCAAGGTAATGCATGATTAACACCATGGGTGTTACAATCGTCTTAGTAGATTTACTGTTTTATTAGGTTTTTCTCAAGCTGTTTTCCTTTCCACCATAATAATTAGGGTTAGGTTTTTTTGGCCGTTTCAATGTCTTCGATTCGGCTTCCTACTTCGTACTATATCATTGGTGGATGCGTCATCATCTCCGATGATGGCATGTTTCTGAGATCGAGGTATGTTGGAATAATTCTTCTCGAGAAGGGATTGGATTTATTTTTTCCCTTCCGCGAGATCATTTTTCCGGCTGCCGGTGCTACTGGCGGCAGCGGATCTGTCCTAACGGTTGCTGGTGGTGATGCTAGCAACGTTGGATCTGATGTTCAGTTCAACCTTCAGAAGATACAACTGATGTGCTCAGGGCGCCTTTTACTCCCTATAATGGTCGAGCATACTACGTCTCTTATGCGATCTCCATGTTCGTGGAGTCTTCTGTTGGTAGGGACTGTGGTTCTCGGGTCCAGATCTGGTGTACTTCCATGGGGTTTTTGAAGAATACACCGTCGGATGCGAGGAAGATGAAGATTCAAGATCTAGTGGTGTGCTTCAATGTAATTTTATTTTATATTAAAGTCTCAGTTGTAAAAGGGTTTTAATTTAATGGAAGCCGGTCCCTTTCTAAAAAAAAGACCAGACCCGTGAAAAAGGAGAAAAAATCAAGCCTGAGAAGGAAAAAAATCACGCCAGCAGAGATCAAAGCTTGCTCCTCTTTCATCGGGCTCCATTGTGCTAACTAGCCCACCTACGGTTTCCTCTCAGTTTTTCTTCTCTCATTCCCGCAAGGCTCGTGACTCGCCATCCAGATTCCTGCCCTAGCGCCGCGACCGATCCCGCCATCCGTCACCGGTCCTCATCCCTGGTTGAATGGTTGGGATTCATTATTTCTAATAAGTTCTTCCTATTAGACTGAGTCATTAGGGTTAGTGTCTTTTCATACCAAATTTTTTGATAGGGGAGTTTTATCTTCTCCTCTTTGGCGACGGTGAAGGAGAAGGGTGGAATTGTCTATACCATGGTGGCTTTGTTGAAGGTGTGAGCGACAACTTCAGTATCAGCATCTTCGTCGACATGACGACATAGAAACTTTTATTTCTAGACGATAGCAATGTACGAATGTTTGTTAAATGGAAGAAACCCATAATTCTACTTAACAAGTGAAAACAAAGAAAAATACACCCTAACTAATCACTCCTTAGCATTGCTAAATCTTGTCCAAAACAACTAATTTAGAGCAACTCCAACAGTTTGACAATTAGGCTTGGCATTCTTGTTTTTTTTGGCAAAAAGTATAAAATTTTCTCTCCAATAGTTTAGCAATTTGGGCAAGTTGGCAAATAGAGCCTCAACCCGCGCATATATGTGTGTCCGCCAGGCTTGGCAAAAGACCTCATGTGCTGGTGTCAGAGCATCTCCAACAGTTTGGCATTTTTTCTTTGCCATTTGTCGTAGTTTGCCAACTCCAAAGCAAAATGTGGAGGAGAAAAAAGTCATCTCCAAGAGTTTTGAAAAATTGACTTGGCATTTACCAAATTGTGGACCCAACTGTATTGGCCGCGAAAAAATTTCATCGCGCGGCCTCCGTCCTGTCGCGGTCTTTTCTTCGCGCCTTCTACTACGCGCGCTGGATGAAGGGCACCGCCAGTCACTGCTGCCCTAGAGATTGGTTGACATCGATCCAACACCAGTGCCCTTCTGATTTAGATCGGTCTCCATGAGCACTTCCAAGTTGCAGAACATCGATCCAACACTGATCGCTACTGCTCCTAGGTCCCAGTCGTGAGTTCCCTGCAGGTCCGACGTGGCATGATGCCTTGTGATAGAATACGGCGACGCCAGAAGCATATGGCGCGAGGAGTCCAGACCAAAAAATATATGGCATGAGGAGTCCTTCTGGCGCGGGATTACCGTGGGAGTACCGCGAGATTGCGATTGCCAAGTCCCCCGCTATATGCGAGTCCTCCCCCTGGAATTGCCAAGTTGCCCAAAATGGGCTGACTGTTGGTTGCTGTCAAAGATAATCTGCGTAGTCAAGGGGTTCATGGCGCAATGGCAAAGGCCATTGGTTGGGGGGCTCCCATCCAGGGTTTAAATCTTGGGTGCGACACTTTATTCTAGGGAGCAATGGCAAAGGCCATTGGTTGGGGGCACCCATCCAGGGTTTAAATCCTGGGTGCGAAACTTTATTCTAGATTTATTTCAGGATTTTCTGGCGCTATGCATTAAGTGGTAGGCGACGTTCCCGTCGACAGCGAGGCGCCTGTGATGACTTCGTGAACTTCAAGATTTGCCGGCTCAGTTTTTTCGAAGATGCTCATAGGTGTTAGAGTGCTCAGCGGAATATGTCAAGGGGTTCACGGCGCAATGGCAAAGGCCATTGGTTGGGGGCTCCCATCCAGGGTTTAAATCCTGGGTGTGACACTTTATTAGATTGCATAGCAGAATACGTCAAGGGGTTCACGACGCAATGGCAAAGGCCATTAGTTGGGGAGCTTCCATCCAGGGTTTAAATCCTGGGTGCGACACTTTATTCTAGGGCGCAATGGCAAAGGCCATTGGTTGGGGGGCTCCCATCCAGGGTTTAAATGTTGGGTGCGACACTTTATTCTAGATTTATTCCAGGATTTTCTGGCGCTATGCATTAAGTGATAGGCGACGTTCCCATCGACAACGAGGCGCCTATGATGACTTCGTGAACTTCAAGATTTGCCGGCTTAGTTTCTTCGAATATGCTCATAGGTGTTAGAGTGCGCAGCGGAATACGTCAAGGGGTTCACGGCGCAATGGCAAAGGCCATTGGTTGGAGGGCTCCCATCCAGGGTTTAAATCCTGGGTGCGACACTTTATTAGAGTGCGCAGCAGAATACGTCAAGGGGTTCACGGCACAGGCAAAGGCCATTGGTTGGGGGGCTCCCATCCAAGGTTTAAATCCTGGGTGCGACACTTTATTCTAGGGCGCAATGGCAAAGGCCATTGGTTGGGGGCTTCCATCCAGGGTTTAAATCCTCGGTGCGACACTTTATTCTAGATTTATTGTAGGATTTTCTGGCGCTATGCATTAAGTGGTAGGCGACGTTCCCGTCGACAGCGAGGCGCTTGTGATGACTTCGTGAACTTCAAGATTTGTCGGCTCAGTTTCTTCGAAGATGCTCATAGGTGTTAGAGTGCGCAGCAGAATACGGCTCAGTTCACGCGCCCACGAGCCGACAGCCCCTTGGGCCCAGGTCCACCAGAGCCCACAATATATTCAGGCCTTGGGCTAACTCAACCCAAAAGAGTAAGCTGATAGGTGAGAGTTGCCCTGCCTTATATATTGTGCTTCTCCACCATCAATTATCGATGTAGGACTAAACCAAATAATAGAGGTAGATTTTGCGTACGTGTGTTCACAAGAGTGAGTGTACGTACGTGTTGAGTGTCTGCATTGTACTGTGTAATAAAAAAAAAATCTGCGTACACTGCTGCTCGTACCTGGTGTTGGTGATGGAACAGAGTCGATGTCTAGCTGTGGCTGCTGCTCGTACAGGAACCTGGTGAAAAGGAGAGAGAAGATTTCCTACTGATGGCACAAAAGAAGAACCAGATGTTTCACATACTGACAGTATTTTTGCGTAAAAAGTAATTATAAAGGAGTACCGATTACACACAAACATCCTCTTCCGTGGAAAAAAAAGGCCGGGAAATAATGGGTGGGTCTATAATTTTTTTTGTTAAGTTTATAATGGGTAACTATTGGAGATTAACTGTTTTTATTTTTGTTATATTATTAATTTAAGAGTTGACAAAGTCTATGTTTTGCCAAACGAAAAATGTAAAACTGTTGGACTTTCTCTTACTAATATGCTGAGGAAGTATATTAATGGCCCTTCTTCAAGGAACATCATTAATTGTAGCACACTGATTTCGACACATTAGGGCAGCCTAACCCAAAAACTAGGATGGATTTCATAGCTTTAAATAAAAAAGCACATACGTATATGTCATCACTATGCCGAGATAAAAAAAAGGAGTTAAGAAGACAAAAAGATTAATTGTTATTAGAACACTTCCAACTTAGAAACCGCATGATTTCTATATTAATTAATTATGATGCCAACTAAGAAAAAAATGATGTAAACCATAATTAAAAAAAGATAATTCGAAATGGTTTCTTAAACAAATCATGTCTACATGAAAACCTAGACATGGAAAGATATGAAAGGTAGATAAGAGAAAATATGTGATTGGATAAAAAGATTATTCTGTAGAAACTGTCGATTGGAAACATAGTTTGTGTACGGGGTGTCTAAACTATGTTTCCAACATTTGACAAAAACCATTTCGTTGCATCACGAGTTACAACATTTGACAAAAACCTAGACAAGTTTCCTTTTTTTTTCTTTTGCTCATGAGATTGGTGACTATTTGTAGAATCACCACTATCCTTTACTGATTTGGTTGCAAGTGCTTGAAGCTTGTTTTCGTTCTATTTAGGGTTCAAAGATCAGAAAATGGAGAGCTATTGTCAGGAACCTGCCATTCAACAAGGTGCTTGGTTAAGTTGTTTACTGTTCCAAATCTTTCTTTTGCTTCTTTCTCTAGCGCAGATAGGCCAATTGTGTGCCTGTCACTTGCAGATTACAGAGAAGGAGATCATGGATATGTTTAGTTCAGCAGGGTTTGTCTGGGATGTGTCAATTCCACATAAGTCTGATGAGGGGTATGTTACTGTTCCAATGAATCCTTTGTTCCATAAGTGGATTAATAGAACTTGCAAGATATTATAGCTTGATTACATCTACTCTTTAACATGATATCAAAAGGCTTTGCTTTTGTATCATTCACACGGAAGCAAGATGCAGAAAATGTATGGTCAGTACTGTATTCAGTTGGAGTACACAAATCCATTTCAATTCCTAATGGGCCATGGTTTTTTTTTCTGAATCAGGTTATAAAAAACATTAATGGGAAAATTGTTGCAAAGAGACCAGTGGCTGTTGATTGGGCTGTTCCCAAAAAAGTGTACACTTTTGTTGCAAAAGCTGATGCTAAGGATAATAGTAAATATAGAGTTGCCTTTATCTGCTATCTTTCCTTAAGTTATTCATTTAACCATTATACACAAATGAAGAGTTCTTACATAGCTAATGCAAGATTTATATTTTGTGATAAATGGCTGTTAGCCTTAGACATTTGACTGATATCATGCATGTTGGCTATTTGACACTTGGCATGGTTTCTCAGGGAGTAGGGTTATCTTCTGTTAATTTTAAAATTATGTAGTCTTATTCCTGATTGTCTAAACAAATGTTCGGTATAGGATCTTTTGTGTCATCTCAATTGTTATGTTTTCTCTGAATTTTTTTCTTAGTTAATTTTGGAGCTGTATCTCATGAATATATTGTTTTCCAGAGCCTGAGAATATACCTGACAATGTCGGTGATGATGACACCTCTGACGATAATCTTGTTGGAGAAGCTAGCTCTGAACTTGATGAGGAGACTTCTAATCGTCCATCTGAGGATGATTTCAAAACCGAAGCAGATATTTCTAGAGAAGTTCTTGAGAATTTGATCAAGTCATCAGAGAAGTCCGAACCATCTGGCATTGAAGATTTAGACGTTGATACCGACACTGAAACAGAAGATGTCACATCAGAAAAGGAGAAATCTGATTCACCTGTAGCTGGCAAGTATTCCTGCTTCCAAACCCAAGAAAAATGATACTGGCCTGGATAGGACTTTATTCATTAGCAACCTTCCTTTTGATATAAGTAATGAGGAGGTAACAGCACGCTTCTCAGTCTTTGGGAAGGTTGAATCGTTCTTCCCGGTTCTTCATAAACTTACTAAGTATGTTTGCTCATTTTGTTTCACTTTCATACATCTTTTTCCTAAGTAGTAGTGACCAGCGAAAGTTTACTTGGCACTCTCATTGATGCCAACAATTTTGTACTGTCTATGCAGGAGACCTAGAGGTACTGGTTTCATGAAGTTTTCTACAACAGAGGCAGCTGACGCAGCAGTTTCTGCCGCCAATGTTGCTCCTTGCCTAGGAATTTCGTTAAAGAGCAGGCCACTTAATGTCATGAAAGCGATGGACAAGGAGTCAGCTCACAAAAAGGCACTTGAGAAGGCAAAGACTGAGGTCGAGGATCGACGAAACCTATACTTGGCTAAGGCAAATTCTCTGGCACTTGTTTTTGCACGTGAACTGTAGTAAGCCTTCCATTATTATGTTCCTTAAAGTTTGGTCTTGAAGCAGGAGGGTGAAATCCTTGCTGGAACACCAGCTGCAGAAGGTGTGTCTGATGCTGACATGAATAAACGCAATTGGTAAGAGTTGATAGCATTCTTCATCATATCATACTCTAGCTAGTATCAGTGTTGGTATTATGTTTATGATGTGTTCCATACCTATTCTTTCTTACTTTTAGTCAAAGACTCCTATTCTTTATAATTTACTTTTAGAACAAAAGACTCTGATTTTGTGCAAATTAACATAATTATTGGTTCCCAGACCATCCACCGATGTGCTTTTATCATTTCAAATGAATGGTTTTCAGATCGATGAACGTTCATGCTTGAAAGGGAACTTCATTTCTATTTGTTACATACTCCTACGTCAAAACTGTTATATTTGCAACTACTGCTGCTGATATCATTTGGGCTACATATTATGTCGATGATATGATTTATTTATGATAATACTCGGATCTTCATTTTATCATATATTTAATTGATGATCTGACAGTATCTTCTTTATTTGTCTGTTTTAGGTTAGCTAGAAGGAAAGCAGAGATGCTTCAGTCTCCAAAATTTCATGTGTCAAGAACAAGGCTTATCATCTACAATTTTCCTAGGACTATGACCATTAATGATGGAAAGGAACTTTGCAGAGAAGCAGTTATTTCTCGTGCTACCAAACAAAATCCTGTCATCCGGAAGGTTTCATGGAGTCTTTTTTAAAAAAAAATCTTCTATGCCATATTTTTGGTGTGTTTCGTAATTCCTATGGTGATAAATTTGACAAACAGGTGAATATCCTCAAGAATGAAAAGAAAGGCATACAGAAGCATTCACGCGGTGTAGCCTCTGTTGATTTTCAAGAACATGAACACGCTCTTGTTGCTCTAAGGGTTCTAAACAACCACCCAGGTATTCTGCACTCGTGAATGGTTTCTGCAGTCATACTGTGCCATTTGCTCTGTGCCCTGATGCAACTTTTGGTCTCTTTCAGTGAATTGATTTGCCTACTGAGTAATCCTTTCATTGCCATGGTTCTTAAGTGGTATATTCAGTATACTACACATAAGTGTCACAGTTCTATGTTTTTACACTACATCATTGCGCCTGTCTTGTCATACTCTTTCTACCTGGGTCTGTTCTATGAACAAACATATTGGCTATTTCTTTGCTTGAGGCCATCTCCGACATGTTCGTGAACAGGCTCGGTCCCAGTTATATGATTTATTTTTGTTTTCGCTCTTTGCAGAAACCTTTGGTTCAGAACGTCGTCCAATTGTAGAGTTCGCACTTGAGGATGTTGAAAAGGTGAGGATTCAAAAGATTCGAATGGAACGGAATCGCAAGTCAGCAGCAGAAACTGCAGAAGTTCAGGAGACCCCTTCAGGGGATCAACCTGCAAGTGAAGGCCGTAATGCAGGTATGGTGTTTGCCACGTCAGGCATTATTATCTTATGTAAAAAGGCCGTTTGTTTGGTCTCTTGCTCAACCTACTATACCATATTACAGTGTTACGTTTCTCGCAAAAAAGAAGGTTCTGCACATGTTGGATGGTAACAGTTTTCAGGCACCGAGTCTGCCAAAAAAAAGAGGAATTTAATCCTTTGGAGTACAGGAATTTGCACGAATTATAAAAAAAGAAATCATATGATTTAATTATTTTTTCATAGAAAAAACATACGAAACAGGAAGACCCCATTGCGATTGCAGAATATTTTCTTGTTTCTTTTGAATTTTACTGTGAAAATGAATTTGATTCATGTGTGAAATTCTTATATGAATTCCTGTGCTTTAATATATTATGTTTTGTTTTATAGCATGTGTTCTTCAAGATTTTTAACATATATTTCCTTATAGACAAACAGTTACAGGAACGAATTCCAATTCTGCAGCAAATTACATGGTGAAATTTTTTCTAAGGTAGGGAGTTTTGCACACCCCCAGCTGGGCCCTAGTGAATCATTGAAAAAAAATAGACGCACTTTTCTATAGCTGACGTGATGTCGTATGGATAAAAAGTGCCAGCTAAACAAATAAACGGCTTTTAAAGTTAAAGACTTCAATATTCTTTTGTTACAAGGTGAGGTAGAGAAATAGGAACCAAACTTTAGTTAAAAAATGACCTTTTCTTGAAAGACACTTTTCTTTTTTTGAAAAGTTAGCAATAGCACCGCTATGTCATTCAAGTAGAGCAGCGAAAGGCGAAGTTCTACTACATAGAAAACTTGGATGTTTGGTTTGAGGAACCAAACCATTACAATTGAGGTGATACATTACGAGTCTATTTTTAAAATTTTGTAAAATGATTCCTCTCCTCGTACTAATACTTTATTTTGAGGAATCAAACCACTAATCGAGGTAATGTATCATGATTCATGAGTGTATTTGTCAAATATGATTCCTCCATTCCTTATTCTAGAACTAATTATTAGGTTGTGAAGAATGGGGTGATGATGGATCAACCTATTACATTCCATAAAAAATTCACTGGCCTGTCAGTATACACCGGATGCCCTTTCATTCTATGAAATTCACTTGAGCGACATAAGAATAGTACTAGTGCAGTAGTGCTTTAGTGCTTTTCACCTTCCGACCTATGGCAGAGTTGTTTGTGCTTGTACTCCACACACACGTGTGTACTAAATTGGAATTCTATAACCAAATGAGAAGCATTAATTGCTTTTACAACAAAAAAGCGATACAAGCAAGTGATCACAGACCCAACCGTAGAGTGCTCCCACCGTTATGCATCCCCTACACGTGCTGCCCGCTACCAACTCCCAACTCCGGTTGCAAGATCACAAAACTTGCAAGCAAACCTCTTCACTTGTGTTTCGATGGAATCATGGAAGCAGACCAACAGCAAGCCAGTGGCCATATCAACAACAAAAGGTTATGCTGCTCCCACAAATTTAACTACAAAAACATCTTATGGTGTAGCCAACTTACAAAACCATGAGCAAACAGCAAAAGAGTAAAAGCTCTATTATCATTTCTCCCGCAGATACCAGAAATAACAATTAAGAGAACTTAATCTCGCAACACCAGTTAAAACTTGAGAGGCTCGAATTTGTTATCAGCAAAATCCATTTGGTTCTACGGACTCATTTGGAAGTCAAAGGTCCAAATCACTAACCCCTAGATGAAGCATTTGAATTATATACAAACCAAGTATCAATCAAAATGGCTGGGAAAAATACTTTATCTTAATGTCTCTAGAGAAATAACATGTTAACCAGATTAAGCTGCAAAGCAGATAAAATAATAACTGATCGAACAGAAAGCAGGCAAGAATATAAAAGAGTGCTTGCATTGGTTTTATCCAAACAAAGTTTTAGGCCTTCAAGACCAAGCTCCAGTCATAGCCTAGCTACTCCGAATACCAAGAGACAGACATATGAGCAGCCAGCTCCATATCAAGGACAAGTCACTCATAAGATTACCAGAAACACAAATAATCTCTCACCAACATCTCAACATCCAAAAAGAGAACATCCCATCATCTAGCAAAAAGAAAGCTTGAATGCCAAACTTGGAGCAGCTCAGCAGTAGAACATAACATCCTTCACGTTGTCCTTGATCTTCAAAAGTTGACTCACCTCCACAGGCCCCTCACAGGCTACCTGTCTGAGCTTTGTCCTTCACATAGGAGCATGCACAGAATGCGGCAAGGTGGACGTAGTAGATTGGCAAGACTGGAAAGCAAAGAACACCCCATTAGTGGAAACCAGTAACCAATTATTTTGCATCTACAGCAAAAATAAAAGAGCACAATGAAATGATAGGTACAGCTGTATAGGGCAACAATAAGACTAAATAAGAACAGCTCTAAGAACAAAGAAACAATGATCATGAACAGATAAAGATGGTGTTAGAGCTGACAGCAATGTCCTTGAGAATACCATTCATGTTCACTCATTAAATAAACAGCATAGCAAATTAGCACGTGTTGAGAATTACACCAACAATTTTAAAATGAAATGCTGCCAATGTGTATTCAACCACTACTCTCAGTTTGCACTTAAAATCATATCAAAGAGCTTAAAATTTTGTCTTCTTTCAAGCTCACAAGGAAACAACTTATATCTATGCTTCAGAAATAGAATTTTCACTAGGAAAAAACTCATATAAATAAACTATCAAGACAATTTTCACAGATTTAAAGGC
>CM041628.1:14179690-14196205 GCA_023333625.1 Bothriochloa decipiens
TCTCGCGCGCGCACGCTTGATCGCTAAGCACATACCGCCGAGTAGTAAGAGGGTTTTTTTTTTTCAAATTATCAACTTCTGGAGCAAGTTGTGGACCTCTTGGGGATTGGAGGGGATAATTCCCCCTCAATTACATCCAATTTCGAAGGGTAGCGATTGAACCTAAACTAGCCCCTTGAGTACTTTAATTATATGACTTTACCACTACCTGGGTTGGTTATATAGTATTATGTCTAATTTGCAAGCGAGGACTTCAGAAGATTGTGTTTAAGCCAAGAGGAACCGGTATATATGTAATTTGTAGGCGAGGACTTCGAAAGATTGTGCTTAAGCGGCCAAGAGGAAAGAAATATGCTATATTATATGTTAAAGACGTGTGTTGGGGACATACAAATACGGTCACCGAGATAAAATGAAACAATCATCATTGGCTCGAGAAATGGATTGAGAACTGATGAGAGTTGCTCTAAAATCCTCGTTTGGGCCTTTTGTAGTTTCGCCTTGCTATATGTCTTCTCTAAAATCCTCATTTGGACCAACAAGACTCTAAGAGGCCTTTTTTTGCCTCCGATCCCTGATATATCAAATTCCCGCCAAACAGTGGATTGATGAGGCCAGCTTTAACTAGTGGCCTACCTAAGCGCTCGACGAGTGTCCACTAAGTACTAGGTCTACTCATATGCCCATAGTTTTTGCTGTCGTCACAACCAATCCATTTTATATATACATACGACATGCCAACGGTTAAACAACTTATTAGAAATGCAAGATAGCCAATACAAAATGCTAGAAAATCGATTGACCGATTATTGTTGGGGATTTCTTGGGGCCACACGTGGATCTACGCCTACTGGATTCTCCCTTCTTAAACAAAATTTGTATACATACTCCAATTATTGACTCGATCGTATCCAACAATATACTTATTGGACCCTAATCTATTTTAGCTTTTCAAGTGAGTTTTGGGGCTAAGGCACAATCAAGAGCACAACCATCAAAATAACCCTGCATTAGTGAGTGCAAATGTTTTTTCTTGTGCAATTTCAGAAAGTGCTAGGGACTATTTGATCCACTAACACTAAAAAATATATTAGTGGATCCAAATCGGATTAGCTGAAGAGCTGCCAACTACTAGTTCTATCATGCATATATGTTTTAGAAATAGATCAACAATTGCCTCTCTAGCTACTGGAGTATCTCCCATCTTACAATTTATACACCCCAATTATTGGGTCGAATCCAACTGTTGGGGAACAACTTTGACATACAAACATCTTTTCCAAACTTTGAAGTCAAACATTTTATTATAAACATTTGAGATGCTAACATGTGCGGCGAAGATAACGTAGATACTTCGTTGTACGTATTTCCAACTTCGCTTATGTATTTCCGCATGTTTTAAGCTGACTGGCGAAGATGACTTCGCTACACTTTGGATGCTCAGCGAAGACTACGTGGGCACTTCGCTGTGACTATCAAACTTCGCACATATGATTTCACATGTTTCAGGTTATCCGGCGAAAGACGACTTCGCCAGACTCTTGATGACCAGCAAAGCTGACGTAGCGGCTTCGCATAAAAAGTCTACGAGGTTCTCAGCTAAGTCAAAAAATCACGATCAAGTCTAAAGTTGCCTCAGAAGACAAAAGGGAAAAGGGCGAAGTGTGTTTCACCACTTTGCTGATATGCTTTCTAGCTAAATATATATGAGGTTCCTTGGCTAATTTTGTAATATTCCTAGAATGGCAAAGCCAAGGGGTCTATAAATACCCTCTCGAATGTAAGTTTTAGGACAGAATGAAATATAATTGCAACCTGCACATTGTTCTCACCTTTCATGTGTATATAATTGCAAACGGAAGGAAACAACATGGAGCTTGATATAAGAAATGAAAGAAAAAATTATTTCAGAAGAGTAAACTCCATAGCAGTCGAAGGTCCATTCAAGAAAACAAGATGGTCTCACATGCCAATCACATTCTCAGAACAAGATCTCAAACTCAAAGATTACCCTCACATGGATGCAATGGTCATAGAAGCAAACATTGAAAGTTGGGCAGTAACAAAAATTTTAATAGATGGTGGAAGCTCAGCAGATATCATATTCACAAGAACTTTAGATGCAATACAAATTGACAAAAAAATCTTGGAAAGAGCCGAGCACCCATTAGTTGGCTTCGATGGAAAGAAAATAAACTCTATCGGCAGAATTGTCTTGCCAGTCTCATTCGAAACAGTGAATAATACGAGAACAGAGCAAATAGCATTCGATGTCATCGAAATGCACAGCCAGTACAATGCAATCTTTGGAAGGGGAAGTTTAAATGCTTTCAAAGCCATAGTAAGCTACCCATACTTATGCATGAAGATGCCAGCAATCAATGGCATCATAACCATCTTCGGCGATCAAACAGAGGCAAGAAACATAGAAAGAGATGCAAGCCCAGCTTTTAAAAATATCCACGTGATACCAGAAGAAGAAGAAGAAGATGAGCTTGAAACTGAAAACGCGAAGACATAAAAGAAGTACAAATCGACCCAATGGTGCCAGAAAGACAAGTTATCATCGGCACAAATCTATCAAAAGAAGAAGAAGAAAAGATAATACAAGTCCTATAAAGTAATAAGGATATCTTCGCCTGGTCTGCATAAGACTTAGGAGGAGTAAGCAGGGATGTCATAGAACACAAGTTAAACGTTGACCCAAACTTCAGGCCGAAAAAGCAAAAACTCAGAAAGTTGTCGGAAGACAGAACACAAGCTGTAGAGAAAGCCGAAGTCCAAATATTGTTAGATGCAAAAGTTATAAGAGAAGTTCAATTCATAACTTGGCTTGCAAATATAGTCATGGTGCAGAAGAAAAACAAAAAGTGGAGAATGTGCATAGACTTCACAGATCTCAATAAAGCGTGCCCAAAAGATAACTTTCCATTACCAAGAATAGATACTTTGGTAGATCAGGCAACAGGAAGTGAAATGCTCAGTTTCCTCGACTGCTATTCAGGCTACCATCAGATTTGGATGAAAAAAAGATGAAGAGTGCACAAGTTTCATTACACCATTTGGAACTTACTGTTTCCAAAGAATGGCCGAGGGGCTCCGCAATGTAGGAACAACTTTCATTAGAATGACATCACAGTCCTCAAAAATCAAATACTAAGAAACCTGCTTGCGTATGTCGATGACTTGGTAGTCAAGAGCAAGAAAAGAGAAGACCATGTCGAAGACTTACAAGAATCCTTCTCAAACCTCAGAAAAGCAAATCTAAAGTTGAACCCAGAAAAATGCACATTTGGAGTTCAAACAGCCAAAATTTTGGGGTGCATCGTATCCGCAAAAGGAATTGACCCAAATCCAGAAAAAGGTGAAGGCAATACTGAACATGCAAGTGCCAAGAAACATCAAGGACATCCAAAAGATGACAGGAAGATTAGCTTCGCTGAACAGATTCATATCCAAATCAGCTGAGCGAAGCCTCCCAATATTTCAAGCACTAAAAGGGAAAAAGAAAAAATTCAACTGTCAGCAAACATAACAAGAAGCTTTCAAAGAAATAAAAAAGCATCTATCTAACCCCACAACTTTGGCAACACCTGACCCAACGGCAGACTTGCTACTATATGTATCAGCAAACAACAGTACAGTTAGTGCAGTATTGATACAAAAAAAAGAAAATGAGCACTCAACAAGACAAGTTCCAGTATACTTCGCATCCGAAGCTTTGTCTGGATCAAAATTTTTCTATTCAGAAATCGAGAAAATTGCATATGCAATACTTATGGCATCCAGAAAGTTGAAACACTACTTCCAAGCACACAAAATAAGAGTGCCAACCAATCAACCCCTCAAAGAAGTGCTACAAGGCTACAAGTCCTCAGGAAGATTGGAAAAATGGGCTGCAAAATTGTCCCAATACTTCATCAAATTTGAAAAAAAACAACAATCAAATCTCAAGTGTTGGCTGACTTCGTAGTAGATTGGACACCCTCAAAGTACAATCAAGAAATAATAGAGCAATCAGAATGGATAATCTATTGCGACGACGCTTGAGGCTTCGCTGGCGCAGGAGCAGCAACAATTATAACCTCACCTTCTAGAATCAAACTCAAATACGCAGCAAGACTAGACTTTCAATGCACCAACAATATTGCAGAATATGAGGCAGTATTATTGGGACTTCGCAAAGCAAGAGCAATGAGAATCCAAAAGCTAATAATCAAGACAGATTCTCAAGTTGTGGCTGGGCATATAAAGAAAAATTACAAAGCAAGAGATCCAGAACTAGCAAAGTATCTCCAGCTATTGAGGGATCAAGAAAAACACTTCGCTGGATTTACAGTGAAAAGTATCTCTAGAAATGACAACACAGATGCAGACGAAATTGCAAAAGCCACCGCTCAAAAGTTAGCGTTACCACCAGAAGTATTCTTCCAAACTATCACCGAAGCCTCAACAAAAATAAAAGTTGAACAACCGAAAGAAGTACACATCATAGAAAGCGAAGACTGGAGAGCTCCAATTATGGCATTCCTCAAAGGATTTTACGAGCCAGAAAATGAAGTTGATGAAGTAAGAATGAAGCAAAAGATCAGAAGCTACAAAATTATCAATGATGAACTGTACAAGGAAGGAGTTTGCCAACCACTACTAAAGTGCATCTCAAGAGAAGACGAAAAAACCTGTTGAAAGAAATACATGAGGGAATCTGTGGATGTTACGCTGGGGCTAGATCAATAGTTGGGAAAGCCTTCAGACAAGGTTTTTCTGGCCAACTGCCCAAAGCGACAGCAAAGAAATTATTCGGACTTGTCACAATTGCCAAATGGCAGGAAGTAAAGTCAATGCACCAGGAATAAACCTACAACCAATTGAACCAACTTGGCCACTGGCAAGATGGGGAATCTACATAGTTGAAAAGTTACCTCCGGCTTAAGGCAACTATCAATACGCAATAGTTGTAGTCGAATATTTCACCAAGTGGATTGAAGCGAATCCAATCACAAACATGTCTTCTCATACAATGAAAAAATTCTTATGAAAAAATATCATATGCAGATTTGGAGTTCCAAGACACATCACAATAGATAATGGAACCCAATTTGATAGCGAAGACTTCAGAGAATACTGCCACTCAATGGGAATCAAAGTCTGTTCTGCATTCGTAAGGCACCCACAGTCCAACGAAGCAGTCGAAAGAGCAAACAAGATTATTTGCACAGGAATTTCAAAGTGCTTAACAGACCTAGAAAGAAAAATGGGTCGATGAATTATCAAGAGTTATCTGGTCTCACAACACATCGAAGCCAAGGCCAACAGACTTTTCCCCATTCAAGTTACTTTATGGAGATGAAGCAATGACCCCTGAAGAAATAAAATACGAAGGTCCAAGAACAAACATCCAAATGATCACAAAAGAGGATCAAACAACAAGCAAAGATTTACTCGAAGAAGAAAGGAATGAAGCACTTGAGAATATCAAGAAGTACCAACTTGAAACATAGAAGTGGTACAACAAAAAAGTTAAGCCAAGAGAGTTAGCACTAGGATATTTTATCCTCAAAAGAAAAAGAGATAAAGACACAGTGGGAAAATTCCAACAAAAGTGGGAAGGTCCTTTCATCATCATAAGAACAAACAAAGAAAATACGTATCATCTAGCAAATCTAAAAGGTGAGGAACTTAGTCACACTTGAAATATAGAAGCACTCCACAAGTATTATCCATAAGCAAGATTGCAAGATTAGTCTACTTTTTAGCAAAAGTAGAAGTAGGAGTTCTCTTTACAAACAAGTTTATATTCCTGAAAGCATAACTGAGCTGCACTCTTTTTCCACTCAGGGGAAACCCTTCGCAGGGTGAGTGATTTTTAACGAGGCAGTCTCTTTGTAAACCTCATGAAATATAAATAAGAAAGTAGTTTTCCTAAAGATATGTCTCTACATTGCACAGCTAAAAGTACAAAATGCCGAAGAGTATATCCAATATATACTCTCATATCGGCACAAATTTTATAAAACTAAGTTAGTATCAACATTTTATTAAATCTAAAAAATGCTAACTTATCCAACCCAAATTTGCTAAGGCAATTTTTTCGACTTCATTTCACTAAGGTGAAAATGTTTTCAACTTCCAAGGAAGCGTACGCGTCCACTTCACACGAAAAAGAAGGGACGGCGTTTTAAAATTTGCTAAGGCAAATTTTTCGACTTCATTTCACTAAGGTGAAAATATTTTCAGCTTCTAAGGAAGCGTACGCGTCCACTTCGCACGAAAAAGAAGGGACGACGTTTCAAAATTTGCTAAGGTAAATTTTTTTACTTTATTTCCCTAAGGTGAAAATGTTTTCAGCTTCTAAGGAAGCGTACGGGTCCACTTCGCATGAAAAAGAAGGGACGGCGTTTCAAAATTTGCTAAGGCAAATTTTTCAACATTATTTCACTAAGGTGAAAATATTTTCAGCTTCTAAGGAAGCGTACGCGTCCACTTCGTATGAAAAAGAAGGGACGGCATTTCAAAATTTGCTAAGGCAAATTTTTTGACTTTATTTTACTAAGGTGAAAATGTTTTCAGCTTCTAAGAAAGCGTACGCGTCCACTTCGCATGATAAAGAAGGGACGGCATTTCAAAATTTGTTAAGGTAAATTTTTCGACTTTATTTCACTAAGGTGAAAATGTTTTTAGCTTCTAAGGAAGCATACGCGTCCACTTCGCACGAAAAAGAAGGGATGACGTTTTAAAATTTGTTAAGGCAAACTTTTTGACTTCATTTCACTAAGGTGAAAATATTTTCAGCTTCTAAGCAAAGCGCACGCGTCCACTTCGTGCGAAAAGGAAGGGACAGCATTCCAAAATTTGCTAAGGCAAATTTATCGATTTTATTTCATTACGAAGAAAATATTTTTAGTCTCTAAGCGAAATATACGCATCTACCTCAAACGAAAAGAAGGAACGGCGTTTCAAAATCTTTTAAATTCTTTAAATCAGTCTCGCCAGAGCAAAAATATTACCAGTCCTTAAGCGAAGCACAGACAATCATCCTCAAAACAAAAAGTAGGATCTTTAAAATTCAAATTGATTATGCAATACTCATTTACAAGTGAAGATAAACTTACACACTTCGCAGTACAACAAGATGTCTTGCAATACAACATACCAATTACAAAAATGTGTTTACAAAATTAGTCGTCTTGAGAACTAACTACTTCGGCAGCATCACCGAGTATGTTGCTCACAACTTCGTTAATAATTTCATCCGCTTTACGGCGTAAATAGTCCTCACAAACACTCGCCGGCGAAGTACTTGACATAGATGACTATAAGAAGAAGAGGTTAGCAAACAAGAGTCCAACCACAGAAGAAAAGTAAACTTCACACGTCAAATTTTTTACCTGTGCAAAGCCCGTGAAATCAAAAACTCGGCAATTAGGAGGCCTAATGTTACGGCATAATTTATACACGTCTATAAAAGATTTGTAAGATAGAATCACAAAAAAGTTCAAGTTCAAATAACGAGAGCAAACTTACGAGCAAGGAAACCATTGACATCACAGCCATCACACTCTGCGCGAAAATCATAAAACTCGGCAGGCTCGAAAATGAAGTCATCTTTACACATTAATAGTGAAACGATGTCTTCGACACCCTACGCAGGCTCAGCATGAGGAACCTACGTAGGACGGACTGTGACAGAACCGACCAATTTATTAGAGCACAAGCACGTAATTCGCCATTAAGATAGCAAAGTACATGATTGAGACCTAATAAACCTGGTAGTCATTCCTGAAATCTCAAAGGATTTCCAACTTTTTGGCATAGCCAAGATCGTAATAAGTTTAGCCGTCACCATTCACAACATACATAGTTCGCACATAGTTTAAAACATCGGAGTTCGAAATAAGTTATTACAACTCAAGTTCAAATTCAAAATAAGCGAAAGCGATTTAGTTTAAATCCACACACACACCCTTAGTTCTAATACAGTGCCAGGTCCTCGGTCAATATCCAACAAAAGCATAAGGTAGAGTAGAGTGACCATGCCCAAGGTCTAATCATCACCCAACGCGGGGTAGAAGCAGTGCTGGCAATAGCCATAGTACATCTCACCATCTGCAACAACATGGGAAATAAAACCCCGAGTACGAGAATGTCCTCAGCTAGACTTACCCATCATAAACTAAATTAAATTGACTCCAAGGGGTATGCAAGGCTATATAAGTGGAATATCTGACTCATTTATTTGCGAAAAAGCTTGCATTAAAGAAAGATTTGATCATAACCTTCTAGCATTGTATTTTAGTTTGATTAACCTTATCATGCTAAATTAGCACCTGTTCTAAACAAGCATGGTAATAATTATTCAACAATAATAGTAACCAATTCCGGTTGAGTGCCTTTCAACATCACGGCTCAACCATCTCATGTCTTTATTCAAGTTATTACTACGATGCCGCTGCTCAAGTCAAGTGTTCACTGTCTAGGAACGATGGTGATTATAATCGATTACTAACCAGCTGATGGGGTATTCCTCACACAAACCACACTCACCGGCTAAAGTGAGTTACAGATCACTGAAAGTTCGACTCGGCAAAATCACAGGATCAACAGGTACCATCGTATCTGGGAACCGCCCGGCTGCCTTATTCAGGGTGACCCTGACCTCAGACTTACTCTCCGCGTAACCCGTGGTCCCCCATCTTCTCCAATACGATGTGTACAGCAGGTCGACTCCCGGCCCAAACCTAACCCAGGCTTCGCGGTCGGAACGACTTATCCTTCTAGCTAAATGTGAGGCATGCGTTCAATATGACTTGAGGACGTACAACGGACGGGGTCCTAGTTCGACACAGACGGGATAACCTCATCGAACCTCCAGTTCAGTCTCAACACCAATCTCTCCTGGTCTTGATTTATTATCTCCACATGGTTATCCAAGATAACACTGTATTCAACCATTCCGAGTCACCACCTATAACTCACGGATGACAGGAAATCACCCGACTTCTACCGATCTAGTTAAGCAAGGCTAAGCAGATAATCGCACCTGAACCTAACATGGTAGAATTATATCAAGTGGGCAGGGAATATAAGTAATGCAATAACAATATAAAATAACGCCTATAACTTAATGCATCAAACAAGTAAAGGACTCAAGTTAGATATTTTATAAACCACAGGGAGAATGCTCCGGGCTTGCCTTTCAGGAAAGAGCTTGGCTGATGGCCGGGACACTCGGGAATATCAACCTCGGGATCCTCTTCTGCTGCTATCCCTTGCACCAAGGCTTCCTGCTAGCCTTCCTCTCCTTGTACTCCGGGAACTACCGTTTCGAGCTCTGACGATCCTGTATGATGCATGGTGCGTATGAATACCACGAATACATAGTAAATGAAAGGTACATGCTGATGTGAATGAATGCTCAGTCGAAGATAATTGACATGATTTTAAAACATGTATGATAAGCACATGTCATCTGCATTCTCTTCTACAATCAAATCTTATACAAGCCTCACATTACAATTTACTTACACATTAAAAGGAATTATAAATGACTATATTTTGCACACTACCCTCTACTAAACCAAAACCAATAACAGATTTCACCTATCACAAACATTAGAAAAAGCATTATTATACACATGAAATAATAACTTAAAGCATTATTAATTATTAAAAAAATTAGGGCAGAACTGCAACATGACTTTATATTACTCAAAAAATTCTAGAAAAATTACAGAAGCTTAAGCATGCCTAATGTAGACTACCATAAAGTTTTCAGATCAAAACAGTAAGTACTTTATCCTACACAAAAATAACAAGGCAGCATAATTTAACGGACATAAAATACTTTGTACATAGAAAAATATCAAACAATAGATCTCAAAACATTCTTAGCTCTGGATTAGCATCAAAACACTCTCCAAAAAGTTTCATGCATAAATCACTTATATATTATTTATTATGAATTATTTATCATCTACTTGAAAAAGACACCATAATTAAACAGGATAATATTTACACATGACATAGCCTTTCAACATTTTTCACAGATACAGCATGACATAAGAAGACTAACAAACTTGGATTTACATTTTTTTGAGCAACAGAGAATTACTTATGCATTTTCAAAGATAAAGGCATTTAATAGGGATAAATAAATCTATACAGAAAAGTATCACAAAAATGACATTTCATATTTTTCATGCATAGATCTACTCATAAGAAAAATACTGCAAGTTAAACCAACTCATTTAGACTAAAAATAAGTCAGATATGATTTTTTAAAGCTTTTATCAAAATCTAAAAAACAGATTCTTTAAAACGAAATAGAAAACAGTTTTGCACCGGGAATCCTGGACTTTCCAGTAATTAACCGAGCCCTAAAAAGAAACTCTCTGTGTCTGGCAGTTTTGCACTTAAGTTTGAAAAAGAACATAAATGACGCACGCGGTCCACGCCGAGGGGAAAGGTCGCCAGCAGTCGGCAATCTCGCCGGCGGCGAGGTCTCCGGCCAAACTACGGCCACCATTCGACTCAACTCAACATTTGCGAACCCAACGGTGTATAAGATGAAGGCTATTAGTGCGGTTCTGACCGACGGCCATGCGCGACGGCAGACGGCGGCGAGGGTCGGTGGTGCGCCGGCCACCACGGGCCACGGCGGGTCGCAAGGACTAGCCTACCGGGTACAATAGGCCAAGGCGACCTGGATTAACCAGAAAACGTGAAGGAGATGTTGGCTGGAACGACGACGGTGATGCATGTCGGCGAGCGGCGGCGTGACCCGCGACTGCGATCGGCCAAAATCCGACGAACCTTAACCCTAATCGATCCCATAAACAACACCAACCTGTTCTACTCATGCAGGCGACCACGATGCGCAAGATAAAGGAGGGAGAAAGGGGTTGGTGGTCATGGCGGACCGCGCGGCGGTCGAGGCGGCCATGGCCGGCGAAGGGGAAAATGGTCGATTCGACCTCTACCTTGGGTCTCGAGGGCAGGGAACGTGCACAGGGTGTGCCTCGCACCACGACGGAGCTACTGGCGAGCTTTGGGAAGAAAATGACAAGGCTGTGAGGTTTGGTGGCGATGCGAGCTCGGGACGGCGGCAATGGCGGGTTCCGCGTCCGCTTGAGTTCGGGGAGGGCAATGCGAGGCGAGGAGGGGCGTCTAGTGGTGGTGGTGGAGAGTGAAGGCGAGAGGCACGGTCGGGACGCATTGAAGTGAGCCAACGGCCGGAGGGTCGGGCCATGGCGTCGGGCTTCGGCGTGCGCGTGGCGCGCGGGCAGGCGATGCGGGACCGGGGCGAGGGACGCGTGGGCCAGTGGTGGGGCCGGACCGAGTGCGGGGGCGAGCGGCGCTCGGATGGGGAGGCCAAACAGCGGGTAGCGGCGTCGCCCGGCGTACGGACGCCACGCGGCCGGCGTCGGCACGGACACCGTCGGCGCGAGAAAGAAGAAGAGAGGGAAGAAGGAGGCCGACGAGTGGGTCCCACTGCGCCAAGATTCGTGCAGAACTGATTTACTCCATATTTCAAAAATTAAGCCGAATTTGAAGAAACTTTTAAAAGATGAAATGTTTCTCTCAAAGAGTAGAACATTTCACTTTTAAACATCAAAGCCTAATTCTACCTAGAAATTGAAATTCAAAAATGGGGATTTAAAATCCTTTTAAAATGAAAAGAAAGCCATTTTTATAAACTATTTTTGACATTTTGACCCACTTCCAAGCCTTTTCATGAAATGACCCAAAAATAAGTTTTGCTCCAAATAATTTTCTCTACAAACTTCATTTAACACTCAACCCCAAACAAGCAACCTATCACATAGCCCTAGTTCAAATCAAAGCAAGCACATTTTTTATTTTATCATTTAATGTAAACAAACGATGATGCAAAGAGATGATTATGCTCATGATATGCAAGATAATGCATGCTTAACACCATGGCGTTACACAGACAAATAGTCAAATAGTTTCCAAATGTATATCTTACAAAGACCATAACTTTGAGCCATTGTATCTTAAGACCCTCTCATCTCACAAAAGAAAAATAACTAGAGCCTAAGGATGGCCGCCACTAACATTGCTAAATCCGGCACCGCCTTGACCCCTAGCATCGGCCTCCCTCTTCGCGACTTCCTCCGTTTCCCTCCGGGCAGCCTCCGCCTCCTTTGCAATTTGCTAACACAAAAAGAGAGAAAAGTTAGATATGAAACATAACAGAAAGCAAAAAACAATTAAGTGTAAAATTTACCCTCTGTAATTTTTCACTAGCTTTATCGAAGCAATGGGCCCGACCACCTGACCTCCAATACTGCTCGAGATATTTGTTGCATAATACTTGTGTCGCCTTTGTCACGTTGGTTAGTTCACCCACAGAAGGGAACTTGTAGTTGGCATCACAAAGTTGTGCAAACAAAGGATCCTGGCTTTGTCTCATCAAATGAAACAAAGCACGAGCAGAGTAGAAAACACCAATATCAATAGTGGTCTCCATGACCTGAGACAAATCCTCATATTGGCGGCAAAGCCAACTGACAAAACTATCACGATCACCAAGATCCCAACACTTGTCTTCAGGCCTGGCTCCAAACTTATCATAACATTCAAAACAGAGCTCCCAAATGTGATTGCAATTATCAAAGAAGGACTTATCCTGATCCTTAATTTTTCTCTCAATACGCCTCATGTCTTCCCTCAACTTTTCTTTTTCCTCCATAATCTTCTTGATAACATATTCTCTTTCTTCAACTTGAGCAAGAGCACTAATAAGTTTGCCCTCCAACACATTATGAGCATCCCCAGCATCATTCTTCTCCTTCTCTTTTTCAGCAAGTTGCTTCTTTAGATTCTCAATTTCAACATGATAGTCACATTCGCGAAGGGCAAAGTTTTTCTCCCTTTCCTCTAACCCAGTCCGCAAACCTCTCATCAAAAGAGAACCTCTGTACATCAACGAAAGCCCAGCATCAGCAACCTCAAGCAAGGGTTTCTTGGATATCTCAAGCTCCGCATCAGGAACAGTGAAAGCCTCATCTATACACTTCGACAATTGAACCTCAGAAGTGCGAGGCATCATCCGAAGTTTATCAGCCCTGATACCAATGAACTTGAAACTGTCAAGACCCAAGCTTTTCTCTTGACAAAACGCTAACCCACGTCTAAGAGCATGAGAAATTTCTCCTTCACCAATAGCAGGGACAACGGGAGTAGCAGGATCTTGACTGTTAAACTTGCTCAAGTCGACACTCTTTCGAGGAGAAGATGGTGCATGAGGAAAAATAGTTTCTGCAAGAAAAATCAAAAGTTAACAAAACAAGACAATTCAAATCAAAAAAGAAATGCGAAGTCACAATACTCACCAGTAGAAACGCGCTCACCCAAATTGCACTCAACATTCTTTCCACTTTCAACATGAATAGTAAAACTAGACAAACGCGCCAGACGATCATCATTGATTACATCATCAAAAACTTCCTCATCACTATCCTCAAAGTCAAGAGTATAAACTCTGGAGCCTTCAATTCTCCTCGACATATTTTGAACACCAACTTCGCCAACCTCACCTGCAACCGGGTTGTCAACCGAAGTGGTTTTCCCAGTATCAACATTCTCTTCGTGAGGCCCAGCAATAGGGGCCTCAGCATCAGGTCTCGGTGAAGTAGAACTAGCAGCTCTTCGAGTTTCCCTCACAAAGGTTTCTCCCCCAATAGTTGCCATATCAGAAATAACAATGCCTTCAACACCAATAGAACCTCTCGCAGACAAGCTCACATCCTATACATTCCGCAACACATCACTCAGCGGAGTAAGCAACAACGAAGTCAAACTGTCAGAAGAAAAAACAAGAGTAATTTTTCTCACCTCCTCTTCAACACGCTGAGACTCGGTAACACCAACATCACCAACAACTTTCAAAGTACCAGCATCCTCTCCTCCAGAACAACCCAAACCAGCAACCAAATTTCCCTCCACATCCAAGCTCCGCTCCAGCACAGCTTCAAGCTCTTCAAAATCAAGCAAGACAGAAGGACTTTGATTTTTCTTCAATTTCTTAGCAACAGTCTTGCTAGGACCAGCCTTGTACTTAACACCCTTAGAAGTCTCCTTCTTCTGGCCTTGCTTCTTCTCACGGCGATAAGCAGGAGGAGGCCGTTCACCATACTCAACTTGCGCAACTTCAAAAACTCTGTTCAAACGTTTGTAATCATCACCAAGAATTCTATCAATGTTATTTTTCTCACTCAGTATATATTTTTCAAGTAGATCTTTGGCCCGACTCTCAACAGACTTCACAAAATCTTCATCAGTACCAAAAGTCCATGGGCGATGAAAATCATTATCTGGATACTTATAGTTTATACCTCGAATAATCTTAGGATAAAAACACTCAAAGGACCATCCTTTTTTCAGTGGCCAAATCCTAGCAGCAGCATACTCTTCTACAAGATCTCTAGCACACTGTAATGAAGCTGTACACTTGTATGCCTTAACTGTAGTTTTCGAGATCAAAGAAGAAGAGATGGAGACAACTCAAACTTTTCAATCTTCATCCTAGCAGCCATTGGATATCTTGTCACCATCCTCCTAGTAACAGAATCTCTTTCCTCAACCATGGGCACCTTATGATAGAACCAATACCTCGACCAGTCTCCAACTCCCCACTTATTCCTTGTCGCCAGAGAAATCTGGACAGCGTTGCGAGCAGCCTTAAAACTTGAACAAGCAAAATATTTGGTAATCACTCGCCCTTCAAGCATAAACTCCTTGAATTGAGTATGCATCTCAAAAAGTTCTCAAAAAGCAGCAATGTCAGCATTAGCCTCCTGAGATTTGATGGCCTAAACAAACTGAGCCAGTCTAACTACACCGTTTGGAGTCAAATGGTGCATCTGAATGTTGAAAGCCTTTAACACATCTTCAACAAAGTCCTGGCAAGGGAAGCGAAGACCAGCAGTGAACAGATCCTGATAAATAATGCATTCATCGGGATGTGGCTTCGGATTAGTCTCCAAAGGATCAGGCACCCTCACTTGATCACACTCAACAAGTTTCAATCGCACCATTTCATCAAGATCACTTTCTTCAAACAAAGTCTTTCAAAAAGTTAAAGTGAAACCTTCGTCATCTTTAACCAAGTCCTCGACTGACGCATCAATGCCGTCAAGGCCATCTTCGTCAGAATCCAACCGAGATTTATCTTCCTCAGTTTTGGAACTCTCCTGAGACTGAAATTGATCTCGCAAATCTCGCAAAGACATCTACAAAAACCAAAGATCAGAAACACTATTCAACAAAAATCCTGAAAATGAAAAGTTAAAGGAACAAACCTGGATGAAGATGATACACAAACTTCGATCAAAGATCTGAGACCAGGTGAACACAATGCCAAAACGTCAAGAAAATTTATCTTAAACTTTAGAGTTTAAGAAAATTTTGGCAGAGTTTCCCTTCTTCTGAAAATGACAGCCCAAGGGGGAAGGCCTCGCTATTTATAGGCAGTGTCCGGTCAACCGGTCAAAATTAGCCGTTAGATTTAAAATTTAAATAGGCCAACTCCAAAGTTTGGATGGCGTTTTTCAGGCAAAGTTTCATATAAACTTCGCGGGATTCAGACCTTTGTAGTAGGCCTTCGCCCGCGAGGGGCTGCTGTTGGGGAACAACTTTGACATACAAATATCCTTTCCAAACTTTAGAGTCAAACATTTCATTACAAATATTTAAGATGCTAACATGTGTGGCGAAGATAACGTAGATACTTCGTTGCACGTATTTCCAACTTCGCTTATGTATTTTTGCATGTTTTAAGCCGACTGGCGAAGATGACTTCGCTACACTTTGGATGCTCAGCGAAGACTATGTGGGTACTTCGCTGTGACTATCAAACTTCGTACATATGATTTCACATATTTCAGGTTATCCGGCGAAAGACGACTTCGCCAGACTCTTGATGACCAGCAAAGCTGACGTAGCGGCTTTGCATAAAAAGTCTATGAGGTTCTCAGCTAAGTCAAGAAATCACGATCAAGTCCAAAGTTGCCTCAGAAGACAAAAGGGAAAAGGACGAAGTGTGTTTCACCACTTCGCTGATATGTTTTCTACCTAAATGTATATGAGGTTCCTTGGCTAATTTTATAATATTCCTGGAACGGCGAAGCCAGGGGTCCTATAAATACCCTTTGAAATATAAGTTTTGGGACAAAATGAAATATAATTGTAACTCGCACATTGTTCTCATCTTTCATGTGTATATGATTTCTTCGTCCAACACCAACATTATTCTTATTCCCTAATCTATTAATTTCAAGTGAGTTGGGGCACACTCAAGTATATGTGTGACGCAAGAACGGTGAACAGCTGAAGTGAACACCGTACGTATGTCTCGATCCGGTGCCGTCCGTCAACCATGCATTTTTGACACAAGTAGCTTAGCTGTCCAAGACGACTCCAATGCGCATCATCTTGACCAGCTTGTCACGTTTGTTACCATCACTGCTCGTTTTCGTTTCTTTGCATATG
>CM041628.1:14226205-14273451 GCA_023333625.1 Bothriochloa decipiens
CTTGGGCCATTGGCCTTACAACATACATCAGAGTTTCTACTACAGCGTTCCTATGATGTCGTGGTTCCATTCCTATAGCCATCTCGGAGTGCGGACGCAACCCTAGGCTTAAGCGTATTTTCGTGTCCTAGTCGTGGCAGTTCTCGAGTAACTCCTTCATGTAGCTACACGGCTCCATCCTTAGGCATGCTCCAGTTGTCCTCCTTGCATATTCTTCCGTAGCTCCATCCTCGTATGCTCATCTATAACTTTACTCCTAAAAACATAGAACAGAGGGGATTGAGTACATAAAGTACTCAGCAAGCCCTAACTTTGGGTGGTGAAAGGCAAAAGGCTATATGTAGAGGTGGTTAGTGGTAAAGGTGGAGGTAAAGGTAGTATGGTGAGGTAATTATAATTATAGGTTGGGCCCTGGTAGGGTATTACCATCCTCACCAGTTCCCGGCTTAATTATAGGTTACCTTAACATAAAATAATCTTACCAAATCATTATAGTTGTCAAAGCCTAAGCATTTGTGACCTCATCCCAGTGGTTGCCCATTACCAAGGACGTGGCTATTCGAATAGGATTAGTAAACTCTGCAGAGGTGTACAAATTTTCCCACATGATAGGCGTAGTCGACACCTAGGCCACAGGCTCGACAGGCCTAACGAGACCTCGTACTCGAGAGGGCGCTACCTTAGATTTCCATATAATTTCACCACGGACTACTCAGGGATCGGAACCCACACACATGCTAGGATGATCACACAGTATCCTAGAATATCGAGTGGTTGGATGATCACACAGCATCCATTGGATGATCACATATCATCCAGATTAAATTAATAAAGGGTGCTCGCACACGGCACAACAATAAGTTTTACATGGAAGACCACAAAGCAACCATGCCGATCAGACCACGGTAGATCACACAGCAGCCGTGTCCTCTCCTGTTAGTCCGTTGCCACTCCGGCCTCCTAGTGGAAATTATACTTCTATCTAACGGGGTGTGAGATCAAGTCTACCCATATAGACATGTGGTTGTACGGAATTTCTGGCTAGGCGAGATGGCAAATGAACTAGTCATTATGTGACCGAGGCGAGTATCTCCCATAGGATCCGACACAGGCTATTCTGTCAAGGTAACTCATACCACATGAATTATCCCCACTCACTCCTGTCGAGGTTAGTCTAATTTTATCAATTTAAGTTCCATAGTTATTATCATCAAATTTATAATTCTCATATCTCATCAAGGTAACCAATATATTATCATAAACATATTATTATAAGCAAAGTTATAATTCAATATTAATTCTTGAATGTGAATATAAGGAGTATATATATTAAGATTGGTAGTTGGTATGGTATGGTGGGTTTATGATGGAGGCTAGCAAAATGTAGAGATGGCAGGACGGAACTAATTAAAGGAATGATAATGTAGGGAGTAAGGTGGGAATTAGGACTTACCTCTATTCGATGACGAGCACATCCTAGGTTCCGATTCTGATGCTTCTGGCTCCTTCACCCTTGTGTAGTGGTTCTTCTGGGGTCCAACAGGTTCTCCATGCATTTCGTCCTATGCTTATCTCTAGCGCTGGCACACAAAAGGGAAACAAACAAGACATACAACACATGCATAACAATCAAAGTAGACGTCATATATAGATCGTTGGTTAAGCCTATCATTACTATGTGACCCCTCAAAACAGGAAGCTTGACCAAGTCATCATAGATGGCCTGATCATTTTCTTTACAGGTCCACAGGGTTAGCGACATATACATGCATATGTACGTGCCTCGGGTTAGTCAGATGAGAGGAGGGTGGAAGATTAGGTTAGCCATACATAGGCGTATACCCGAGTGTATATGTTTATGCACGGGGCATATCCATGTATGTGAGGATATATATATATATATATATATATATATATATATATATATACGTTATAACAAGAAAACAAACAACTAGAATTTAAATAGGCACCAAATAATAGAATAAAATATATGAATAATTAGAGCTTGAACTTAGAAGAGTTTTGGTGGAAGAATAAGATGTTTATTTAGGGTGGAGAAGATATGATCTATCAAGTATTCGATAGGAGTTAATATATGGAATATAAATCTAGGAATTAAGTAAATGCAAACAAAGTGGAACTACATGGGTACGATCGAGAGTGGACCTCGTTTATTTAGATATTTTCTGGAAATTTGTCTATACCTAGAAAATAGTTTTCGACTCCTCCGTGTACATTTTTCGAGCACGCTTCAGCAGTGCTGACCGCATTGTTCCCGTAGACCACGACACCGATCTGTAGACTCATCTTCTCTCTCTTTATTTCTCGTGGGCTGAGTTCACCGAAAATAGGAGAGGAAGATGGGTCCATGACCGGTAGGGACCACCAGGCGGTTCGTGGCCGAAGCATTCAGTTTCCGTTGCTGCTCGGCTCGCGGTCCGGGAGACGATGCGCACACAACGTTGGCCAACAGCGGCCTCTTCCTCGGCGAGCTGTCGAGTGGTGCGCTGCTCAGCGAGTAAAGAGAGAGGGAAATGGAAGGCAGAGTGGCGAGTGGCAGCGACGTCCTGTGGCTTCAAGCGAGCGGCGGCCAGCGATGTGCGGAGCGTCGGTCAAGGGAGCAGAGCAGCGGGACGCCAGCGGCGTGGCTCCAACGGCCTTGGCCTTGCGGTGATGGTGCACGGTGAACTAGCAGGCCATGGCAGTGGTTGACGGTGGCCGCGCCTATGATGATGACCTCGGATAGCTGGGCGGCGGCGGTGCCGGCCATGGCTCCAGCTGGGCGGCGGCAGTGCCGACCATGGCTCCAGCGCGGCTCCGAGGCCGTCAAGGTTCCGGCGGCATAGTGCGACGCTCGGTTCCGAGGCGGTGTCGCGGCCAAGTGTGGCAACAGCTCCGACGGCAATGCTTTGGAGCAGTGCTTGTGGTGCTCGGCGGCATTCTCGCAGACCACGGCGGCGACTACGGCGTCGATGGTGCTCAGCTCCGGAGTCGTCCTTGCGCGCGGTAGCCCATGAGCTGCGTCGGCCTTTAGTAGCTGGGAGGCGGTAGTGCCGGCCATGGCTCCAGCTCGGTCCGCGGCGTCTATGGCACGGCGGTGGCCTTGGCAACAGCGGCGTTGGGCCTCGGTGGATCCTGCGCACGGTGGACGTGAGACGGCGACAGCTTCGGCTCTGTCGTGTTGCTCGCATTGTCACGCCGGCGGGGAGAGAGTTCATTCCGGGCAGCGACTTCGGCCGGCGTCTTGCACATCTCCTTCGCGTACTCCAGCTTGGCTACCTCCGTTGTCCGGACAGCAAGCTCGACAGCCATTTTATAGGCGAAGTAAGGCGGTGGCTGGGAGAAAATATGCCCGGCGGCATCCATGGCAGGCAGGCAAGGCGGTGCACACAGTAAGGCGGTTGGCGTCGGCGGAGGAAATATCTACGGCCGAGGAGATTTTTTGCCGGCAGCCATGGCAGCGCGGTATTGTTTTCGTGGCGCACACGCCGTGCTTGTGCTGGCGCTTGTTGGCGAGCTGGGACATGGCAGCAGGTACAGCGACGAGAGACGGCCAGACGGGGCACTGGGTTACTCATGCTAGCGTGCTTCACGTGCTCCAGGAAGAAGACACACACGGTGGCAAAATATCTGGCCAAGGAACTCGTTGCCGGTGGCCAGCGCAGGGCAGCTAATTTAATCTCGTGCTGGTGGTGCGTTATCGACGGAACTCGCGGAAGCAAGACGACATGCATCCATGCGACACGAGCAAGACAACGCACAGCACGGCTGCTGCCTTTGCTGGGCTTGCACGTGAGTGAAGAATGGAGAAAGGACACTTCTACATATATACACATATATACCTCTCCCGTAAGATAAGGGGATTATATATATACCCATGTTTCTCCGGAAAATAAACTAGCACACATGAGTAGATTTAAATTGGATTTGAGGGGGATTGAATATGTGATGAACTTGGTAACTGAGGAAATATTCAAGGATGATATTTGGTGGAGGATGGCACGAGAAAATTTGGGAGAAAGTCAAGGAGGATTATTTAGTGGATAAAGACAAAAAAATATTATTTAGTGCAAAAAAAAATTCTAGGGCATGCAACCAACGAAGCATTCAAACAATCAAATAATCAAACAAGCGTGCAACCTAATTTCTATATGGTGCAGTTTAATGCAAGGTTTTAAAAAATATTTTATTTATAAAATGTTGATTTTGCAGGAAATAAACTAATCAGTTAAATTTGTTGAGAAGTTTTAAAAAGTTCAAATTTTTAGTGAATTTTATAATAATATAAAACACAGATGTTACAGACACAGAGTGGCGTAGAATATCACCGCGCCAATTGCGACGAGAAAACATGTTGCAATGAACTAAAAGCTCGGTAGCACGTCTAACATCAAATGTCAACGAAAACAGGGTCCTCCTTTTTGGGGCTGCCGAAGCTGAGGCTTGGCCAGTTCGGGCTGGCAACCGTACAACCTCCTCTACTTGTGACAGTTAGCTACATTTGGTAGAGATGTGGATTCTAAAAAAAGGAGTTTCGGATTCAAATCCGCTCAAGAAATATTATATATAGTCAATCACATTGTTTCGTGTAAGTCGTTTGATTTTCTAGATATAAAATTTGACTACCCGTTATTTAAAATTTTATACAAAATATTATTTTTTTTGTTGTGGATTACTTTATTAAGAAAAGATATTAAATCAAGATGACTTAAATGTGACTATGATTGCACAATTTTTTTGAATAAAATAAGTGATCAAACTTGGACTCAAAAAAGCTAAACGACTTAGAATTTGAGATAAAGCCGGTTAAATTTTAAGTCAGAAAATATTTGTTATTTAAAATAAATAAATAAAAAATATAATAGAATTCTGAATTTTAGGTTGGCGAAGTACAACTTTAAATACAATCTATTTTAGCTTGTTGTACTTAAAGAAAACTAACCAAGAGTTAATAGAGACCATATAAACAATCAATCCATAGTAACGCTGGCTTCTGTGCGTTTCACTCGCGGAACGGTTTCGACCATTTCTGAGATGGAAACAAACCGGGAAGAGCATGTGGCATCGGGAAGAGCATATGGCAGCGTTCGTGGCCTCCGGGTGAGAAACCGAACCGATAAATCAAAAAGTTGAAGTTGAAGGTCTCACTCTCACTCTCACAGCAAAAATAACGTACGTAAGAGCTTACGTAGAGCTTACTCTAAAATGCTTATATGTCATGTTTAGAAGTGTCTAAAAATTTTAAAACTTTAGTATCAATAGTAATGTACTAAATAAACATTGCACCAAATTTTAAGGTTCAAATACATTTTATAAAAAATTATATGAAAGAAATAAATTTCATCCACGGGACATAAGGTCACGTAAAAAATTTCATTCACGCTCATCGACGCACGCGACAGGCACTTTGTCCATCTCAGAACTGACGCTGGGAAAGCGGGAAACAGAAGCAAAAAATCCAAAACTAGACACGGCCACGCCACGAACTGAAGCTCTGAAAACCAGTGGGCGATCGCTGTCCTGTAGACCTTAGCATAAAAACGTAGCTAGAAAAAAAAAACTAGGAAAATATGTGTCGCTTGGTTTCTAAGCTTATTTTGGTCATATAAGCTCTACCTTACCAGCAGCCGTCTCACCTCCCGACTTCGTCGGTCAGTCAGTTTGATCAGTCCTCACACGACCGTCCGTCGTCGTCGCGGATGGCAAGTCTACGCTCTACACACGTACACGTAGTGGGACAGAGTATGCAGAAGCTAATCAGCAGCAATCGTGTACCAATGCCTTGTTTGGAGGAAAAAGAACATTTTAACCATGGAACTTTTCCCTTTTCTCCCCAGTTTGAAGATTAAAAGAGCAGCAGCAGTTACATAAGTACGTATATCCATACAACAGGCAAAAAGAAGCAGGTGTGCTTTATACTAATAGCACCACTAGCTGGTTTTTTACTGCTAAAAGATTACATAGTAACCGTGCTCCTAATCACCTGCAGTTAGCAGTGACAGCTGCTTGCTCTGAGAGACTCATCAGACTGCTGCTGAGGCCTTCACTGCCCATTGCCATCCAATTTAGCTCCAGAACAAGAACAGCTAAGGATTGGGAGATGACAGAAATGACACGTATACCAAGTCAAAACCGAGCGTTAGCTCACTCCCTGTGTCACAGTGTGAGTGTGTGGCTGCTTCGACCTCGACCGAGTCAACGCAAGCGCCTGGCCCCGGCCGGCTGCCGCCATGGACACTGCACGGGTGCCTGCGGTCCGGTTCCCTATGCCCCTACTGCTTCCTCCCGTTGGCCTCCGTTGACCCGACCTCCGCCTGATCCGTTGTCTCCTTGGTGGGCCGCTTCAGATCCTCCTCCTCGGCGGCATCGGCATCGGCGTCGGCGGTTTCCCTGAACTTGGCGTAGATGTCGCCCTTGTAGAAGTTCCAGGTCCGCCACACGAGCACCAGCGACACGAGCGCGCCGGCGACGGTGGCGGCGGTGATGATGAGGAACGACTTGTGGAAGCACTCCACGCCGATGCAGGTCTTGTCGCCGGCGCCCGCCAGGGACCCGCCGTGCTGCTTGGCGGCCTCGACGTCGTAGAGCGCCCCCGCGACGCGGACGTTGAGCACGTAGGCGCCGATGGGGCTGGCCACGGACCCGAAGTTGTAGAGCGTGGAGTAGTACTTGAGCCCGAACACCTCGGAGATGATGGCGAACAGCAGCGGCCACTGCGCGCCGAAGCAGAAGCCGATCACCACGGAGGACACGTACAGCGACTGCGGCACGCCGAAGGCGATCAGGAGGTGGCCGACGCACGAGAGCAGGAGCACCAGCGTCAGCATGAGCGGGCGCGGGAACTTGTACCGCGCCAGGAACACCTCCGACGCGAACCCGGCGGTGACGCGGCCGGCGTAGTTCCAGATGCTGATGAGGGAGACGAAGGTGTTGATGCTCTTGGCCGGGTAGCCCAGGGACTGACCGATCTGCCCCATGTTGTCGATCGCCGTCAGCGTGCCGCCCACGCCGCAGATGGTGGCCAGGAACAGCACCAGCATGTCCACGCTCACCAGCGCCTGCAGGATGGAGTAGTCCTCCCCCTGCGCCGGCGGGCTGAACATGTGCCGGAGGCAAGACCCCAGGCAGCTGCTGGAGCTGGACGACGACGACGACGGCTCGGCGGCCTCTGTTGCTGTCGTGATGCTCTGGCTCTGAGGTGCTGCTGCTGCTGCCAGCTGCAGCGAGGCTGCGGCGGCGGCTGGTTTCTCCACGGTCACCGTGGGAGGCTCACGGAGGGACTCCTCGAGCTCCTTCTGGATCTGGTACTCCTGCTTGACGACGACGGCAAGCGGCAGGAAGAGGACGAGGAGCAGCGCGGCGGCCGAGACCGCGTAGGCGGCGTGTGAGAAGTTGACCTGCCTCTGCACGACGATCATGATGAGGAGGTAGGCGGCGAGCGCGATGGAGATGTATAGGAAGCAGAAGAAGGCGTCGTCGCTGGTGGCCGCCGATGGTCCCCGGCGCCGGCGTGGGTACGGCATGATGCGGACGGTGTGGACGAAGAGGATGGAGACGGCGGCGGGGAGCCAGGCGATGAGCAGCACGAGCGACTTGGCGTCGTCGCCGTAGATGGCGAGGTACAGCTGCGTGAAGATGGCGCCGCTGAGGCCGACGAACCCCTTGAGCAATCCAAGCACGATGCCGCGGCTCTCCGGGAAGTTCTTGACGCAGGTGACGAGCGCGCCGGTGTTGGCGAAGGACTGGGAGTTAGCCCCGACGCAGATGTAGATGCACATGAGCCACACGGGTGGCCTGGCGGTGCGCCCGTCGATGGCGAGGTAGATCATGAGGTACCCCACCAAGTTCATGGCGGCGCCCATGGCCAGCACCACCCACGGCGGCGTGACCTCGTTGATGAGCCCCGAGAGGACGCCCACGTTGGCGCCCAGGTCCTTGAAGAAGGAGAGCGTGTTGAGCGTGCGCTGGTCGTACCCCAGCGACGACTTGAGCACCTTGGAGTAGATGCTGAAGATGTACGTCGCCCCCGACGCCGACAGGATGAGCAGGCACGCGAACACCATGAACCAACGGCCCAGCACCACCTGCCGCACGGTCAGCACCTGCGGCCCGCCGGCGGCGCCGGCACCGGACCCGGACGCGAACACCATCGCGCGCGACGAACTGAAGCTCCTCCTCGTCGTCGTTCTCGGCGTCGGCGGCTCTCTCTGCTCTGCCGCGCTTCTTTGGCCGGGTGTGTGAGTGGCAGAGCCCGCGCCCTGTGCAATATATAAGCCAAGGGAAAACGGCCTGCGCTGACTGTGAGAGCTCGCTGAGCAACGGGTGACTGGACTACTGGAGGAGAGCCGACCACAGCACGAGCATCACTACCCATACATACCACAATTCCACAAATTCATCTTTAGAATGATTGGGCCAATTCTAGCAGGATTTTTTTTTTTTTGGTACCTAGTGAGACTGAGAGTCTAAACGTGTTAAGCTCAAGATTCTCTCTCCGAGCAGATTTGCTTTGTCACAAGTCCCACACAAGCTATCCCAGAGGGAGCAGCCAGAGGTTTTGTGTGGCCAAATTATTGGTCACCTCACTCCTCAAGCTGCGTTGAATGAACGAACCCTGGAGCATACTGCTACATTCCATGGTCTTCAGGGAGAAGACTGCTTGCTCACTGTTCTGACCTGGAAATGGATTACTGAAACAGACAGCTTGCCTGTATATAACATGGGTGCGCGGCCATGGTTCTTGAACCCAAATTCTTGAAGAACCTCCCTCCCGCATGTGATGTGCTTCAGTCCTAGTCAGGACCTCTGGTGTGCAGTTGTCATAGATTAATTTACAGATCGGTCATCGAATCGACGACTTTGACCTGAGAGTTTACTGGGAGGAGGACTAGTGAGAGCGATCTCTGCTGAATAAACAGTGTGTGTGACTGAAGCATGCGGTGACGCACTGACGCTTATCTTACCTTCTTGCTCATCCAAAACGGCACCCAATTCTAGAAGAAACAGACATTTTTTTTGGTTAAGTAGTAGAAAATACTGTAGACAGCTTAATCTGAGTTGGAAAGAACTCGAATATCGGAGTATTAAGTTATTATTAGGCTCACTTAGTTATCCCAGGAGATGGGATCGGCGTGTCAGCGAGGACATTTCCATGTTCTCCTTTAATTTGGTGGGTCAAACCAAGACAGGAGGATTCTCCCTGTCCAATGAGGCACAAATTAGCGTCCTCGGATTGGTGATCTAGACAAAGTTTAGTCTACGATGCCCTAGGCAAATAAGCTGATAGAATGATACTAGGTAAAAACCGGGCTCCAGCCACGGCACAACTGTGGCACGTGAAGCGGATTAAGAAATCAGCGCTCAGAGATAATTTACTAGTGTACTGAACCGCTGATCGATGATCCTGTGGTTAACCAAACAACCAAACAAAGTGGCCATGTGTCTCTAGTGTGATTAGCTCCCTTGTGTGAGAGCACCGAGGCGATTAGCAGCATATAAAATGTGGCAAACCAAGTGGTTGAGTAAAAAGAAAGTGTCAGCGTGTGTCCCCGTGCCTAGGAAACTGCAATGCCTATCCCTTTCCATGTCTCTATCAGTACCGTCTGGACTCTGGAGCAAAATGCTGAGGCAGGCAGCCATTGCCTTGACAAGGAGGCACCAAGATTGTAGATATATAAAATTGATACGTGGCAGTTTGATTTCATTAAAATAATGGAAACATGGTAGCAAGAAGGAATAGAAAATTTAGTGAGAGGGAGGAAAGGCATCTGCCGATTGCTTGCCGTCACAGCTCACAAAACTCTTAACGGCTACTGACATTTACTAGATCATGACCGCTGACAGTGTCTGCTTCAGATCACTCCAAAAATTCAGGTTCACGTGTTTAAGTCAAAACTTATTTAACTTCATCATTGTACGGAGTGATAAGTAAATTTTTATTATAGAATTAATGAATTATCATGGCTAGAATTATTATGAAAGCCATTTTGCGTTTACGAATATCGTATTTTATAAAACATTGAAAAAGAAATAGTTGTATATATAGTTTCAATGGTAAAAATAGACAAGTGTCTCCATATAAGATGCCGTATCTGTTTGCCAATTCGAGGAAGAGATGTGTGTCCACTTCCATATTGACAAATTTTTTATTTAGAACAATATAATTTTATAGTTCTTAACAAAACAATATATGTTTGTAGTTGTTTCTACGTTACGACTAAAGAAAATTTTATGAGCCATGCATGTTCTCCCAAAAAAATTGGTTAATTTCTTACTTATTTTAGCGTTGTTGTTTATACCATTACATACTTCACGGTAACACGCATGTGTGGCTCACCGGTAATCGATCATCTCTGTATCCCAAGTCAAGTGTGTGTCGTTAATATATCAGAAGAGTAATGTATGTAAAACTTCAGCTAGCTGCGAATTGATTTGTTGTCTAAGGTAGGACAGTCCAGTGAGACGCTACCCACCAGGGTTTAAATCCTGGTGCTCGCACTTTTTCCGGGGATTTTTTTAAGGATTTTCCGACGTTATGCATTAACTGGTAAGCGACGTTTCCGTCGACGACGAGGCACCAGTGGTGACTTCGAGAATCTCCAGAACTGTTGGGTGCTCAGTCCATAGGGATAGGGTTTCTAGACGTGTGTTCATAAAGATGAGTGTGCGTACGTGTTATGGTCATCTGCGTTGTACCGTGCATTTCTTAAAAAAAAACTTCAGCTAGCTAATGGTGTCACCAGAAGCTTATTATAGCCTTTCTATTAACACTAGCAAATGGCAAATAAGGCCGTCTCTTGACGAGCTGGTTTTATGCAACAGTCCTATTCATACATCGGCTCTGTTCAGCTGGCATGTTTTAGCTTATTTCGTCTTGTTTTCTTTCACGGAATATTATTGAATCAGTAGAAATCTGTCGGCTTATCTATCAGCCAAGGGTCATCTATGCATAACGTGATAGCGTGCATTGTAAGGCAACACATGTACACCGAGATGGAGACAACCGATACACAAGTATCCAACAAGCGTTCGTGTTTCTTTCGTGCAATGCCAGCTCTTTGTTGTTTGATTTAACTATTTATAAGTTAAGCGGCGGGCTTAGGCCAGCTGCAGCGTAGGCAGCACAATAGTGTACGTTAGCCTAGCTTAGTAGAAATCTAAATTCCACATAGTCCCCGACGAGTTGAGACCAATAGTTTCTCAACGCAAGCAGCACGAGCTTTTGCCTCTGCTCTAGTCGTGCCAATTCTCAGTCTTTTTCTCTCAACTTTAATTACTCTGTTCTTCCATGCCACAACACACCTCTTGTTAGTCCTTCGTCTTTTTGTCAGGATAGCCCATTACTTCCTCTACATGTGAATTTGACACCCCGTGAGTGAAGCTATCATTTTGCTTGATTTGGACACTCTCAGTGCATACGTGGAAGTTGGGGTAGCCATTCAGTGTGGAGCGTTGGGCTGTCTTAAAAGAGCTGTGTAAACAAAAGCACATTTCTTGGGCTTGGTTGATCACCTAAAACAAACGCATAAAAAAGTATGATTTACAACTTCAAAACAAAACTGTTGTAAAGAGAGTAGAAAAATGAGAAGCATGGGATAAATAAAATAGTAGACCCATATATAGCTAAGACAACCAGTGTTCAAAATTTAGCTTTGTTTGGATCGTTTTCTAGCACTAATTACCTCACTTCAATTCGTTGGCTAAGGCACTTTGAATCCCTTGCCAGATGTCACCCCATGTTCTTAGATTGCTTGAGCGAGCCAATGGTGGCTCTCTTGCCCTAGCAACCCCCCGAACACCCCTGTGTGCTCATAAAAATAATATATGTATAATTGGATGGCCAATACCCTTGTGCTCATATAAAAGGATTATGTAAACAAAAGTGGTATATTTTTCCATTTCTATGGCCTGCCTTTGTCACCCCAAATAAGCGCATTATTCTTTATGCCTCCTTTTGAGTTTTGACTCACTTAGAACAACCCATAATTCAAATCTATAAACTTATAGCTAGAAGTGTTTGCTTTAGGGTCAAATTTGAAAATTTTGGATGTAAATTATCCTAACTTATAAAACAAACATATACACTTGATCACTTGACAATGCCCAATTATATTAGAATGAGTACAAACATAGACGATGACTACGCGATACACACTTCTATAAACACACACATGCAACGTAATTTATAAGCACCTTCGAGTGACGGAGTTTGTAATATAGCCGAAGCGCAGCCTAGGCCAATTTTACGACAATGAACCTAGCTAAAACTAGAAGATAATTGAGTGAGAACGACACCAGCAATACGGGTGAAGGCGGTGCGGGAAAAGTGGAACTTTCAAATCGAAATGTGAGGAGAGGTCGTCGTATATAACTACGTACGAAAAATATTATTCTAGACGATCACAATATCCCCATTAGCAAAGTGTTCTTGTTAATGAGCACACTAAACGTGTTTATGCACGGCAGCATGTCACACTCAGCTCGTGTTAGCTTTACTCTAACCCGGCCAATAAGCCCACGTCATCAGCAATCGAGATTGTGTCCCGGTCTCCCGGATAGGCATATCTTGCTAGTGTGTGCTTGACTTGCATCCACTCAGTGCATGCTTTCACGCTTCGTTTATGCTTTGACCTTTTTTCAAAACATGGTACAGTCGCATATATATATTTTTGGCGTTCATGGATCGTGCACGTCAACGCCACGAGATCTCTCTCCAAGGAACGTGCATTTCAATGCCAGAGTGAAAGGTCGTGCGCATAAATCGCATTCCTTCGTACCTGAGTGCAAGTCATATGTTTATCTTTCTTTCAAGAATATATTGTGACAAGTTGGAACTAGCTAGCTTGGAAGCCCGGCCGGTAGGCGGCTACCACTATATATATATCCACTGGAGTAGTAGAGAATCTGCACATACACATCTTGACATCTATCTTCTCTAATCTTTATCCACACGAACAAGCTCTTTTTTTTTTTTTTTTTTTTTTGGTTTGGTAGTTACATACAGTTAGGAAATTCATGCATGCCTGCAAAAAAATAAAATATCAGTGATTGACGTCAGGAGACGATCAGCTGACATATTCAAGAATACTTTAAATCAGTCGTAGGTTTATATAGTTTATATATATATAATATATATGAATGTTTAAACAGAGGAGGGGAAACCAATTTCTAGCTAGCCTTCCAATGCAACTCTAAAGCGTGTTTTGATTCCTTCAATTTGTCCCATACATTTGTCCTCGTCGTCCAAACACACTGTCTTTTGCTGAATAGTCCGAGTTGATGAGAGACAGAAAGCGCAGTTTTGGTGTCTAGCGGTTTGTTTTTTTCATGGCACGCCTACAAGTTGAAGTTGGGTGAGCAGAGCACGTCCGGCCTGCCTACACCCACCATCTCTACCATGTTGATCTCGTTCTCATAGCCACAGAATAAAGAATATTTTTGTTCCAGTGTATTTACAGCTACTCATTAAGTCAAGCTAACCGTCATGTTTGTGAACAAAAAAAGAGTTTATCTGTTGCTTTATAAAAGCAGAGGAATTATTCCCCTTTTTTTTTAAAAAAAATAGTTTATCTAGGAAACGAGCTCTGCAGCATGCATGGTATTTCATTGCTTTCCCATAGATAGATAAACTAAATAAAATGAGATGAGACGATAATCATCATAAATAAAAGAAAAAAAATGTAATTTTCAGGATGAGATAGAGAGGTTCCACATTAGCCAGCTAGCTACCACGCACTTTGAGCTGAAAAACTTCAGCGCACGAGACCACGAGTCGGCACGCCAAACAAACAAGGTGAACACGGCTTCGCCAAACGTGCGAACGGAGTAGAGGAGGCGGCGGCTAGGCTAGGCACCAAGCGTGGTGTGGACAACAGCTAGCTGACAAGGAGATGCATGGCTATGCACGGGCGGGCGCGGCAGGAGCACGAGGGGACGAAAGCAAAATGGAGATTCTCCCCCGTTCCGTTTGTGCTGCTGTGCGTCAAAAGCTAAGCTAGCGCCCCCCACTGAAGATCTGAAACCGGCCCTTTTGACCTTCCACTCTATAGAAATCTTCATCGAGGTTAATCAGTCAGTCATGGCCACAATCTTGGAGGACGGTGATGCATAATTGCGATTTGCAGACCAGAGACATCTGACTGGTGGTGGAAAGATGCACAACACTCTGACAGACAGGCAGAGTGTAATTGTATAAAGGAGTTATACAACGTGTCTCTCCAAGGCAGAGTGCAAAATGGAAAGATGCACAACACTCTGACAGACACACTGACAGCGCCATCTTGCAACGTGTCTCTCCAAGACTCACTCCCAGGCAATGTTGCTCTGAAAGGAGTTAACTTCAGACCCGTTCAGCACGGTTCCAGCTCTAGCTCCGAGATCTAAGATTTTTTAAATTCTGTCATAACGTCTTTAGCATCAGATCTAAGATTTTCTATAGCAGCTCCAAAAAATTCAGAGCTCTCCAAATAGGACCGATCCATGGTCATAGGATCCATCTAGCTGTGGCAAAAGATGTGGCTGGAACGTTGTATCATGTAACAAAAGAGGACGAGTGCTTTCATGATCAGAAAAGCGATGTATCGACGGTAGGATCTCATCTCATGTCCGATGCATGCTTCAGATCCAGGACAAGAAGTGGGAACCAGATGAAAGGAGCTCTGCAGGTCCCGTCTCACCAGCCGAACAGTCCGCATAAACAAGCACTCGCAGAGATGCTCCTCAGCTCAGTCCACAGAAGAATATCAAGCCCGGATTTGAGACTGGTGATCGGCCTAACTGGTGACCAGATTCACAGTAGTAGCAGGTCTCTGTCATCCCTGTATGGCAATTGGCAATAGCTTGACCAGCTACAGGCTCTGGCTGCTGTGAGCTTCTAGACAACGTTCACACCTGGCACAGCATCAGATGATGACCTGAAGCTGATGGCCCGACAGCGTCAGCGTGTCTGTCACTGATCGGGCTGAACAGTATCCTGCTCAACGAAACAGGGCTGCCCAGCATTTGCAGCAGCAGAACGCACTGTGTTTCCTTCACTTATTGAGAGGTCAAGAGCAATTTATCTATCTGTAACACAAGATGTGAAACCATGGAACGGTTCAGGTTCTGGTACAGAACACATGGCAGCAACAGGGCTGGAAGCTTGGAACGGCCTTCAGAAACGAGTACTGACGGTGGGCGGTGGGTGGACAGCAGGGCGCTATTATCGCTGTCAGGTGTCGGCAACACGGCCCTGCTTCAAGACCCGCCATCAGAGATTTGAGGTGTCTTCTACTTCTATGGCCTCAGGTCGAGCAAGTGCTTGAAGAAGACGTAGAAGAGGACGGCCGACGACACGAAGAGGCTCAGGAGCACCAGCCAGATCTGCCACACTGCACAACAGCACAAGTGGATAGAGCAAGGCCCGTTTACAGAGACACAGCCACACAAACAGACAGGCACGTACCTTTCCATTCGGGAGGGACGCCAAGTTTTGTTATCTCTGCTCCCCATTGATGTGAGGTGGAGATTACAACTCTACAATATCAGTTATCAGAAGACGGTATCATAATAATGCATGTATCACCAATGCAGATCAAAAGCCAGACATCTTGAGTTTGAGTAGCTGTGGATGGATGGATGTAGTCATGTGGATGTGGATGACAAATTTTTGCTTGCCCCATTGGAAAACCCTGGGGTATTTATGGTGGACGTGAATGAATATATGCAAAGTAGTCCTATATGGTGAGTTTGCAGCCTATTTATTATCTACTTTTTATTCTATTTCGACGACAGAGGGCCTAATGACGAATCTTGTCGGAATGCAGGAATGACTACTCTTTCAAGGTTCCTGTGCTACAAAACAAGACACTTATTATATCCTGGATATATCGACTTCTACTAAGTAATAAAGTGCTTAGTAATTCTAACCTATCGATTTGTCTCAATCTTGCAACAGAGAGAGGTTACCTTTCAGTAGGGCAAAACTCAATGGAGGAAACTGGGAAACCAAGATGAACCTTCTTGCTCCAGTGAACAACCTCCATCTTCTTTACTTCCACAGCGCAAAAGTCACCATCATGGTTCCCTCTAAAAAAATGTAATATTAATAGCGCCCCACATTAAAAGGAAAAATCAAACCCTGGTTGTTAAATATTGACAGATTCAGATCACAATGTTAATGTCAATTTTTTTGAAAGTAAAAGGCAGGAGCTCTGCCGCTCAATAAGTAGGGAAATTGTTTCGCAAAAAAAAATTAAGTAGGGAAATTAATGTCAATTTTTAAAGGCATGAACTGGATCGCTAGTGGATAAGTTCCTTTTCTAAAGAAGGAAACAGAACAGGTATCTTGAGATTTCAATAAAATCAATTCGTTAAGAGTCGATTGAACGCACTTCAAGTTATGTGGTACTATTTATCTGCAAATGGTTGCATGTTAGTAAATTTTCAGAAATACACAGCTACACAGATACTTTCAGCCACTGTTTATCATAGTATACATAAAATTTATAATAACACAAATAACGTTTTCAGCTCAGCAAAGTATACAACAAGGACAGTTGATGCCTTGATGCAAATAAATATGAAGAAATTGCTATAAATTCTAGGAACATAAAATATTTTTGAATATTTTTAAAATCTCCAAATGCAGGCGTTCCTAGAAAAGGAAAAGAGCTAGACAGAAATGTATTTGCTGACTCAATTCAAAAGCCGGCATCTCAACCACTTACAGTGCAAGATATTTCCCGTCCAAGCTAATTGCGAGTGTGGAAATGGGCTTTGTTGAAAATCTTTTGTAACCGATTCTCTTCCAATTACTTATGTCCACAGCCATAGTCCAAAAATCATGACCTATTTAAGAGACAAAAACTGAACTATAGCTGGCTGCTGGTTCACTTATTTAAATTCATTCAAAGGATTACCTTTTACAAGTGTGCAAAACAGGAAAGGTTTGGCTCCATCCCTAGAAAAGCGGCAATATTCAATCTTCTCATCCTGTAAATAAACAGAAAGAAAGAGAAGATCAAGCGAACAATTCAGTTTCAAGTGTCATGACAGGCTATTACAGCATATTATCAACTGTACCAAAGATCTTGTCAAATTGATTAGTGGAGCCCCCTCATCAATGTTCCATATTCTTGCACAGCCATCAGTGGATGATGAAACTAAAAACTTTGAGTCTAAGCTACATGAGAAGGGGACAAGCACTGTATCAGGATATTATAAGGTTAGAAATGAATTTACGCTCTTTGGCTTGCAAAAGGTAACTAATGTGTAGTAACCCTCTCTTCTGAGAATTTTAAGACAGCTAGAAGGTTTGTTATGTGCATTGTACCAGCACAAAGCATGAGGTAATAGATTTTTTGGATGAAAAAGCATGACATGCATCAATTCAGCAGGAAAGAGGGATTTTTTTTATGTAATAACAACAGAAGCATGCTTTCCCATTTCTTTTACCTGATGTCCATGTCAAGTAAGGATTTGTGAGCTTTAGGTTCGTCCAAAATCACATTGAGACTTGGCCAATGAAATATCCTGAGACGTCCATCCTGTCATTGTGAAATAGGCTAATAAATTGTAGATGTAACATTCAAAATTTTAGTACACCATATAACCAAAAAAAAAACTGTACTTCATCAGTTTAAAGTATGTCATAACTCTTGAACGATATATCGAAAATTACCACCATATGGATGATCAATACTTCAAGTAAAAATGGAACTCATATGGATGATCTATAGAGTAAAAAAGTTTAACTAATTGAAAGATGAAATTACAAGAAAGGATGAGCCCATACCTCGCCACCAACAGCAAACTTAGCACCATCAGTGCTGAATGCCAAACATTTTTGAGGCCCAACACCTTGGAGAGGTGAAGCATCTCTTGAAATAAGGTGAATACCGAAGTCTTTATAAACCAGATTAAATACCCTACAGAAGTAACAAAACAATAATAGTATAATAGATTATTTTATAGTATGAAAAAGAATAAAACCAAAACCAACGAAAAGAACTGATTCACATAAAGAAAACAAAGGGCTATTTCTGATACTACAAGGAGTGCATCTAGATATACGCTTCAAAATGTTCTGCATTATAAACCTGTAGAATGTGTAATTTAGCATCGGGGAAAACAACCTCAAAGTTCAAACTAGTAGTGAAGTTCAGGCAGGCAGGCATGAGGTGACAGTTCAATCCTTTGCCCATACGAACCAAATCAACACAACAATGTCTAAGGCAACTTATCAATTTGCTACTGACAAAGTTTATCAGCGAGTTAGCATCTACATGGAAAAATTCGAACTACGTAGAATTATGAGGGGGTGTATCCAAACATTCGGCGCCCACCTGCAGCCTGTGGCGGTTGTGCAGACGAGCTCCCGGCCACCGGGGTGCACGGCGATCACGCGCGGCGTGTCCGCTGCCTCCTCGCCCACGGTGACCCTCGCCTGCAAAACCACAAGCAAAGCAAGCGCACGCGCATAACCGTCATCAGTTCATGATCAGGCCGGCGCCGGCCTTTCCAGTTCCAGGGGGCACGAGGTCGGGAAGCACTCACCAGAGGCTCGGACTCGTAGGCGAGTGCGGATGCCTTGGCGTCGAACTCGAGGACGTCGACGAGCGGCGGTGACGAGACCGTGGCGCCGCGGCCGAACGCCACGAGGAGGTGGGACACGCCGGGCGGCCCGCCGTCATCGTCCCGCCGCCGTATCCACGCCGCGCAGGTCACCTTCCCGACCGCACCCGCGCCGCCGTTCGCCGCCATAGGAGATAGGACAGCAGCGATGGCCTTGGTGCGGTTCCGCAGCTCTGCTTGCGTTGGCGGCTTGGCGCTTGCTTCTTATTATAGGGAGGAGACGACAAAGAGACGACGAGGGAGGCGGGCGGCCGCCGCGGCGCGAGGCGTTGGATGGATGGCGGAGTGCGCCATGCATGGAATCGCCGCCCGCATCCAGTGGATATGCTCGGGCCGGCTGCGCACCTGCATGCGATGCGCTGGCGGAGGCCGGGCGCAAGCTGACGGTTCGTGCACCGTGCGACTCGGCCGGCCGGGCGCGCACGCGTCAGCCTGGCACGTCGCGCCGTCGCAAGCGCAACCGGCCTGCTGTGCGCCCTTGCCGTCCTCGAGTTTCGGCGCAAGCTTCAACGGGAGGAACGGGCTCGATACGCGCGCGCATCGTCTCCGCCGCCGGCGGCGCTCGCGGGGCAGCAATCTTGGTTTGAACTATTAGAGGCAATGGGAACTGCGGAGCTGCGAGTTTCGATTTCAAAATGGAACGTGAAAAAACAAAGCTTGTTTTGACAGGTGTGTTAATTTCCCTGGCCTGGCTGCAAAATCCATCATTGACCAGTGAAGACTCGAGATGGCACACTGATTCGTGATACAAAATTGTTGTCGCAAGCGATGGATCCAACGGAGTGTATTTCTTGCACACAGACAGGATTGAAGCCACATAGCTGATCACTTGCACCGTTGCACGTGCTCCTACGCATCAAGCACCTGTGCACGCGGGAGATAAATGCTACAATACATTTGTGCAGACCGGAGATGAATGATACATTGACGCTGCTCAAAATAATCTATTCACTCTCATAAAAAAACTAATCTATTCACATATGTTGTATTGTCGTCTACAAACAGCAACTGTGGACGGACACAGATCAATTTCCCAGGAATTTCACTGGAGAAGCCGTGTTACAATCGGAGCCTGAAAACCGACGTGCTCCATATCAGACTTCAGCTTAGTGTTTCATATCAGACTTCAGAAACTGTTGCTGCGCATTGCTTCAGAAAACTCTCCTCCATGGGTGTTACCGTGTTACTGCCGTTGGAGATTCTTCAGTATGTGTCAGGAGGCATCCAGATCATTCCTTTTTTGCTACCGGAACTGGACTTTGGTATCAAGCCTATGTTACGCTAACTTGCTTTGCTCAAGGCTCTGGTAACTTGTGATCAAAGCATTTTCTCAGGGCTGCCCTTATCTCCTTCAGCATCTCGTCGATCCCGATATGCCTCCTGCAGACCAAGGCAATGGGGTTAAACAAATTGAAGTGACATTACAACAGAACAAGAAATAAGCAGGCATCAAACTAGAATGATATATTGCTTCCATTCTAGGGCTATGACAGTTCCAATTCTAGAAGATTTGGCAGCCCGGAGGAACAGAAAAGCACATTTATGAACTTCAATATTAACTGCTTAAAATTGAAGAATCATAAACGTGTGTTTAGTTTGGAAGGGTGACAGAGACATACAATACGCTAGCAGCCACAACAGCTTGAGGTCTTGGATAGTCCCCAAGCTCCTTTTCACCACCTTCAACTTTAGCCTCTGATAAGACCTGATGATTGCTTATGAGTCCATGTGGGTTATCTTTGCTGCCACTTTGGTCATGCCCTTCTTCACATCCAATTGAAGATATCTCTAAGGCCAGCGATGGTAGCCTATCATTGGCCTACAAGAAGGGGAGGAAATCAACGCTATGATAGTTAAAACACTGAATTTTCAATAGATTGTTTCAAAGAGAAAATCGCGTCACCCAAATTAGGAAGACAATAATTTTACTCAAATGAAGGAGTTGAAGTGCACCTTAGCAAGATCAATCTTGTTTAGGACCACAACATAAGGTCGCTCCAGGTATTGGGGATTATACATCCTTAGTTCCTGCAAAGGGCTATATGTCATCGTTGTTCGAAGCTGAACCTTGACTTGAGAACAAATTATAGAGCTGTAGACAAATGACGATTCAGTTTTGATTACCAGTCACAAGCCTGATACACCCAATTGAATTTTTCAATCCTTTACGAAAGCAGGTTCGATTCAAAGATATCATATTTCTCCTGACTCCTTTAAGAAAGCAACTTTTATTCTAAGATCCTATTTTCCTCCTACTTAATGTTTAGAAGCCTGATATCCTCAGAATCTGAACTGGTCTAATCTTCCTTTATTCTAAAAGCCAGATACTGGGAGCACATTGTTACATTGCTACACTCATAACACTTGACCTCCCTTGACTTATTAAGATTTTTTTAACACAAATGGTAGGAGCTCTGCCTTTCAACTAAGAAGGAAAGAGTTTTAAGTACAGGGTGGGCCTTGACTTATTAAGCTTTACCATACACTCAAACTGATAATATGATTATGCTCCTGACAACATATAAGTGTTTATCAAACAATCTCAATGCTAATGCTTCGGTGAAACAGATAAAATAGATCGTGAAAACTGTAATACTGAGATGTGAAAGTCAAACAGCACATGCGAGTGATGAAAGAAATCAGAAATTAGTACTTCTCTGACAATCTTGTAATCATTGACAGGGTCATCTGCAGCAGCATCGACAACATGGACGATTACTCTAGTTCTCCTTAAATGTCTTAAGAAATTGCGGCCAAGACCCTGAAATTTTAATTAAACCATATGATAAGTCCAAATGAACTAGTTTGGGGAAGTGGCACGAAAATTCCAAAGAAAAGTAAATAGGAAGAAGCAGAGAATATAGAAGTAAAAGCATTACCTTTCCTAGATGAGCGCCCTCAATTAGACCTGGCAAGTCTGCCAATGTTGCTTCTGAGGAAAACTGTAAGGCCCCTAAAGCAGGATCTCCACCAAGCCGGCCAAGGTTGGGCATTAATGTAGTGAACGGATAATCAGCAATATCTGGTCTTGCAAGTGTTATAGCTGATAGAAGTGTTGACTTTCCAGCATTTGGAAGTCCCTGAAGATGAAATAATACAGCTTATAACAACATGGCGAAATTGCACAGAAATAATTTGAAGCAAGCCTCAAAATTTGGATAATCAAACATCTGCATCCTAAAAGGAAACAGGGCTGACTCTGGTATATGATATATGAACATGAAGCATTTAACTAAATGATACGAACAATTTCTTTCACCCTAAAACTCGAGATACATGGATTAGTAAACATCATACCACAAGGCCAACATCAGCAACTACCCTCAAGATCAACTCCAAGCTTACTTCCTCACCAGGCTGACCATGAGTTAATACCTGAAGACAAGAGAGGTCCAAGAATCAGAAAACATACTATGAACTCGACAAGTCAGTAAAATCACCTCAAAATTTTGAAGCTACCAAAATCAACAGTGCTAACAAAAATGAATACAAGCAGTTTAGTGGTGAGTAAGGAACTTATAACTGACTGTTGACATTAGCGCTTGAGCATCATACATCTTCTTCTCATGATCAATCATCAAGCAGTAAACTGCTGTTTGTGGAAGTTTAGATCAATTTGTGCATCAGTTAACATGACATCAGAGACATGCAAGCAACTGGACATTTACAAAGTGCACGCAGAGATGGAGAAGAGGCAGTCAACTAGAGTGGTTTCCTATCTGATGGGCTGATTGGACAAGTACAAGTACAATGTTTTTCTAATCAAAATCCTTCCCCCAACTACAATATCCAAGAAACATAGGTGACACAGCCCTGAAGCTAACCATAAGCGACACAACTTACTTTGTCACTAGTATCTCGCATAATGTTTGGGGATAAGGCCATGGCTTTCCTCCTCCTGTACTCAGGCACATCTATCAAGCTGATCTGCAAAATAACTAAATAAATATATTACACATGTAAAACCATGATATGATACCAGCATACTTACTGTAGCAAATAAAGGGAATAGTCTTAGCAAACAAAATGGGGCATTTTTCTTTTTCCTTTTCCTTTTTAAATTAAGAGGTCCTAAGCAGTTCTAGCTCATTTACACTACATAGTACATACTCAGTACACAAAGGAATATGCATAATTTCTATTGCTTTAAGTAGCTGCTTTAGCAGAAATCAAGTACATCTAAGATCATAGACAAGTCTGCCAGTCTGCCACTGATTGAATCATTTATAGCACAGCATCAAAGCAAGTTGGATCTATCATCCTATCACACTAGGCTGGAGTGCTGCACGTGCATATATTTCAAAATTTCAAATGTATCAAAACTGTACAGCTGCATCTCAAAATGTTGAAAACGGGGTAACCATGATTCTTACCACACATACTTCCCACCGCTTATGTCCGTGTTTAAAATGACATTGCAAAATTAACATGATGATGAAATGCTTACTACACCCCACAGCATTTAGGATATCGAAAAGGGTTACATGAATAAGTTTTTTCTTTCAATAATTTCATAATATTAGGGACAGTATGACTTTGGGACTGGAATCAACATTTCCTCTCGCATCAGCGTGACAGACTAGTCAATGAGTACTCACCCCGCCCTGACCACCTCTAGCAACGAGCACTTCATCACCGGGATGAGCCAAATCCGCCAGAACAGCCCCCTTCTTGCGTTTCACAACAGTTCCTGCAATTCGATGCGAAGGCATCCATCAAAAAGGCCAATCCCCGCACAGGCGAAATACTCAAAATTCACAGCAACCAGTCCACAAACCTACAGGCACGGGTATCCTGAGCGTCTCCCCGGCGAACCCGCTGTGCATCCGCGAGCTGAGCGTGCCGCCAGCGGCGCCCACGTTCCCTCCCCGTTTGGCGCAGTACCGCGCCTTCTCGTGGAACCGCAGCAGCGTGTCCTCGGCCTCGTCGGCGTACACCACGACGTCGCCGCCGTGCCCGCCCGTCGGCAGCGCCACGGACCCGTCGTAGCTGCGCTTGTACGACACCTTCTTGCTCTTCTTCTCGCCCCGGTTGAACCTGCCGCGGGGCTTGGCGGCGTCCGCGGACGGCGCCGCCGGCATGGCGAGCACGGCGCCGTGCCCGCCGTCGCCCGCACGGACGGTGACCACGGCGTGGTCGAAGCACTTGTGCGCCTCCTTCGTCAGCGCCTGCGGCGGCGGCCGCGGCGAGGCGCCCGCGCTCGGAGCGGGCTCCTTGACCCTGGCCGCACGGCACGTGACCGCGAGCAGCGCGTGATTCCTTCCGAGGCCGGGGAGGGTAAGGAGGCAAGAGGCGTCCGAGATGGCGTGGTGGTGGTGGGCTGCCCTGCGGAGAGGGTGAAAGGGGAGGCGGGGATGGAGGAGAAGCGCCATGGTGGTAGTGGCGCTGGCTGCTGCTGTTGCCGCGGCGTGGCTGCGCGGCGCCACTGCAGCGTCCGGGCGGGGTGGAGATAATAACTGATAAGCCAAGTTGCGGCGCAGCGTCCGCCGTTGGACGCCCACAAGTCCACAACGAACCCATCCTGGTCGTCGGTTGATCAGAACGACTGACAGTGACTGGGCATATCGGCCCCTATCGGCTGTGTTTTTATCTCCTATTCTTCTCATGTTTATCTACAAAGAAAATATTTTTATTGACATGACAATATTTTTAAGAAAAATAGAGAAGAATAAGTTTTATCGAGATAAGAACTCTTTTGGTATAATTATCAACTTGATATGAGTCTTGAAATTGATTGTCAATTAAACTATGCATTGACAATGATATTTCATTCATATTTTATCTTATTTTCAAATGTTGTAATAGTCCTGGAAACAACACAAAGAATCTCTCCATCGAAAATGGTGCGACGGATGACGGCACCGGTCTAATGAAGCCAATTCCTTTTTTTTTCTCCATTTTCCTACCTCGTTTTTGCTGAAATTTAAGATTAAATTTATATGGACTTAATGGTTTTAATTAAACCAACTTACATCCTCAACCCGAGAACTACGGCACAACCATCTCTAGATTGGTTGGTAGTAGAACTAGGACATTTGGCATCTACAGTAGACCAACACCTAGTCGAGGTGCTCAAGGCTATGGGAGGGCACCTAATCGATGGTGCATGCCACACCGTGACTGAGGTGGCAAATTGAGAGTTTGCACAGTGCGGGAGGGGGACAGGTTGACACAAGGAGCAACGTGCAGGAGGCAGCAGATTAGGAGATGGTTGTAGTGGAAGAAGGGGTTAAGTTAGAGTGAGGAAGCAAGACGAACTAAGAGATGGCATCTAGACACCCCCTCGTTGGCCGCCGCTTTACACTCCTATTCCAGGCGGCTTGTCAATGTCCATTGTCTCCCCAACGGGTACTTGGGACCTCAACGACCACTAGCAGCTCGTCTATGTCGACCTCTCCATGGCCGACACAACCCTCTCCATCCATCTTTCGTGCCACCGATATTGCCTTCAGATGTCCCATCCTCCCTATCCGGGCATCATCTCACCACCACAACGTGTACTCCAGCTAGGTATATTGTTCTAGATTGTTTTGTTTGCCAAGGAGTATAACATTTTAGACCAATTCTTCAAGGAAAATGATGAGTCCGATGATGATACTCTTATCTAGAACATGATTGCATAAAAAGGTGGAACATGAATACATGATAGAATTTAAGATGAGGCGTAGTGGATGTGGATTAGTACGTGGATGATAGGTAGTTCAGAGAGACATTCGTTAGGATTGGATAGAGCATTTTGTGGTGGTGTGTTGTACTTGACCTGCACATTGTTTTATTTCCTCTTGTTGATGTCCACGTGGCTGGTTTGACTTTTAGATTTGAAATTTAAATTTTGAACGTATAAGGTGTCGTAATAATTATTACGTTAAATCTATGTTGATTGTCATTATGAATTTGATTTTTTTGTGGAGGCAAAATGAAGAATATGATGAAATTTGTGAGAAAATGAAATAGTCTTATTTTAGGTATAGTCATATTTCGACAATAGTAGAAAACAATCTTTTTTTAACAAAAAGATGGTTACCAAACAGAAAAGTAGGAGGTCTGTTTTAGTACCTCTTTGCGACGCTCTCACTGCTCCAAACTTTATCAAAACAAGAAATGTGCGAGTAAGGGACGATGGAGACATGGACAAAAGTAGTGTGTGACCTACGGACAAATGAGAGAGCGCGTGGTGAAAGAAATATTTTTTACTTTTTATTAGTATTAGGTATAAATTAAAGATAGATTAGACATGGATATCAAACAGTAAAAATATGTATACTGTTTTTATTGGAGATCGTATCTCTGCAAAGAAACCACAAGCCAAGTTATACCATCACACGCGAGTGAGGCCACCAAACTAATTTGGCAACTCAGCTACCTACTACTGTACGGAGTACTAAATGCTTCTGCGCCTGATCATGGGCCGCGGGTCTGCGTTAGCAGCCCGCGGCGGCGTCGGTGATCTTCCCCTCCCTCTCTTCCCGCGACGACGCGGCTCGTTAGCGCCGATAAGATGGTCGGGAAGGCGTTTAAGCGGGTGCAGTGGGACGATGATGGCGTCTGCGAGGCGCTGTGCGCGGCGTAGGCGTTCCAGCAGGCGCGGCGTCGAGTGGACGACAGCAGCGTTAGCAGCAGCCTCGGATGCCGGCCAGCAGTCTCGATCGAGGTCCTCGGCGAGCGCCCTCAGCCGCTGCGTCCGCTTGGAGGCGTCGGCGACGAGTTCCTGGGCGCGCGCCACCTCCTCCCGCGAAACTTGCACGAACCGCGTGCACCTGAGGCCGCCACGGCCGCGCTGATGCCACCACGCAGCGGTACCGGGGTGGGGGCGACGCCTGCGGCGGTCCACGGCCACGGCCACGGCCTGTCGTAGCCCATCTCCGATGATGCGCAACATTGAGTCGAACATGTGCTCGGTCGACCCCATGTGGCTTGAGAGCTGGCATGCCAGCGCCAGCTGCCGTTCGGTGGCGTCCGCGCCGTCGTCGTCGGGGTGCTCCGCCACCGCCTCCGTCTCCCACTCGTGCTCCTCCTCCCGCCTCGCCCAGCGCATCTCCAGCAAGATACCCACGTCGTCCGACAACTTGGCCAACTTGTCGGTGTAAACCGGCACACAAGAAGCGTATTCTGGATCTCCTGATCCCGCCATGGATTGCGTGCCCGACGCCGCCGTTCACCGATGAGTAGTGCTGGAATCGCAAGATAGTCTCTTTATATATGGTTTCGCGTCTAATACGGGCCGGATTCTTTTCTCTATGTTGCAGAGTTGGTTTCGGAGTTTGGGTTCCCAAACGGTACGATGCCAGGACCCAAGCACTGAACTGAACGGAGCTGCTTCTTGGCACTGATAGGTCCCTAGGCGCGGACTTGCCAAATTTGATCCTTGACAGACAAAAGCTGGATCTCCTCCCTCTGCTCGGCACATAAGCACGCTGGCACGCTGCAGTGCCTCGCCGAACTCCTCGCGGTGGCCACGCACCGGCGCTTGACATGAGCTGTCAGCTGAGACTTGTCGAGCTCCGCAGCTGCCTGCCCCTTCTGGCCGGCCCGCGCGCGCCGCGCCCATGCGGTCGACGGTAATCCTTCGCGTGCACCGAAGCGGGTGGGCAATAAGATGTACGTGGCGGGCGGACACGGCGACGACAAGAACGCGCTCAACAAGACCGCCGAGCTACAACGCCTGGGAACCGTTCCAGGACATGCCTGAGGCAGCTCGGGTTCGCGCGCAACGACGTCTCTGTCCTTACCCTCGACGGCGAACCAAGGTGGACCGTTCGTTCGTGAATGTATCGTCACCTCTTCTAGTCTTCCTCCTGTTGTATGTAGCCGCTCTTCCTCCATGGTCTCCCACAGGCAGGGGCGGAGCCAGAAAATAAGCATGAGGGGGGCCATGTAACCATCGATGAATTATAGGAGGCGCAATTATCAAAATTTTCCAACAACAACATGGTGAAAACTTGTGTACATGAGATATTTCAACAGGCATAGGGGGTGCCTGGCCCCCCTTAGCCCCTCCCTCCCTCCGCCACTGCCCACAGGCCACAGCTCCCTGCTGCGGCCCCTCAGCGTGCCGGCGTGATCTACAGGACAATGTGGCGCTGATCACCAGCAGCGGCAGGGCGAGATGCAAATCTCGCAACGGGAAGTGGACGGCAGTGCTTCGTTCTGTAGTACTGAACGCCATGTAGCATGGACTTCTGGCTGTAGCATGATCCATCAACAAAACAAATGAAGGGCATCAACAGCTAGTTCATCAAGCCACACAATTCATTCAGAATATATTGATAGATGACCATCATCAAGAATCAATCGTACAGAGCACAGAGTACTAACAATATAATTAAAAGTGTGGCACCCACCAAAACAAGTCTAATATACTCTACTCATAACTCTATGAGGCCTTTGATGCAGTAGGTGCCCACAAGGAACCAGACAGTCATCACAGCAGCGAAACCAAGAAGGCCGACCAGGAAGGTCGTGCCGCCAAGGACGGTACCGATGGTAAGCACGACTGCAAACGGCAAGAAGGTCTTCATCACTGACGCTGTGCTGACCCAGCGGCCTCGTAAGAACATCACAGCAGCCAAGCTGACCACGTTCCATTTGTCATGGCCAGAATACAACTGCCGGTTCAGATTGTAGCATGATCCCTCGACAGCACAAATGAAGAGCATCAACAGTCAGTTCATCAAGTCACACAATCTATTCAGAATTTCAGATATATTGATAGATGAATACCATCAAAATTCAATTATACAGGAAGGTACAGAGTCCTAACAATAGAAATTAAAGTGTGCCACCCACCAAAACAAGTCTAATATACTCTAATCACAACTCTATGAGGCCTTTGACGCAGTAGGTGCCCATAAGAAACCAGACCGTCATGACAGCGGCGAAAGCAAGAAGGCCAATCAGGAAGGTCGTGCCGCCAAGGACAGTACCAATGGTAAGCACGATTACAAATGGCAAGAAGGTCTTTATCACTGACGCCATGCTCACCCAGCGGCCTCGTAAGAACATCACAGCAGCCAAGCTGACCACGTTCCATTTGTCGTGGCCAGAATAAAACAGCCGGTTCAGATTGTTTGCGACAAAGGAGTGACAGTTGCAGGTGAACAGGTTGTAGTTTCTGTTTTGGAACTCTTGTGTGCCTTTCTTCAGCGCGCCGTCCCACGTGGCATCTCCTTCAGGTTCAATAAGCTTATAGTACTGCAGATCTCAAAGGATGATCATTGATCAATGTTCAGTGGTAAGCCGTAAGTGCTAGCATGAAGCATACAACAATTCAATTCTACACTACACAGATATATGATAGCGACAATTCATAGACAAGAGCATAAACTGCAGGGCACAAACCTCATCACAATTTACTTGAATGTAGCGTGCAACAGCTCCAAACGCAAAGTTGTCAACTGATACAAAATGTGGACCAGCAAAGTCCAGAATCACACCATCTTCTCTGCAGATACCAATGTGACCGATAAAGGGCACCAACCACGTGATGCAGGTATTGGAGTCCATACTATGCAACAAGGAAAGCGGGCTCTTCTTGGTTCAATCTGACCAAGCTGGCTTCTATCATTTTCCATCTCACTGTAAGTTGAATCTGTTGATCGAAATGTAGAGGCAATTTCTGCAGCAGAGTGAAGAAGGGAAAGACATTGAGCACTCTACAGAAATAAGTTGTCATGTAACACAAAAGTAATGAACACAAATCAATGGTGCAAGTTCACTAGTTAGCAGTATCTCAATACACACATGACAGCTGAAATATGTAATACTTATACAGGATTTGAAAAGGTACTGAATAACTCAATCCACTGCAGAATGAGGCTCACAGGGACGAGTTGTTGCCCCCGATCGAGCTATCCAACCAGGGGCGAACACCCGATAATTTTGCAGAACAATCGAATTTGGATGCATATACAGTAATTAGATCAGATCCGAATACAAATAGTTAAGTTAGGGTTTGGATGCTCGGTTTCCCACAGCAGGAAGCGAAGACCAAGGGGTGGGCGTACGGCGTACCTGGTGGTGCTCGTCGCCGACGAAGGGTCCGAAGAAGACCTGGGCACCTGGCGTAGGGCGGCAGCGACGGGCCGACGCCTCCCAGTCTTTTGAGAATAACGCCTCCCAGTCGTCGCCACGAGAGAGCGCGCGCAAGCTGGGGTAAAATGGAAGAAGAACAGGGTTGTTGGGTTGCAGTATGGGCAGTGTGTCCGGGAATTTTTTTTATTAATAAATTTATTTTTTAAAAAAAATACAAAATTAGTCTCCGTTTTTAAAAAATTGCAGGTATAGGCCACCAGTCGTCCGTTGGAAGGGCGAAGATGGGCCTTGTCGCCCGACTGGCGGGCTATCTGGGCCATGTCGCCCGACCAGTGGGCGACTTGGCTATGCACGTGGCATGGCGGGTCCCACGTCGCCCGGCCGATGGGCGACGTGGCCCATGTCGCCCGACCAGTGGGCGACTTGACCGTGGACGTGGCATAGCGGGCCCCACGTCGCCCGGCCGATGGGCGATGTGGCCCATGTCGCCTGGCCAGTGGGCGACTGGGCCCATGTCGCCCGTCCAGTGGGCGACTTGGCCCATGTCGCCCGAACAAGGGGCGACGTGGCGCCGCTATATATAACGCGGCCGGCCGCTGCCGGCTGGGAGAAGAGAACAGAAGGAGAGGAGAGGAGAAGAGAAGAGAAGAGAAGAGAAGAGAAGAGAAGAAGAAGAAGAAAAAGAGGAGGAGGAAGAAGGAGAAGAGAGGAAGAGGAAAATTTTCGGTAAGTAAAAAAATAATTTTATATATAATTATTTAATGTGTGTTATATTAATTGTTAGATAATGTAATGAGCAGTTAAGCGATTAATATTATATTTCGGTAGTATTACTTATATTTTTATTTTATATATATTGTTAAATTAAATAGTTATAGTTGAAATAATATTAGTAATATATTAGTGAAAAGCTATTTTAGCTGAAATTTTTAGATTACACAGATGTCGGAGAAGTTAGGATTTCAAATTTATTATGGAGAAGGAGAAATTATTCAAGGTGTACACGGGGTTGATCTGTCAGGATTTGCCTCAGTAACTAGATGGGTGTCTAGGGCAAATGAGAGAATAATTAGTGGTGTGCAGAATTGGTTGATGCGAATATTTGGGCTTGACAGCAACCAACATGACGTTAAGGTCATGGGTATGGTTAGTCGTGCTCGGGAGGGCACTTTTTGGGAGTTAGTACCGCTTAATGCAACATCAACATGGAGAAAATACGTCAACAAAGCTGTAGAACGTGGGTGGCCTCTAGTCCTTCTTGCTCAGGCATATACGAAGGAGGTTCATGAGGTACACGTTGTAGAAGAAGAAGGAGGTCCGAGCCATGACAATCACAATGATAATGAGGAAGATAATGAAGAGAGTGATCATCACCTGTCATCTATGGTACCGACGGGTGAAGCGGACGAAGGAGAGCGCATAGAGCATATAGTTGAAGAGATGGCGATGGAAGATATGGAGAATGAGAATATATCTGAAACTGAGTCATCTGAAGATGAGAATGAAATTCCTATCCCACTGGAGTGGAAGAGTAACAGTTCGAAGAATTTGATGATCAACGAAGGAAATTCTGTGCCGTGGGAATATCATGAGAATGAAGTAGTAGAGGGAGGTATGTACAAAGGCAAAGATGAAGTGATGAGTGCCTTGAAGTACTGGTCTCTGTCAATGAAGCGGTCTTTTGTAGTTGTTAAGTCTAACAAGAAAGTATATGATGTTAAATGTGTGTTTTCGGACTGTCCATTTAGGGTACATGCTTATGAGCAAAAATGGAGTACAATTTGGAAGTGCTCTATAGTAACAGAACATACATGTGAGTTACAAGAATTAGAGAAGTCCAATACTGCTCTTACATCGAGCTTCATTGCAGAGTACATGTATAATCGAATTGTTGATAATTTAAGGTATGAGCCGAAATCTATAGTGACTACTATAGAGGAAGATTTTAAATACACCATCAGCTATTCGAAGGCGTGGCGAGCGAAACAGAAGGTCATTGAGAAGAGATTCGGTTCGTACGAAGCATCTTATGAGAACCTACCAAGATTGTTAGAAACCATCAGACAAAGAAATATTGGTACATATTATGATATCATGGATGTGTCTGATCCAAAAGAGGCCGGAAAGTTAATACTTCGTCGAGCCTTTTTTGCACTAGGTCAATGCATAATGGCATTTCGTCATTGCAGACCTGTTTTATGCATGGATGGTACATTTCTAACAGGAAAGTATAAAGGTCAGATTCTAACTGCTATTGGTGTTGATGGGAATAATCAAGTACTACCAGTTGCTTTTGCTTTTGTGGAAAGTGAGAACACAGATAGTTGGTATTGGTTTCTGGAGCGTGTGAAGTTAGCAGTGGTGCAAGGGCGACCTAATATTTGTGTCATACATGACCGACATGCCGGTTTGTTGAAGGCGATAACGGATACGCAATATGGTTCAGTGGAGCGTGATCTTCCTCCTCGATGGTCGGACATACAATCAAGATGGTGCATGAGGCACTTGGGTGCAAATTTTTTCAGCCATTTCAAAAATAAACACCTTATGAATATGTTTAAGAGGTTGTGCAATCAGAACCAACAAAGAAAATTCAATGCAATGTGGACACGTCTTGATGAATTAACAACAAAGCAAACAGCAGAGTTAGCGACTCGTACGAATCAAGACCCGAATGATATGTCTGTTCCTCTTTCAGGCCTTCCAACGGATGCCTTGAGGAACGTGGTTCGGAGGTCGGGGTCATCAATCAGGTGCTTCTCAGATTGGATTGAGTACGAGCCAAAGGAGAAGTGGTCATTATTATATGACACAGATGGGGCGAGGTTTGGAATAATAACAACAAATTTGGCGGAGGTGTACAATTGGGTCATTCGAGGCATGAGAGGATTACCTCTTGTAGCAATCGTAGAGGGTATTTTGTATGGAACATGCAAGTACTTTCGTGAAAGATATATGGTTGCTTTTAATGCGATGTCAGATAATACATTGATTTTTTCAACATTCATGACAAATTACATGAAAAAAAAGGTGAAGAAGGCAAGCTTGCATCGTGCACATCCTATGGGCACAGCAGAGAATCGCTTTGAAGTTCTGTGTAGGGATCGGGGCCGTCGTGGTGGCAATCGAGAGAGAATTGCACAAGAGTGTGTTATTCGTTATAACTCATGCAGTTGTTCGTGCATGAAACCGAAACTTCTACACAGGCCGTGCTCACATGTTATAGCAGCTTGTTCACTTACTAATTTGTCCCCGAAGCCGTATGTCTCACATTATTTTACGAAGGAGGTAGTCATGACAACCTGGAATGCAGAGATTTATGGTTTCGCAATATTTGGTAGTTTTACAAACAATCCTGGAAGTAACTACCTGCGGGGGCCCGATAAGGACAAATTAAGACAGAAGCCTGGTCGTCGTAAGACACGGCGCATTAGAAATGATATGGATGACTCAGAAGTGGGAAGACTGGAGCATCGGTGCACCAAGTGCAATGGCACAGGACATACTTACAAAAAGTGCAAGCGTGCAACCACCACAGAGGGAGCTGCAGAAGCAGGACCTTCAGGGAATCCGCAAGACGGCCGGCGCCCTCGTACACGTCGTGGATTCCGGAATCAAGGCGAAAATGCTCTTTAAAAATAATAATATGTCTGCTTTTTTTGATTTAGTGTTTCATAGTATTAATTATGTTTGTGCATTATTTTTTTACATTATTAAGATATTTTAGGTATGGCGATGGATGAGGGACACTTGGAGTTGTTGGACGCACAGTTGGACCAGCGCCACCGGTCCTACTTGAGTGCTGTGACAGCTGCTGAGCTACCTGTTCTACAGCCTAGGGTACCTCAGGAGTTGTGGCGGCTGGACGAGCGATGGATACCGAGGTATGCACAATAACACGTTCACTTATTTGTTTTACTCATACAGACGATTTGGTAATATATATTTATATATAAATGTTGTATTTGCTACAGGCTACGAGCAGCTGGTCTACTGCCTCTGTGTAGGCTTGTGCAGGCTAGTGCTGTTGAGGCCCCGGCCGATGCGGTGACACGGTTTAACTTTGACCGTTCCTTACTTGCGGCATTGGTGGACCGCTGGAGGCCTGAGACGCACACGTTCCACTTTTCTTGCGGGGAGATGACTCCCACACTCGAGGACGTCTCCTACTTACTTGGTGTCACACTGCTGGGCAGGCCGTCAGCCGTCCAGACGTGGAGGCCACTTGGCGTGAGGACCTTCTAGTCCGTTTTGAGGGTGTTGTGCGTCGACCAGACGCTCCAGAGTATCAAACTCTTGCTGAAAATCAGCATCACGGGCCTACGAAGACCTGGCTCTTACAGTTTCAGGTAAATAGATAACATTGGGATATAGTTCATTAACATCAAATATTCATGTGTATGTTAAATGAAATTTGAACTTCTGTTTTCTAATTTAGGCCGAGTATATCCACCCTGCGGCGGATGAGGCCACTGTGTCGAGGCACTTGGAGGCCTATCTGTTGTGGTTGTTTGGTTGGATAATGTTCACATCGTCGCATGGGAACTCTGTCACAAAGCACTTGATTCACTTCGCGCACGAGATAGCGGACGCACCGCTCGACGCCGTGCCGCAGTACAGTTGGGCATCCGCTATCTTGGCAGCCACGTACCGAGGTCTTTGTGATGCGTGCACAAAGACCGACCCGTCAGCTATCCTCTCTGGTTGTCCACTATTACTTCAACTCTGGTCGTACGAGCGGTTTAGTATTGGACGATCAGTCATGGATTTCTCGACTTACGGAGCAGGTTTGTACGGGGAGACGGAGGAGGACGGCCCTACGATGGGTTCGTTGTGGGTCCGGTGGCGGGTAAGTCTTCTATATCGCAGTTGAACCTGTTTCTATTTATTTTCGAATAAATTGCACCTTACTATTATTTTCTATACAGCCTACTTGGGCAAACATTCAGGTTCACAGAGCCTATCCTGAGTACATGGCGGCGTTCGACCGGATTAGGGCAGACGACGTCCGCTGGACACCTTACAGCATGGAGGAGATTGTCGTACGAGCGCCTAATGGGTTGTCAACGTTCTGCACGAGGGATCAGGAGTACTGGATGACACGTAAGGCTGTCGTTTTCGACATCTTTATCGAGGGCTACGCTCCTCACAGAGTGATGCGGCAGTTTGGTCGTAACCAGACGTTCCCACTCCCGGTTGCCCATATTGTTCCTCTTTCCGTGCACGGGTAAGTATAAGATAATTAATTCGTTCTGATTGAGTATTTAATATATATAGAAAGATAATTAATACGTTTTGAAATCCATAGTTACATGCGGAGGGGTCTACCGGCAGGCGTTACTTGGTCCTCCCGTATAAAGCCGTGGGTCGACGAGTGGGCCAACGCACTACATGATGTGACCTACGAGCCCAGACCATTTTCCTTGCAGGCTTACGGGGACTACTTACGTTGGTATATTCCTCGCACACGGATCAGAGTCACGTATACACCAGCGGAGCCACGGACCCACGTCCTCAGGTTGACGGACACGTACCCTGTGCACAGAGATCAGGCGATGTCGTTGGCGGTACGATCTTTATGAACTTCAACCCACTTCGATTAATATTTTTCTTATCGTAATTACTTCAATGTTCTCGTTTTGTTAATAGACCGACATGGCTCACCGTATCACTGTGGATGGTGGATCGCTCTTGCACCGGTTGAGGGAGGGCATTCAGATGATCAGCCACGAGCTTACCGCTGCGGTCCAGAGGATGTACGACTCTGCTGCAAACATTGTCAAGTTGACGTCGTGCCGGCCCTGCGGGCGACAGCCGGATGTCGTCCCTCGACCTTCACACGTGACACACAGGCCTGACGGACCGACGGAGCCACTACCTCCGCGGCCTACGTACCAAACAGGTGAGTAACTTATATTTTCTTCGTATGTAGTAATGCTAACTTGTTCGTTACTTATAAGTTTCATTATTCAGGTCCACCTACGTACTCTGCCGGTTGGCGTCCGGAGTTCGATATCATTGGATCATCTTCGCAGCCTGCTCACATGCCTACAGGTACGATATAGTGGTGAAATTTAATTATATTATCTAATACTGCTTTATTCGTAACATTACATTCACTCTGCATAGTCAGGTATGCACTTTGACGGTTCGCGGCATCAGTTCGATTTCGAAGGTTCCTCTTCACACGCTGTACCCATGGTTCCAGGTATGACCTACTTTTAAGAGTTCGACACGTTATATATTAGTTTTACCATCAGCGTTATCATAACGTTGGTCTTATATATTTAGGGACGACCCGTTACGACTACGAGGGATCGGACATCTCTGATCACGCTGACACTTTTCGTCAGCGATCCCCGTCACCCTTCGACCTTGAGAGTTACCTGCAGCAGGAGCCGGCGGACGTACTTGCGTCATCGCAGTTACGTGAAGCACCACCACAGACACAGCCCTCACAGGACGAGTACGCGACACCACCTGCTGCTGGAGGCCGTCCTGCACGTGTTACAGTTCCTCCTTCGCCGCTTACTTACTCAGCCAGCCATGTGCGAGCGGGCCGTAGAGCACCAAAGCCTGGCACGATTAGGGGTGTTGCACCTAAGCGTGGACGATATTAGTTTTGTATGATTTGCCACCGATGTTGTTTTCTATGATATTGTACTGATACTATTTTAGTTTTTACAACTTAATTAATGTTTCACTGTTGTATTTTTTCATCTATTAAGTTTGGGCGAGCACACGACAACGGCGCTTTTCGCACGCCCATTGTATGACTGCGTATTATTTTTGCTATTTCTCCGACTTCCATATTTTTTCTGAAATTTTCGAATAAATAATTATTATTTAAAAAACCAAAATTTTTCCTGAAATTTCCAAATAAATAAATATTATTTTAAAAAAACCTAAAAAACCAGGTCGCCCCTCGGCTGGGCGACGTGGGCCTGGTCGCCCTTTGGCTGGGCGACGTGGGCCTGGTCGCCCATTGGCCGGGCGAACTGGGCCTGGTCGCCCATTGGCTGGGCGAACTGGGCCTGGTCGCCCTTTGGCTGGGCGACCTTTGGCCGGGCGACCTGGGCCTGGTCGCCCTTTGAACGGGCGATTCTCTCACGTCGCCCTTCCAACGGGCGACTGGTGGCCTATTCCTGCAATTTTTTGAAAACGGAGACTAGTTTTGTTATTTTTTTTAAAAATAAATTTATTAATAAAAAAAATTCGTGTGTCCGGGCCAAATGGGCCGTTTCATGAACTTGGAGAGATTTGGTCTCATCTCCCATTCTTTTTAAAGTTCGATATCACAGAGCACGCTTGTTAGAGCCAGCAATCCAATTTATTCACAACAACAACAGAATTTTAATTCTTTCACTACAAAATCTAAGTCTCTTTATAGATTTAATTAACAGTTGTTGAGAACGTAAAATGCAGTGAACATTTGGAAGTACTCCCTCCGTCTAGGAAGTTAAAACACCTTAGGTTTGGCTATATTTATATTTTTTTTTCATGAGTGGGTTTAACCCGTATTTTATTAATAGGTAAGAGTAAAAAAATTTATATGATAAGAAAATATAATTTTAATGCTAACTAAGTATTATAAGATTCTTTATTAATTATATTTTTACAGTATACCTATTTAATATTATAAATATTTGTAGTTCTATCTATTGGTTAAACTTAGAATGCTTTGATTTTCTAGATTCATTAAATAATTTATAAGTTGGAACGAAGGGAGTACATGATACCTCTTAATATTAATTAAGGTGTTTCTTTGGCATTGTTTTTACGATCTACAGAAATGCTGTAGAGGGCTGCAAACGCTGTCTATGTCAGAATTCTTTTAGCGATCCATTAAGAATGTACAAAACTTTTCTATTTTATGTAAGGTTCATATATAATTCTTGTGTTTCGACTGAATACGTGGAACATATTTTCTTCTAGTGATCTTTACCAGTTTACTCCCTCCGTTCCAAATTATATGCCGCTTTGATTTTTTTTCACATCCATTTTTGCTATGTATCTAGATATAATAATAATATATCTAGATACATAGTAAAATAGATGAATCAAAAAGTTAAAATAGCCTATAATTGGAAACAGAGGGAGTATATTTAGAGTTGTGTGAGAGATATTTTCAAATGGGTTAACTTTTTTGTTTTGCCTCAAATCCATTAAGAATCTATATTTGGTTTGCCTCAAAGGCTCATTTTTTGTTTTTGTGGGGTTAACTTTAGGCTATCCGGACCACACGTTTGAAGATGGCCATTGAACATGTTTTTCGGAACACAAGCCAACGGAAAGTGTATTTAATCTCAAGTCAAAGTTTTTATATTTAACCAAACGTACAAAAAAACCAAAAAAATATTAAACAAAAAATAGATTAAAATGTGTTGAATGGTGTATCTAATAATACAAATTTAGTGTTGTAATTATTCTTTGCATTTTTTAATTATTTATAAAACTTAAAAAAAGTTTAACTTAATACTTCTCCAAAAATTGATCTAGGGTATATTGGAATACCAAAGCTTAATTGTTAGCCAGCTAAATATTATCATAATTTAGTCCTAGGCTCCTATATACCATTTGAATAAAAGAGTCAATTGGTGGAATAATTTGTATAGATTCAAATCAAACGTAGGGGCGGAGGCAGTATCCAGTTAGCAAGGCCTTTTGTAGATGGACCTCAAATTTTAAGTTTTTTCACTCTCTGTATCATATCAATGTTTAGTCACTTGCATGAAGTATTAAATATAGGTTAAAAAATAATTAATTATACAATTAGTCTATAATTAGACAATAATTATTAAATATAAACCAAAATGCTATAGTAACAAAGTTAAAAAAAAATTCAGCATCTAAACAAGGCCTAAGTATGTGACCCAAAATTCCAATGCCAGGATCCTAAGAGTATAGCTCACTGCAGGTGGGCCCTGCTTGCCACGTATCACCAGTTTCCTTGACAGGAAAGTAAACGAAACTGAAACTGCGTGGCGCCCACGCGCGCGGCCCCCTGCAAACTCGAGTCCGAACCGCAGTCAGTCGCCGGACTCTCCCTACCCGCGCCGCGGCGCGCTGCGCCGACCTCCCTCCTCTCCTCTCGGCCCAGGCTACAAATACCCGCGTCCCTCTTCCCCAAGGGCTTGCTTCGTTCTTCCCATTATCGCGCTCCAGCCATCAACAATCCACCGCGACCGGCCGACCGCGAGAAAAGAAACCAAGAACTAGCGCCGCGCTTCGATCCAGCATAGCAAGAAAACCGACATCCTCGATCGCGTCGCGTTCGATCATCCCTCGGCTCCACCAGCTCCAGCCTCGCCGCCGTTCGATCTTGGGAGGAGTCGTCGTGAAGAGATGAGGAGGAAGTGGGCGCCGATCGGCAGCCGGTACGGCCGCGTGTGCGAGGAGTTGCTGGACATGGGCGCCCGGATCGCCGCGCGGTCCTACTCGCACTGCCCCCAGACCGGGCGCATGTACTACAAGCCCCCCTCGACTCCCGCCACAGCCAGCAGCAGCGGGGACACCGCCGGAGGGGCCAACGCGTCGTCGTCCGTGGCGTCGAGCAGTCAGCAGCAGCAGCAGGCGGCGCCCCAGGTGGAGTTCCTCGCCTCAGAGTTCATCTTGTACGGCGGCGTCGGTGGCGGCAAGAAAGAAGCGGCAGTTTGTTCGCGATGAAGAGCAGGTTTTGTCGTCCGCATGATCTGTTCTTTGATTCTTTGATTCGATCGGCAATACACGTGAAGTTTTTCCGAACTGCCTCGATTCTGTGGCGAGAACCAATGTTCTTGGTTAATTCAACTGAAAGAGCTAGTGTGAGAGGGCAATCCGTGATTTCATCATCGAAATTTTGCTGGGAGTGCTTTTGAATTTCAGAATCTGTTGAGCCTGTGTGAGATTGCGTTTTGTTATCATAGTATAGCCTTAATTCTGGATTATGCCTGTGCGAAATTGTGTGTTATGTGCATGTGTGCGTCCATGAGATTTGATACGCACGATGGTAATGCAAAAATTGTATTTAACTATTTTATACAGTAACTTGCAAGTTTCTCTGCAGTAAGTGTTTCGATATGATCCAAGTTGTAGACTCGTATGTAGTAGTAAAACGATGATCAAGTATGTGTACAAGTGAGCAACATATAGCGTAACACATGAACATCATCGAGTTTTTCTAGCGTAACACATGAAAATAGTTACGATTACAAACCGCTGTGTAGGCTTCGGTTTTCAAATGTTACTCTGATGCAGATTTTCGTGTGCTCTAAGAGCCTTGTACACATTTTACACAATAATCATTTTCAATATATTTTGCATCATAATCTTACATGCTCCACTCCACCTAACCTGCCTCTGCTCATTTGCACAAGCCACCCTAGTCCAAATCAACCACAATAACAAATACTCCGTAGGACAGAGAGGCAAAGGTCAAACAACCTCATTACAGATATGCAGTTAGGGCCGAACACAAGGTTTCTTTAAGCTCGATTGGTGGCTTGTTTTAAAATTGCTCATAATGTCCTTGGTTTTGTTCCAGGATTAAAACTATGTGATTTCGAAATGGTCTTGAGCTTAGGCTCCCTTGTTAAATTTAGTTTAAGGTCATGTCACAAATAACACAAATACGATTGCAATAAATTAGTAGATACTCCAAAAAATCTAAAAAACAGTTTACTAGTTTACACGCAAATGGAAGCTAGTAGACTAGTACTGTAACAGTGCATCACTTGAGGGCAATAAAATGATACTCCCTTAGTTTTAAATTGTAAGTCGTTTTGATTTTTTTTTTCATCCATTTTGCTATGTGTATCATTATCTAGATGCATAACAAAATAGATATATCAAAAAATTCAAGGTGACTTATAATTTAGAACGGATGAAGTAATAAATAAAGTAATATAACATTAGCGAAATAATAATAACTGCATTTTTTATCTGCAAAGTAACAACAGTTGATAAACCTGTGTCCGTAGTGGCTGAAGGCCCATGGGCTACGGGTAGCCCAACAGACCCGGCCTGTTCACACGTCAACATACATAGTGTAACAATCTGGGCCCTAGGGATTTATTGGGCTGACTCAAAACTACACACGAATGTGCTAATTAATTAATTAATACTGTGCTAGTGCCCTACACCGGGAGCGGGAGAATTCGGAGGGCACACGCCGCCGGAGTTGTTCCCGTAGGTGCAGTTGGAGGGCTGCGCCGAGGAGTTCGTGCTCGTGAGTTCCACCGCCACGGCGACGCGATCCAGCACGGCGCCGGCGCCGGAGCTGCCTCACCACCGGCCGCGCCAACGACTCCACCAGCGGAGGCGAGCACGGCAAGGACAAGAACCGCTGCTGCAACGACTGCAAGCTTAATTAGCAACGGACCACCAATTGCCGCGATCGTCGTGTGATGATCAACTGTGTGCTGCGACGATGTGTATGCAATGCATGCGCAGTATAAATACACAACACGCACGGGCGGCCGGACATCATGGTACACTGGCTAGTAGTGCGTGTCGAGACGTGAGAGGGAGAGACGTTTTGCATTGTCATTTGACTTTGGAATGAATGGTTGGTTTGTCTAGTTGTTGTGTCTTCCAGGGGGAGGGAATGTGCCGCTGCATTAGTCTACAGGTTCAGACTTGCAGCCTGCGCAACTCTGCATGCGGCCGGCAATACAGCACCACACCGCAGACTCCGCCGACACGCAGCAACGCACTGATGGATGAGCGTGCTGGCTAGTGGGCGTGATATGCGTGGTCGACGACCAAGGGCCAATGGAAATGGGAGCGCGCGAACCATGCTACCATGACATGTGGGCCTTTTTTTTCCCTCTTTACCCAGCGAAATTATCTCCTGCAAATTTCAAAACGTGGGCCGACACCATGAAAACAAAAGGAACTCTGACACGTAAGTACATGGTTGGCCATGAGGCCTAGAGCGCAGCACTGATACAGTGATACTCTACAGCGCACAACATTTGGCTCCAAGCTATGAAGGTGGCTTAATAGTTTCTCCACCATGATGCCTAGTTTTCCATTATACATTTGCTTTTAGCAGGGTTCACCACTTTTACAAGAAAGCAATACCGGTGAATACAACATCTCCATTTAGCAGATTTGGAAAGGAATGCTCAATCCACATCTTGGTTTCTACTATTCCACGTTTTAGCTGCTGGGTTCAGCTCATCTGCAAGAGAGCAATAACACTGGTATTGATGATTCCTGGACCACCATAATCTTTAGGCCTACTCATAGTCTCTCAATTAGCCATACGGTACTTAAATTCATTTCTGGAATTTAGCTTTGACATAATCCATTTTTTCATGAGTGAAAAAACAAGAACCAAGTAAAATCTGATATTGTAAGTTTTATGTGGTATAAATCGTTTATTCATGTAATACAATCGTTAAGGATCCAGTAGTTAGGTTTGCTGTTTGCTGTTTAGGTTGATGATGGCTTCTCGCCACTATCATCCTAAGCCTATGTTGTAGGTCTTACGACCATTCCATTCCTCTTAATGAAATACAGGCTGCTCGTGAAAAAAAAAAATTTATATGGTATACTAGTATTGTTTATGTATAATTGATCAATCAATTTGTAAAATGTTTGACTTGTCGTTTTTGCCAGAAGAAACCGAGTAGAACTAGGATACAAAGTTTCCGTTTGCAATACACAAACGGATCCACCGTTCCATATTATGAGTGGATATCCCACCCCGCAAGATTGACGCATTGATCGAACATGGAAGCACAAACGGCGCTGCTGCCTCCCTCCGACGATCCGTCGTCCGCCGCCGCCTACCCACGGTGGGTGATGCTCGAGCGGGACTTGAAGATCCAAGCCGAGGGCTCCTCTTGCTCGCTCGACGTCGCCCGCACCAGCACCGGCCACCTGATCCAAGTCTCCCTCCGCCTCGCGGAGCCCCCAGCGGTTTCGTGCGTGTGCCTCGAGATTCCTGACGCCGTTAATGCCAAGTATTCCACGGTCGTCGCGGCGCATGGAGACTCCGTGCTCATCGAGATTCCTGTGAAAGAAATGGATAGCTACACGGTAGATCACTTCATCTACAATGCGGGCGACGCCGCCGCCGCAGATCCCCCTAAGCCGCCGTCGCTGTGTTTGCTCTTCCATCCCGGTTCAGGTTCTAACAGCACCGGCATCGTGCGCCGTGGTGAGGACGAGCTCGTGGTGGCGCAGCTCAGGACGGTGCCGGGAAGACCGCCGGAGATGCCGGAGCTGATGAGGGAAGCCGAGCTCTACCTGTTCCGTTATGGTGAGTGGAGCGTGAAGCATCTGCAGATCAGGTTCCGCGACGCCAGTGAGGTTTGTGCCTGGGATCATCCCTCGGCCCGGTCCTGGAACGCCGTCTTCCCCGTCGGCGACGGCGGGCTACTCTGCTGGGTCGACCTACGGCGGCACGTCGTCCTGCTCTGCGACGTGTTGGAGGAGACACCCAGGCTACGATCTCTACCGCTCCCCAGAGATAACATACGGGGGCCGCCGTCGAACCGGAACGTGTGCGCCACTGCCGGCGGCGACGCGCTGAAGTTCGTCAACATCTTCCCCCGCTGCTGCTGTGGAGACGCTGGTGACTCCTGCTGCAAACGTTCCCGTCATGCCTACACCATCCACACGTGGACAATGAGGATTGCCGACGACGCCGCCGCCGCCGCCATGGAGTGGGTGATGGACAGTGTGGTTGATGCCACCGAGCTCTGGGCGCTCGATACCTACAAGGGCCTCCGGTGCCTCCCACTTGACCACCCCGTGGTGAGCATGGACGAACCTGAGCTCATCTACTTCTGGTTGCACCAGCCCCATGGTGACGACGACCGGCACTATGGAGACCGGAGTGACCGGACGCTAGATCTGCTAACGGTCAACATGGCAAGCAAAACAATACATTCTGTCTCACGCTACGTAAATGGGTCGTTCTTACTCATGCAAGATCGTACAATCCCCAGCAACGTATCGTATTTCTTCAATTCTTATCCAAGTAGTGGCAGTGATGGCACCTTTACATTGACGGGACAAAGGCAGAAGGACATTGAGAGGCCACCGACCGTCGTCGATGCGGCGCTAACAAGAGACGACAATGCCAACAATCCAACGACGCTGCAACCTGCAGCTTCATGCGCTGAGCCTTCTGTGCATTCATCAGAAATCTTCGAGGCATTTCAAGAGATACCAAGCTTTGGATTGGATCAAGACGAGATAGTAAGGGCTTGTTTGGATTGGAGCCAGAAAAACCTGCCTGGCGCGAGCGCGGCTCCCAGGCGTCCGATTTCGAGCGCCTGGGGCCAGGATGGCTGCCTGGGCACGAGCTCGCCTGGGAGGCCGCAATCCAAACAGGCCCTAAAAGCATATAGTATTCTTAGCCGTGACAACGGCCGCCGGTTCAGAACTTTTATAAGGTTACCAAAGAATGTGAGGAAGGATTAGTTATCGGTGGAGATTAAGGCTAGCGAAGATTGATCCATCAGCACTTAGTTTCTGAATTTATCCCCCAAAGATTCTTCATGTGCTCCATCAGCACTTAGTTTCTGGGAGTTTCACTTTTCACTACAGGTTCACTATAAGCGATTAGAAATTTCCACTGCCAAGTGGTTATGATTATGACTCTGAAGCTAATAACTTTTGCTGTTTCAGACTTTCGGTTACCCACGTATGCCGAATGCCAGTCCTTGACATGTTTTTAGTCGTCACTATATATAGTTATGTAGGAAATTATGACTTTCGAAAACGAGTAATATTATCCTCTGTACCTAGTACTATCCAAAAAAATAAAATAAGACAAAATCCAGCTTGAAAATTAAAAATATTATATGTCCTCAAAATAGAAACAGAGAGAAAGAAAGAAAATGAAATCTCTAGAAATTGTGTGTAGTCCTGTCACGAGCACTAAAACTACTCTACAATGTAATGCACGTGACTTTACCCACGCCCACAACCAAATGACAGCAACCGCATATACACATGCTCCACTACAATCAGCTCATCATTATTTACACCCTTCAAAAAATTTCTATCTTGTTTTTGGTATTCCACACTACACAATCAAAAACTTCCCGGTCTAGGATGCCTAGGAATATAATTCTATGCAACTCCGTTGGAGCCAACTCTCCCGTAAGTTAGCCCTTGAGACTGGGCATGGTTTTCACCGGACTACTCGATAGCACAAACCGACAGACCTGGAGCAGAGCCCAACAAAGAGGGAGGTTGGCCACCACCGGCCGTCTGGATAAGACAAGCTCGGCAAACAGCAGGCTGGCCCCGTGCGTCCCCGGCTGGTGCCACCGCACAGGGGGGCTGAAACCGTCCCACCGGTTGACCGCCCAGCCGGGGCCCCGCCGCCCAGCCAGCGCCCACACCCTAGGCCGTACATCCACAAGAGCTAGAGCCCATGGCCCCAGGAGAGGGGGGGGGCGGGGGGGGGGGGGGGGGAGAGAGAGAGAGAGGCCGGATCTAGTCTGAGATGCCCAGATCCGGCCCATCAGCCGGCCATGCTCCTTGCTGCTAGGCAGGCAGCGGCCGCTCGCTTGTCGGAGTAGCCGATGGAGGGGAGGTGGTAGAAAGAGAGGAGGTTGGTGGTTGAGGTGCTAACGACGCCCATTTTTAGGGGGCACGGAGGCTCCCTGAGTCGCTCGTTGGGGGGTGCTCTAGAAGGGAGTCTAACTATGAAGGTTCATTTTTTTCGAAAGGCGTATGAAGGTCCATTTTCTTAAGTAGAAATGTAACATTCTTGTTTTTCTTAATGTTTGATAATATTGTTTCCCTATCCCGTTCTAACGTGCGGGCTTATTTGCTAGTAAATTATAAAGTTGTAAATTGACCAAAGTACAAACAATAAACATTAGTATCTTATATATATAGAATTGATCAAATCAAATTTTAAAACTTTTGACTTGTCGTTTTTGCTAACCAAGTAGAATTAGGTCTTTTTAGTAGAATTATTAGGTTACAAAGTCTCGGTTCGCAATACAAAAACGCATCCACCGTTCCATATGATGAGTCTTCGTGAGCATGGACGAACCTGAGCTCATCTACTTCTGGATGCATCAGCCCTCAGACAAGTACTATAGAGACCGGATGGTAAATCTAGATCTGCTAATGGTCAACATGACAAGCAAAACAATACATTCTGTAGACGTCCACGCTACGAGAAAGGGTTGTTGCTCATCAACCAAAGATGGTCCAATCCCTAGCAACGTATCGTATTTCTTCAATTCTTATCGTCCATGTAGTGGCAGTGATGGCACATTGACGGGACAAAGGCACAAGGACATTGAGAGGCCACCGCCAGCCATAGTTGACGCGGCGGAGGAGCTAACAAGAGATGACGACCATGCCAGCAATCCAGCGCTGCGACCTGCAGCTTTCATCCGGTGAGCCTTGTGTGCAAGCATCAGAAATCTTCAAGGCATTTCAAGAGATACCTAGCTTTGGATTGGATCAAGACGAGATAGTAAAAGCATATAGTATTCTTAGCCGTAACAACGGCCGCCGGTTCGGGTCTTTTATGAGGTTACCAAAGAATGTGAGGAAGGATTGGTTATCGATGGAGATTGCAAAGATTGATCCATCAGCGCTACAATCCCCAAAGATTCCTACTATATATCGTCCAACAATGCAAGTTGTGTACGGTTTTTGTCTCAAAATTAACTAGGAATAGCTGTGTTAAGTGTGATTTATTTTCGTGCTAGCTGCCTAGCTCAATGCTTTCTGGTGATGTTCTCATATTGCTGTGTCAGCGAATTTACAGCTTATAATTCAGTTGCAACACAATGTCTGTCACTTCTCGTTCCCACTCGGCATATATATTTGCCATGTTCGCTTGATCTATCGGCGCTTATTAATCAGCCATTCAGCAGTATTGTTTTTCACTTTTCACTACAAGTTCACACTGTAAGCAATTAGAAATTTCTACACTGCCAAGTGGTTGACTCTGGAACTAATACATATGCTTCAAGTTTTTTCAGTTACGCATATGTATGCCAAATGGCTATGCACCTAGTAATATATATTATCGTCACTTTATTGCAGTGTGTCCATCTATTGGCTATGCACCTAGTACTGTCCGAAAAAAAAAAACTAAAGTAAGACAAAATCCCAGCTTGAAATTTAAAAAACATATAGATGTCCTTAAAATAGAAAGAAAGAAAATGTAGAAATTGTTTGTGTAGTATGTCATGAGCACTAAAACTACTCTGCAGACTGCAGTGCATTACTTTGTACTCGCACCCACAACCACAACCAAATTATAGCAAGCGCATACACACTCATTTATTTATTAAATATTATATATCAAAAAGAAAAAAAAATCAAAATCTCGCTGTAGCCGGACGCTGACCCTGATCGCTAGTGCCCAACACTGGGACTGGGAGGAAAGGGAAGGCACACGCCGCCGACGTTGTTCCCGTAGGTGCAGTTGGACGGCTGCGCCGAGGAATCCGTCCACCCCGACGACGGCGGGATTGCCGGAGCTGCCGCCGCCGCCATGCCTCAGCACCGGCCACGCCGCCGCCGCCGTGCCAACGATACCGCCAGAGGCGAGGACGACGAGGAGGAGGACAAGAACCATATGTATGTATGTATGTATGTATGTATGTATGTATGTATGTATGTAT
>CM041628.1:14273461-14333060 GCA_023333625.1 Bothriochloa decipiens
ATGTATGTATGTATGTATGTATGTATGTATGTATGTATGTATGTATGCGTGCGAGAGCGAAATCGTCTCCTGCAAGCTGCAAATTTCGAAGTTGACACGGTAAGACTCTTTGCATCACTACATATTTGGTTGCCCAGGAGGCCCCAGTACAGAGTGCAACGCCAATATATCCTGCCAAAAAGATAAAAACATCACTTCTGAAAAAAATAGAAAGGAAACAAATGATCTTAATTTTAAGAAAAAAGAAGTATTTGGAAATCGTATACACACACGCGCACTCGCACGCACGCACTGGTCAAATCGAAAGCACTAAAAGCTGCAATGCAATTCAGCGCACTTCCTTGCATACTACCCACATTCTCAACCACAACCAGATGACAGCAACCGCATGCACATATGTGTGTTCCACTACAATCAGCTCATCATCGTTATTTATTTACACCCTGCAAAATTTGACAGTGGTCAGTTGGCTCAAATCTAGGATAAACAACTCAATACGGTACTAAACCAAAAAACAAAAAAAAAAAAAGGTATCACGGGATCAATGATTCAGTAGAATTCAGAAGTTTCAATGCAGTTGATGGGAGAGCATCGGCTGACTGAAACATGGCATTACCTCTGCTACAGCAGCCAGTCACCACCATGGCACCATCTCCACTTCTCCAGCTAATAATCCTACTCCTTCCAACCGATCCCCATCTTCCGGAGCTCCCTGAGGCTTCCTGCGATGTCGCGGATCAGCGCCTCGCCTTCTTTGCCATTTCTCAGTGAGTTCACACTGTGCTCCAGGAAGCTCCGGTCCGCTTCCAGTGCCATCAGCCTCTCACTGACTTCAGAAATCTCGTCCTCAAATGAAGCCAGGTCATTCTCGCTCACCATGGCATGGTACTGCCCCTTGGGGTCATTTTGTGTCGAGTCCCTGGAGCTGTATCCGTTTCTTCCTATTTGCTTTTCAAACACCGAGTCATCTTCGGAAGCATCGTCAACTGAATTTTCTTTGCCATCACTGACCTTTTGCACTGGAACATGCTCGCTGTTGTTTGAGAATTCATGAAGCTTCTGCCTCAGCTTCCTCAAGCGTTTCGCGATGTACGTCTTCTCGTCCTCAAAACAAGCGAGTGATTTAATTCTGGAGATGCTAGGACCAGCATGTTCTTCCGGACATGAAAGGCGCATGTGGTCACGTGTTTCATTGATGAGTAACTGATCTTTAAGCCTTATCTTGTAGCCTTCGATCTCAGCCTGAAGATTCTGAACCATTCCGTTCATCTTCTGAAGGTCCTCACGGTCATACTCGCTTTGCTCTTCCATCATCCTCTTGTACTGCAAGGCTTCCATCTGCATTGCTGCCTTCTCTTCCTGCAGCCTGGTGATCATGGCCATCGTTTGGTTCGCTGCCACAGCTGAAGCATTTCTTTCTTCCTCCAGCTCCTTCCAAAGACGGCTTATCGACTTGCGGTCCAGCTCAATTTGTTGCTTCAGCTGATCAATTGTGCACTCTCCTTCATCTTCATTTACCATGCTCTCGGAGATACCTGAATAACTCCTGTCAAGGGAGAGTGCTCTTGTGATATTGTGAAGTATGGCTTGTTCATGGTGGTTCTGTACAGTAGGGATATCACTGTCAGTTGCACGGGATGCAGCAGACAGCTGTGACAACAGTGATTTCAAATCTTCATGGACTTTAAGAGAATTATTACTTAATCTTGTTCGAGTAAATTTAACTTCGTTTTCATCTGGCAAGGTGTCTGTTTCAACTTTAGTGGCTATTGATAACTCATCTGAAGAACTAAGAGCATTGTGCCAGATATCATCTTCAGGTTTATCTCCTGGAAAAAAGGGAGAGTATCCTCAGCACATGTAAACGAATTAGGATATTCCTAAAAAAACATATGTGAAGGATAAATGGATAATTCAGACCTCCTGTATTAGAATCTTCTGCAATTTGCTGCATGTCTTTGTTCGAAAGATCAGTTGACTGCAGAATTGTGTTGCCATCTTGGAAGTTGTGCAGACCTCCTGAACTTTCAGAAGGCTGATTATCGCAACCATCATTCTGGACTGGTATCAACCCAGACTCCTCTGGTAATTTCTCCGCTGAGTTATCATATGGGGGTCTGTCATCTGCAGTCTTTGTTAGAGGATGGTCCAATACAAAACCTTCCTTCAAATTATCTTGGTCATCCTTGAGAAAACTTCCAACATTATCACCAGGCTGCCAGGTCTCTGATTCAGTGTCAGATGTTTTCAGCTCACTGTATCCAACATGATTGACCTCATCGATACTCTGTTGGTCTCTTGAAACAACTCTACAGAGCCCCTCGATGCCAATGCCACTAGCTTTGCTTTGAAGAAGCACAAAAGGATGTGACTTAACTTCCAATGGTCTTGAGCAACACGAACATAGACTGTCCTTCATGCCTGGTGCTTCAGTTGCATCATTCCTCAAAGTGATGATGTTTCTGCAACCTACATTGTCGACACCGACACTGAGTTTTCCCACCAATGACCGGTATATTTCTAGGTTTGATTTCTTGTCAGCAGCAAATGACAGGAGGCAGGCCTCACACATCCTGTGAACATCAACAAGCTTTTGATGGATATGGCAAAATGCCCATGATGATGCTTCTGCCTTGTGAGAACTGCACATTAGTTCCCGATAAAAGCCCGGCTGTGCCTTGCCTAAGACATGATCCAGCCTCGTGCATACTGGGCATGGGGGTTGCAGCTTGCATAGTTGTGCAAATGTTGTCACCAGATAGGAGAGCAGGCCCTCAAGCAGCAGCAGAAGCATCAAAATCCATTCTTGGACAACTGAAGTTAGTAGAGCAGAGAACTGCTGATATCTCCATGGATCACCAGTACTTGTTCTTGAAGCCATGACTTCAACTTGGGATGGAAATTTCTTACTGGGTGAATAGTTTGTATATTTCATGTTTGGAAAAGAACTAAAAAGACAATGTGCGGTTAGAGGCAAAACAATAACCTAAACTCTGAAACTTAAGCCAACTGGCAACTGTGGCGCAAGTAAAAAGCCCCATAATTTGATTCAACATGTGATTCCATCATGCTAGACATGTTATGTCAAAGATTATTCAGATTAACGTATAAGAAAGGACATCTACATCTTACAGCTTTAATTTAAACTGGAGGCTAATTTATGACCGACCCTACATACAATAATCATGAACACAAGAAGTTCAGGTTGTACTGGATCGGCAAAAATACTCAACAGCAAGAACTCAAATGAAGAACCAATTCATTCATGCAATCGAAACGTCCAATCCTAGTATCCCTACCCCAGTACACAATCCGATCAAGCAAACTGGATTGACTCAAGACTCCTAATTCGCATCAGCAATAAAAAAAAGGGAATCGAACGGCTTATCTGGCATACCTTCGTCACATTTCTGAGGTGGCCATGGATTTTGTTTGCCTCTTCGGGATAGGAGACAGGAAATGAGGAAAGGAACGGCTTGCTCAGATCTCCCCGACTCCCCTCACTCCGTGTTCCTGGAGCACAACTTGCCAACTACCATGGAAACAATAAATAAACCAAAAATTGAAGGATTTACTTGCATCAATAAATAATTGAAGGACAGTTAGAAGGTATCAAATGGAGAAATAAAGGTGGGTACCTCTCAGAGTTCGTCATAACAGGCTGTGATGGTACAGAAGATTAGTCGGAGAACAAAATAAACAAATAAACAAAAGCAGAGGCAAATGAGTGCTGACCTTCCATTTCATTTTATTTTCAAACTAAATAATGATAGACGAACTTCTCAATTTTCGATTCAAATATGCCACCATGCCTTGTCGACTTTCTTTTTAATCTTTTTTTTTGCCACAGGGTCACAGACTGAAAAGCCAATCTAACTACAACCAATGAACTAATTGATACCTTGCATTCGATTCTACCCACTGTTGTAAAACAAATCCTTTATCAACATCGACACCGACACATGGGTCCACGTCATTAGTCAATACTGCTTCTAGAATATTTGGACCAAATTACCCTAGTTGGTTTGCCACTCCGACGATAATTGCACTGAGGTTTGGGCTGCATCTTTCCAAAATCAACTTGAAACCGACCGTTGATGCAACGAACCACCAGGAATTTGTTACACACCTCACAAGAAGACGGGGTCTTCAGGATCTGGAGGCACTACCACAACCCTCAAAAGGGCTTCCAAACCTGGGGGGGTGTATCAAACGGAATAGTGCCATTCCGATAGCTTTTTCAGCTCACAGATCGGTTAAGGCCTCAAGGGCTTCACAGGACCAAAACGCCAAATGAACTCCCTACAAGGATCCCCAAGTAATTTACATTGTTGCGTCACATGGTTCCAGCAACAGAGTTCTTACGAGTACAAGAATGTATGAAAATGGATAAGGTTCAGCAGCGCAAACAATATCATTGGCCTACAGCCTTCTTTTGGTGGAGATGTTGAGTATAAAATTAAAAGGAAAATTGCATGGAAATGGAAACGGCTAAGAGTTAGGCAATTCGGTTTGTACAGAGACAACTGCAGCGCTTGGCTGCTCCATGCTCTTCAGAGGGCCTTCAGCTCAGGCTTGACAGATCTAGTTTTGGTCGCCACACCACTCTTCGGCGAGCATTGTACTCTGTTAGCATCTTTAGAAGTCCCAATGCTGTGACGATATGACCGGGTAGATGTTGCATTGGTAGTTTTCCCCTCAGGTGTCTGTGGTGTATCACTTGTACTCTTTCTCCTTGAACTTGTAAACTTCGGCGATTTGGCACGAGTAGGAGGCACCTTGACAGAATATAAGGCAAAAATTAAATTCGCCACCAGAACCATTGAAAAGTATACTAAGACTTTGCACAATGTATTAATGCCGCAAGCAACAATCAAGCATTTCCTTTTTTGTGATTTTATCAGATAAAAATGTTCTCAAGTACTATTTGCTCAAGGCTCGAACTAATTATACCCACACCGTTATTGGACAATCAGCCTGGTATTAGTGGCATCATGTGTTGCACAAAATCTGTCCATTTTAGGATGGCGTGCACATCCCATTCTTGGAATCACTATATACCCTCAGCAATAACCATGACTATCACATGCAAAAAACTGATAAAAGTCACAGACTCACAGCTACGCTTTTTATTGAGGATTAGAAACATGAAACTGGAACTACCTTCTTAAGTTCAGCCTTTGGTGGGGGCCCTTCTTGATAGAAGCTTGGCATGGGTTTCGCTTTAATCACCAATGACTTCCTTAGTTGTTTTAAAGCAACGTCTTGCTCTTCCTACCCAAATAATGAACATTATAAGATTAGTTAATGATAGATAAAGACAGTAATAGTGCTTTCATATAGGCAGTAATAGTGCTTTCCGATATAAGACATAGACAGGACTAGAAAACAAAACTAGCACAAACGTAAAGGAAAAGCACAGATGGACACAGTCAATCAGACTACTGTACAATTTGAATGAAACAACATATGATGATCAATGGCGTCAAATAACAATATGTAGATGTCATTCAACCAATAGTATCTAATGAACACATTATTGATTCGATAATCACAACAGCCTTAAATTTCTGTTCTGTCTACTACGTGCGGATATTGCTTGTGTAGAACTTGGATTTCATTTGAAAAATATTATTGACATTTCAGATTGAAAGACAGAAAATGATTACAATAGCAGGCAGGAAGATTATATAATAGGCGTACATGTAATGAAACTAAATAGATAAAATATGTGAAATTTAATGGATCCCATATTCCAATTGCTTGTAGGAAAGATCAAAAGGCATTTGAAACCTCAACAGTTACACATAAAGGAAAACTGGAAAAAGAACAAGGGGAAGGAAGAAATAAGACTGGTGCGTAAATAAAACAGAATGAAGTACTATGTGATGAGCAAGAATCTGGAATCTTCCATAAATTTTATGAAGAGTAGATAGCATAAAGCTTCCTTGTGTGCACCCAGAAACAACTCGATTTGAATACTGCCCTTATTGCTCTTAATATTCAAAGCAATAATTACTATATCGATCAAAATAATAATATAACTCAACTGATCTGACCTACAATAGTCTGATTGCAAGAGAGATCAGAATTCAGAAGTAAGTTCTTACCTTTTTCCTGGCCTCAGCCTCGTCCTTCTCTGCTTCCAAAGCTTTATGTTTCTCCTCTAATTTTGTGTAGAACTGGGTAATTAACAACACTGTCACTACCAGATCCTTTTTTTGGAATAGAAGTACTTGCTAGTTGTGAATAATCAGTATGAATTAAACGATCATCTGAAAATAATGCAAGAAAACTATATACACACCTCCTTCCTCTTGTCAGCACGATTAGCACACACAAATGAAGGGGCAACGGGAACAGTTGTCTTAGTTCTGCCAGCTCTTGTTGATGTTGTAGTTCTTTACACAGCTCAGGAAAAGGGCCACATGCAACTCAGAACGCTTGTAAAATTCATGTGTTTCTGAATTTCAACATTTAAACTATGAAAACAGGCATCACCTTGAAAAAAATAATGAGCATAACAAAATATTGTAAGTTCAGTACTTCAGTGGATACATAAAAGCACCGTTTAGACACTGTTTTCATGTTCATAGAAGATAAGTGTACGAGTATGAATGTTCATCATTATTACTGTACAACATCAAAGAATTTGGTGCTTAATTAAGAAAAAACAGTATGTGATTTTATGGTAATCTATGAACATGAATATTCAAATCTATTATTCCATCCTTATATAAGTAGGCGTGAAACATCGGGGGTGAAATGCCAAAAGTTAAAATATTAGGTACATATGAAACAACATAAAAAGGAATGAGATGCTCAACAAATCTTAGCACACAGAAAAAGGATACGAGGAAGTCACAGAACAAGAGTCCTCTTCCGGAGGGTGAAATGCCTGCTCAGGCTGCAAAGTCTTCCTAGGTGCCATCGGTGTACTCTGAAATAAATAGCCAGTAATTCTGTTATGCAAACTACACTATAGAATATTTTCGGACAAGACAAGAAATGGGCATGTTCCCAATTAGTTAGAGATGGCATGGTTTGTGCAACAATTTTTTAGATGACCCTGTGTGGTAGAAAACTTAAGCATGGAAAAAGTCCATGATCAGGTAGCTTCAACGCATAAGATAGAATATGTATGATCTAAAGAATTAGAAAAAAAAAAGGAACACTTGCTGGGCAATAAGAAACAGCATAATCAAAACAAGAGGTAATGATATTGGCACTAGGCAGTGCCAAAATTTAACTAGAAATGTGCAGAAGGCAATGACCATACCTTCTTTGTCATGCTTGCTGGAGAGATGCTACTTTTATCACCAGATTTATCCTTATTGGCCGATGGATTGGTCACACTACCATTTACTCCAGATGACCTTCTTTGAGTAGAAAGAGAGAATGGTTGGGGAACAGCACGTTTAGGCCTCTCCGATCCAGAACTCGCAGTCGCAGACTTTGCTGGGGACTTGGGGGGAGCAGACTTCTCTTGATCAATCAACTTCAGTGAATCTTGATTTACACACTTGTCTTCCTGTGTGTCACCTTCTACATCAGGGTCCTTAATGGAACTAGTTTCCTGGCCTTCTGGGCTATCGTCATCATGACTGCCACTAATGGCTTCATCGCATCCATCAGTGTTACCATTCGGATCATCATGACTGACACTAATGGCTTCATCACATCCATCAGTGTTACCATTCGGATGGCATATAACACCACCATCTGATTCTTCATCTGTAGACATTTCCACAGCCTCTTTCAACATTGGACTGCAGCAAAAAAAAATTAATGAAGAATAAGTAAGCATGTATCTCTGCAGCAGGAGGCCTAGAGAAATTCAAGTGGAAAAGAAGAATGGATATACAGTACATGACTTGAGCAATCATCATGGACAAAAAGAACAAATTATAAAATATTATTCACAATACCATGCTCCCTACATTCGAAATTCTGCAATCATGTTTTCAGGATAACTGAAGGACCTGGTTCTTCTAGCACATTCTGGCAGACGGTTACCTAAGCAAAGATATTCAACTATAACCATGCTGGCAGTCATACAGTGTATATTTGGCAGTCTTTGAGGTATGTGACTACAAAGGTATACCCGGAAACAGAACTATTTATTACCCAAACTGAACACATTTGAAGAGAATAGCCCAAGGAAAATTAAAAATTAAAAATTAATTAGCATGCTCCATACATTTTTCAATGAAGTTCAAGGCTAAGAGACCATCAGATATGTAAAAAAGGAAAACCATAAGCATACTCGGCAATCCTAACAGGAAGCTACAGATACAATATATTAATGCCTGAAATTTTAGAACATCAAACAAGATGCCTAAGGAATGCATGTCAAACATTTCATGTAGAAGCATCAAGGAATGATTTCAGCGTGTTCAGCAAGTTGAGGCATACATAGTCCAAATTTGCCTCTTCAGAAGGAAGAATCAGCAGCTCAGTCAAATTTCGTGCTTGATAATGATAATTCCCAGCAGTTCCACAGATTCACATAAACTGAAAAAATGTTGCAGAGGCCCCCACCGTGCCTCTTGGAGAGCACATTGTTTGTGGAAATACTGTCTGTAGTAATCTTATACTAAGATTAGCACAAGCATCGACAGCGGTAAGGGATGCAACGCAACATGAACTAAAACAAGAACAACTTATAGGGCAACACTCGACCTTCTGTATCCCCACAAGCTCTAAATCTCCAAGCTCGTCAATCTATCTCCTAGAGCAACCAAACCCTAACTCACCATCCCATACCAAGTAAAAAAAATTACCCCCAAAAATCACTAAAACCCGTATAAATCACGGAGAGCTCCGCCAGATCTACCAAGCAGCCAGGCGATGAACTCCGAGAGCGACAGTGCTCCAGGCCAACTACACCCACACCCGCACTTAACCAACGAAACAAGCTGAAACGAAGGGAATGCAGCAGCTGAAGGCAGTGGCATTACGTGCTCTCGGGCCCCTTGTTGGTGAGATCCCACCGGCGGCGCGCCGCCGCCGGATCCCCGCCGCTCTCGCCGTTAGCCGACATGGAGCGACAGCGCAGCGCCAAGCCCGCCCGCCGCGCCCGGCTAGGCTAGCAGCTAGCTTACCCTCGTCTCCCGGGCTCGACCACCCACGGCGGCCGCAGCGCCGTCGGCCGTCGCCTCCCACTCTCGCCGCGCAGCCGCAGCCTCAGCCGCGCGTGTGCGGAATGCGCTTTTTTTTGGTGGGGTGGTGGGGGTGGGGTGCCTCTGTGTCTGTGTGTGGATCCCCCGTGCACGAGGGGTCGGCCGCTTGATTCCAGTAGCGCGATGGGAGGGCCGAGGAGTGTGCCGCGCTCGCCGCTCGGGCCCACGTGTAAGTGGCGGCCGAGGGTAGGGTAGGTGGTTCAAAATGCGACGCGGCAACGGCAACAGTAAAGTACTCGTTTTCACTGTGTGCTGGCAGAGGCAGGTGATGACAACGCTGCAAGCTCAGCAGCGCCACAGCCATGGCCAGCCAAGCTGGAGCTGCCCTGCGCCGCAGTGCCGCAGAAGATCCAGACGGACCCGTAGAAGCTGGGGTGGGAGGGAAGGAAGACGACGGCGAGTCGGCGACCGGTCGGTCGGTCACAGCTTCACCAGGGACGACTGAGGGACGGAGACGGAGTACCCGATCCGGTCCCCGTTATGGTACTGTACCGTGACCAACATCGGATGCTTGTACCTTACAGTTGGGCTGGGCTGGTCAACCGTAAGCCTCGCTGCAGCGGCAGCGCCCCCATTCATCGCTGCTTCCGGACGTGCTCTCCAAGTGGTTTGGCCCACCGACGTGTTCGGTAGACGCTCAGCACACCACGGTATGTGGTCGGCGGAGGCTCCGTTTGCGGGGGAAAAAAAAAAAAAAAAACTTCTCGAGTATAGTCAAGATGTTTCAGCACGAGCAACTGGCCTGTTTGAGGAATCAGGACGTCAAGAAATGTTTATTCGACAAGGATGTACTAGTAGTAACTCCGAATCAGGATGTTAACATTTTACTTTTTGCTCCACACCATTGCTTCTTATAAACATTACATTATATATGTGTGGATATGGATATGATATTGCACCGTGAAGACGTTGCTTGTATTTGTCTATGTTTCCAGGCTTTATGATGCTCTACAGACTACACAGGTCGATCGAGTCAGGTAGAAGGAAAGCCCATCATGCTTTATCGCATACCAATACAGGTGAGGAGTGCCGATTAACCTTTGATGATGGCTTATCTGCTTGGATTATTACGAAAAAAGCAACTCTTTACGCCAAAGCAAAGCTTATATTTTCCAGTCATACTATCTTATGGTACAATCTAGTGCTAACTTTAGCTATACTGCACAAAGGAGCTTGATGGTGAAGTATTAGCTACCACAAAAGGTTATTAATTGCGTGCCAGTTTTTTTTTTTTCTGATTTCGTGGGCGGGTGTTCACCCGTTTCCATAAAATAGGGATAGCTAGCACCTCCATCTAAAAAATGCTTAGCTTTATCATAAATCAAACAACTTTTAAGATTGATCAAATTTATACTTTTTCATGACATCAAATTGATATATGTCATCATTTTTCAAAAAGCACAAAATCTACAAATAGATACTAACATTTATGATACCAGATACTTAACGTTTATGATTCTAGATATGTACTATCAGATTAATATGAGATATATTTTAATAGCAAATCTGTAAAAAGATACTAACCAGATATGTACTAGAAGATTAATGTGGGATATATTTTTCTAATAGTAAATCCGCAAAAAGATACTAACATTTATAACACCAGATGAGTAGATGCATTTTGATAGTAAACCTTTTGTTTACACATAAATGTTGATATTATTTTTTTCTATAAGTTAGTAAAGTCAAACTTTTTTTTTAAAAAAAAAGGACTTGAGGCTCTGTTGAGGTCTGCCTGGGTTGGGCCGGCCGAAATGGCAAGCGAGCAACTCGTGGGCTGGCAATTCTTAACCGGGGACCAGCCCGGGCTATAGGCGGCCTGGCCAATATCACCCGTCGGTTTCGTTTCGTTTCGTTTCGTTTCTGCAACGCTTTCGTCTCCGCCACGCTGACGACTCCCATCAGGCATCAGCCGGGCGGCGGGGCGGGTGCGGGTCCGTCCATTAACCACCGCCGGCCGCCGGCACGGCACCGGCCCGCGGCCAAGTTCAGATCCACGTTCACCAGTCCGATGGTGTGGTCTAGCCTGTGTAGACTGACAGCTTTCCTCTCGCACGAGCTGATGAGGTCGGGCACTCGGGCTTCCTGTGCAATGCACCGGAGACCGTGACAATGTCACATTCACATACAAAAACACCGCACGCCTCGAACGTACGTAAAAAGGGTAGGACGATGCAGATCGAAATGCAGTGCTGCCGTATCATGTAGGATGGGATCGGTAGTACTCCGTAGAGCCAAGTACTAGACTCGTTTCGCCAGCACGTTATGTTTTACCTCGATCCATCCGTAGAATCCACCTACTCCATGCATCCCCGCCCAGTAGCTGTAGGCCAGTATACTACCAGTAGTAGAATTTATGAGTCCCATTACCGGTATCAAATCACGAGGTAGTGAATTGAATGATAGCCACCTCGACCCCTCCTCCATCTATCAACAGGCGAGATCTCGCTAGCTAGGCGCAGCTACGTCAGCCTGGCTGGCCCACTGGACACTCGACCGCGATCAGGCGCGGAAACGGAGATACAGTAGGAGTATCAGCAGCAGTCCAGTCCAGTACAGGTACAGCACTGAGAACGATGACATTACGGAAAGGAGACTAATGCTGAAACCCAAGAAGATGCAAGATGACCGAACGACAGCGAATTAAAGCTGGACTGTAGCCAGTAGCTACAAGGGGTCAAAAGCGGAAAGTTTCACAGCGAAAAGAGGCGCACACCCTTCCTAGGGTTAGGGCAGCTACTCCTTGCCGCGTACACAGCATCTTTCCTCCAAATCAAAATCAAAAAAGAAAAAAAAAACACAAAGAGAGATACGACGGCCTCAGAAACCTCGAGCCAACGACTGGCATCTGCGTGTCGGCCGGTGGCATGGCCACGCCACCAGACCCTTGGCGCGGGCCGTCAGGACATGCAACGCCCGACCCGCAAGGGTTTCAACTGTTTATTTCAGCCCATCACATACATAGCATATCCGGAAACATACGAAAAAATCATGACACTAATTTAAGGCCATAATTGTTCGTTAACAGCTCATAAAGCCACGTAGGCAGCGTAGGAAAAGTACTACAGAATGAAAGCAACATGCAAAAACTGTATGTATGGAAGGATGCTGTACGAGTAGGTCACGAAATGCACACCGAATTATCTTATTTCAGATCAGATCAAGACCCAGAACACTCACACAACAGTAAAATCAGCTAAGGTAGGTAGGTAATTCTCGACATAAACTTTATCACCACATAAACTTTAACAACTCTCAATGAGGACAACTCCACCATCATCAGCTACAGAAATACACTCTCTAGTAATAACACAGACTCCTTCGTCATCGTCGCCGTCGCCGGCCTCCGCCTTTTCACCATGGGTACACGAACGACCAGTGTACCCCCGCCTCTCCGATATCAAATTTACATGCTAGTAACTCCAGACACCACCTCGACTAAGCCAGAGAAGAGCAAAAAAGAGTACACATCTACTTGAATCAAACATGGACGAAACCCTAGATTTCTCCGGCGCCGACAGCCGCTCTACTTCTTCGCCTTCCGGGCAGGCACCTTCCGCGCCGGGGCCGCCGACTTCTTGGCCGGAGCCGCCTTCTTGGCAGGGGACTTCTTCGCGGCAGCCGCGGGCTTCTTGATCGCCGGCGCCTTCTTCCCTGGCGTGTCCTTGGCCGACGTCTTGGCGGCCTTGGCGGGGCGGCCGGCCTTCTTGGCAGGTGCCTTGGGCTTGGCGACGGCGGCCTTCGGCTTCGGCTTGGCGGCGGCTGGCTTAGCCTTCGGCTTCGCGGCCGCCTTGGGCTTGGCTGCAGCCTTCGGCTTGGCGGCTGCGGCTTTCGGCTTCGCAGCCGGCTTCGCCTTGGCTGGGGCCTTCGGCTTCGCGGCGGGCTTCGCCTTGGCTGGGGCCTTGGGCTTGGGCTTGGCGGCGGCCTTGGGCTTCTTCGCGGCGGCCTTGGGCTTCTTCGGGGCGGCGGCCTTGGGCTTGGGCTTGGGCTTCGGCTTGGTGGCAGCCGGAGCGCGTGCGGCCGGCAGCTTGTAGGAGTTCTTCACCTTGGTGAGCTTGCCGGCGGCGACAAGCTTCTTGAGCTGCACGAGCAGGAGCTTGCGGAAGTTGGGAGGGAGCTTGTCCTTCTGCTTGTCCTCGACGAACTTGGCGATCGCGTACTGGCTGGACCCCGTCCTCTCCTTGAGCGACGTGATCGCCTCCGAGATCATCTGCGCACAAACCATCCATCCACAATTCCGTCAGATCCAGACGCGACGACGAGAAGCAAGCACGACAAGGGAAAGCAAAGGGTTGAAGCAGTGGAGGGCTGCAGTTACCTCGGCGTACGGCGGGTGGGACGGGTTGGTCCTCTTCTTGGGCGCGGCGGCCTTCTTCGCCTTGGCCGGCTTGGCCTCGGCGGCAGCACCCTCCGCCGGAGCCTCCGCAGGCACCTCGGGGGCCGCCTCCGCCGGCGGCGCAGGAGTCTCAGCCACGTCGGTCGCCATCAATGCAGCACTGGAACCTCGACGAGGAAGGAGAGCTCGGGTGCGCCTGACGAGAGAGAGAATTGGAGAGCTCTGCGCTGCGGTGGTGGTGGGTGACGACGAGGAAGCGCTGCTTAAATAGTGGCGACGACACGAAGACGAGGAGAGCCCAACGCCGCGCGCTGATTGGTCCATCCGGCCTCGCCTCGGATCGCCCCCATCAGCGCCCCACATTGAACCTTATCCGTTCGATCCGACCGCATCCAACGGTCGCCCCCTCGCCCCCCGCGGTGCCGCGGATCCCTGCCCCGCAGCCGGCCGCCGGGCTCACGAACTCGGCTCAGAGTGTGCTTCTCCTCCCGATTTGCGATCCAATATCTCTTCGCATGATGAACCGATCCGTCTGAAACTTCACAGGCACATCGTAACGGAGCATAGCTTTCTAAAAAGTGTAAAATCAGTGGATTCCGTTCACTACAGAGAGAGATATTGGCTCGGGAATCCGAACTGGTCCGGACGGCGCATTTGTGTGAGTTTGGCCGGGATTTCCGGCCGGCGACAGGGGGTGCGCCGGCGAACAATGCCGGCTCCCGGCACGGCCGTGTAGCAGGCTAACAGAGGAATGCAGGGAGCTCTTGTTCTCGCGAAACCGACGTCGTTTCGACGGTCTACGGCCGGCCAGAACGCTTCGCAACTGACACACCCCGGAGCAGTCATCCCGGTCGTTGTGTGAACTTCGGCCACCTTTGTGCCCAACTCCGGCGCGGTGGCCGGCCGGCTCGCCGGAGCTCCGCCGCCCTCCGGCGCGCCCGTCCATGGGGAAGGTGCCCCCGCAGCTGCATTTGTGTTGCCACGTCCCGGTACGGACCAGATCGCTCGAGGATGATCAAAGCTAGCTGCTGCCGTTGTGGGGAGAAAGCATGCCTGGTGTCACAAGCTACCTCGTTCGACTCGTGAGCCCAGTTTCGTTCATGAAATGGAACCTTTCGAATTGGTCGATGTACGAATCTGATTTCGCGACGGGAGAGTATCTGGGTTGGAGTTTCGAAAGTTTTCGTTACGGACGTGTCGGAAGAATTGATCCGTTCTGGAAGAGGTCAAAGCAGCCAGGGCCGTGGCTGATGGAAACGGGCCGGTCAAATTCACGCTCCAATACGTGGTATACATGCGCAAAAACTTTATACTTTTTTGCTGCTCCCAGACGCGTACAATCTTGTTGTACTGATGAGACGGGTCAAGGATTTTACCGATAAAAATTTGGAAGTTTAAACCGGATGCTAATCCTGAGACGGGGGGGAGCACGGCAACGCTGTGCGGGTTATGTGTGGTCTCGGTTCACCATGAACCTGGAGGAGAAACGCTTTGCAACACGCGAATTTGCTTGTGACGCAGCGCAACAACATCACGCGAACTGCGAAACTACAACTGGCGTCGGATCGTGATGAGGCGAGTGGTCGTGGGGCAGATGAACACACGGATGGATCATCAGGGGATCCGTTAGTTGGCAGATAGCTGGGGCTGTGCAGCTGGTGTATCGTCGTCCTCCGTGCACCGAGCTTTGACACCATACGTGGAGTGTCTTCGTCCATGGAGATTAGCTAGGATCTCGACTCTCCAGCTCGCATAGTACGTAGTAGTACCGGCTAACTACAGTGGCGAAATTGGTGGTAATGACCTTGGATCGATCTGGTTCGTCCGTTTTGTGGGATATGATGAAGGGAATTGGCCGCTGCTAGCTGCACTTTGAGCTATATACACAATGCCTTGTGGACCGTTCCATGCCACTCTCAGCTCTGTTGTCTACAAAGAGCACTGCTACTTGCTATCTTTTGCTTTCGGTTTACAATCTTGGTTCGAATTGTTGCAGAAGGAGACACGCTGAAATGACTAGCTTTTGAATTCAGGTCGGCAGATTTGCCCAGAGTTTGGTGTTGCTGTCATCAAAACACAAAAGGTACTAGCCGTTGCTACCATTCGGTTGGCTGATACAGCAATTATCTCCACCTCCATCGCTTGCCGTTGATGGCGCAGGCCAGTAGTGACGAATAACGATCGAGGTGAAACTGGCGCAAGTTCACTGTGGCCTACTATTCCATTCCCCGGGTCTTGGATATTGATGACCGGCGGGGCGGCCTCGATGATTTCGATTTCGACGCGTCTCCGCGTAGGAAACCACACAAAAAAACTGCAGGGGATGGACGTTGTTCGTAAATCTTGCTGTGCCGGAGCCGATCGATACGTACGATCCGGCTGGCGGCGGAAATCGACTCGTGTCGGCGTTGCGTTGGGTTCGTTCGCCTTGGGGCGTCGGCGTGTGACAGGGACGTCGCTGGGGAGACGAGCTAGCTAGGAAACGTTGCGAGACCGAGCGGTTCCTGTAGGACACACACACACAAGCCATCAGCTGGAACTGGAACAGAGTTTGCTGCTGCTTTGCATCTCGACCGGCTGCGTGCGTCATCGTAAGCTCTTGTACGTATAATACGTGGCGGCCTAGGCCAGGTTTAACCGTGGTTGAGACGTGCACACGCTGACACGCAGGCGCCACACACCCCCTTCGCTGGCTGGCCTGCTTGTTGGATTCCACCGCACGCTGAGTCGTGTTCCTAAGACTACTACTACTTTCAGGTGCGTACAATAATATCACGGTGCAGCTGGGTGTGAGGACCTACCATACTGCTAGGGAAGTTTAGTTTACAACGACGCGATGACGATGAGGCCAAGAATCCTGTTCCAACCGAACTGAGAGTGAAGAGTGAAGCGGCCGGCCGGTTCACCGTGAGCCGGCCTATGGCTGTGAGGCGACTTGCTTGTTGCCTTGTTGGGTCCAAAGTATATAGAGAACGGACAGGTACACGAGAATTCATTTGTTGCACACGGAGTAGCTCAAATCAAAATATATTTGTTACCGAGCAAAACCCGCTCAAACAGCTGGCGTACGTGTTCTGTTCCCGCTCGGCGATCGAATTTCGGCAGGAATCTGTTTTGTTGGAGCGTTTCAGGAACCAGGCAGCAGCTTTTAGTTTGTTTGTCTCACCGGGCAAGCGGTACGTGCCGGCGATGAGTTGTAACCTCACCTGCGACCTGTCGTCAGCTCGGCGGCTGTGACGACCCTCGTGTAATGTAATTCGTTCATAATCCAGTACGTTTTCTTGTGGAGCTAGCGCCACGGGGGAAAAACATGAGCTGATGATGGGTGGATGACCACCAGTGACCAGGGCGGGCAGCCGGGCACCGGGCGACGTGTGTGATTGGGCGAGCAAGTTCACCGGCCGGAAGAATGGCCCGGCGCGGGGCCACTCGCTCGCTCGGTCTGTGGGCAGTGACAAGGACGTCGCAGCGTCGCGGGAGGAGCTGTTCCAGGTGCTCTCTAGCTACCCACAGGCAGGCCACACAGCCCGTGGCACAACTTGTGTAGCCCGGCCGCGTCGTGTTTCTACTGCCTTTTGGGGCCTCTGTTGGCGGTGCAGGCGTATGCAAACAGGCAAAGCCAAACGAGCATTGGTAGCTGCAGAGCAACGCCGCGCCCGCACAGCTGTATGTGTAGTGTATCGTCGTTGCCGATGGCTCTGGTTCGTGCTCAGTTTCGCCTCACCGATCAGCCATCAAGCAGGCAACTCTCTCACGTCGTGGATCGATTGGACTCCGAAACCTGCAAGACCATGCAACCTGCTGGAACGATCATTTTTCAAGCCTTCCATTCTTCTAAGCCAGAAGGCACTTTCTTTATGTCGGAGACTTGACTCTGAACTAACCGAAGAAAAAGGAAGCTAGTGAATTGGTCGATCATCCAACATAATTCAGAGGCCTTGGAGTGCTTGATATCTACATAAGTTTAGCAGAGTCCAGATGCTGCGCTGGATCTGGTATGCAGTGAATGGTCGATCGATGGAACCAGCGAAATATGGCAGTACTGTTTTGCGGTACAAATTTGGGTCATTGTCCACAATGGTTGTAAAGCTCTTTTCTGGTCCTCCCAGTTGGGTAAATGGCCACGGTAGAAGAAAGAGAACAACGGCGGCACACGCAGCGGCCTTGAGGGGACATCAGTGGATTAAGGATACTGCACACTTCTTGACACGTGAGATCCTGCAGGATTTCTTCAACATGTTGATCTTGGTGAATGATAATTAATTTACAGAGTTCAATCCATGGAGCAGTGTAAGTCTTCATTCTCAAGGATCACCTGGAATAAGGGAAAAACTTTTTCATGTGGATGCTCCGTCAAAACCGTCTCTAGACCGCTGAAGAACTACACTTATGTCTTGTTTGGATGTATTCTATTTGGCATCAATCCAAATGTGTTTTGGTGCCGAATAAATCCAAATTAGGCCTTAAGAGGATGCTTAAACGACTATTTCTATCCCCTCCGCCTTAGAGAGGCAACCCTGCATCAAACACGATTATATATACGAGTAATGGCTTAATTCTTACCGGTTGGTTAGGCTATCCTATTTTTTATTATTAATATATGCTGACATAAACTTTGGACCTAAAAAAATAGAGCACTTGAGATCTCTCTATGTCTGGTGGAAGAAACGGAGGAAAAGAGTGGTAAAAATGACCTTGCCATTACGACTTACTTTTGTGGAACATCCGGGAAAAAATGAACATAAGAACTTTTCATATATTGTGGATCGAAGGAACATATATAAGAACTTTCCATATATTGTGGATCGATACCCCGATCTAATCCGCTACATTATAGAAATACCACGCCGATATGAATGTCATCTCTCCACCTTGATTTACAGGTAGTCAGTAGTTGTGCTCCCACATACTTGTTTTGGATCATATATAGTAAGTCACCCGAGAGCTAGGCCAAGTGGCCTTTTTTCCAGAGAAATTTCTCTTTTGGTTGGTTTTTTTGTTGACTTTTATTAGTGTCATTTCTTTCCCATTGCTCTAGCTGTGGCATGTTAAGGGCGTGATGATGCTGTGATCTCTCCATTCTTATTACTTTATCATAACAAAGCTCTTGCTCTCTTTTTTAGGAAAGACATGATGATCCATGGATCGTGAATATGTGCCCCAGGAAGCAATACCCGATATATTCCTATGCAATGGCACATCCTTATCATAATGTAGGAAATCACAAATATGGTATGTATCATAATTCTACTATTATCCCTGGATCAACCATTCGTCAATATTTTTGTTGTACCGAGTATTTTCATGATGCATGAATTCATGATATGTGGATCATACAACATTATCTTGTGATTCATGCTCTAGCAACGACTATCTTACATCTTCAAGTTATGAAGAGGGTTCCATGTTATTGTTGTAGCTCTGGTTTTTCTAGGACAATGTCAGCCTTAGAGGAAGACAGGGACGCAAGGCTAGATCACAATGTTTATCTGAAGGACCGGAAAGGCGACCAGAGGGGGGTGAATGGGAGTCTCAAATTTCTTTAGAAACTTTAGGTCCTCGGCTCGACATACAACCCCAAAAGCAAAACCTCACAAGATGCCAGTGATACACGTGCAAACGGGTAGCAAGATATCCCACGCGAAGTCTTAGGCATAAAGAAAGATATCCCGGAACAAAGAAAAATTGATTTCTCGGTCAAATCAACTCCGATTGCCATGAAATTTTAACCGTAGGGTCATAAGGCAATAGGGAAGCTACCTCTAAAAGTTCATGGCCCAATTTGACACGAATCAAGAGAAATCAAGAAAGGGGTGAAAACTCGTTAAGAACTCGCCATGAACACAAAAACGCCCCGATCTACTTGCTCATGAGGAATTAGCTCAAACCCTTTACTGGGATTGATCCTCTCATGTCATAGCTTGAATCAACGCAAGAAAAACAGATTCAAATGGTGCAAAATCGAAGAAATTCGACCACAAAATTAGAGGGGGGAAGAAACTCGGGATGAACAAGTCAAGAACAACAAGAACACAAATTCATCACGAAAATCACACGAAGGTAAAAGCTCAGAGGGCACGAGCACACTAGGGGGTGCTCTTTCCATGAACAAATCACTATAAATATCTTGTAGTGAACCTCACACACTCTGAAAGACTAGAGATTGGCAAACCCTAACACTGGAATGGGAGAGATGAGACTGAGTGGAGGCAGTCTCTCTTATTTATAGTCTTATTGCATAATTTCACTTCTACCCCTAGATATTCTAAGAGAGAACCACCTAGCCAGGGGCATTATGGTCCAACTCGAGTTTTCCTGATCCGACGGCCACCGCGCCTCCTCACCGGTAACCTCGCTCCGAAGCGATCTCCCCGATGCCGCCACGTGCCGTCCGTCCGCATCGGGACCTCCGCCCGGGTTTTGAGGCCCAAACCCGCGAAACCTGCCGTCGATGGTTTTGAGGATAAATCACCAAACCGCCTATGAGTATTGTACCGCGTACGCATCCCCCGCCGATGGTTTTGAGGCCAAACCACCAAACCGTCGCCGATGGTTTTTAGGACAAACCACCAAACCGTCCGCGAGTAGCGTAACCCGTACGTGTACACTTGCGCTTGTCGATGTCCCAAGTGTCAGCCACCGCGGCTGGCCACCCAGCCGTCTGGTCCGTCAGTCCAAGCCTAGCGTCCGCCCTTCACCACAACCAGTCCGTCAGCACGGCACGCCCTACTTGACCTTCTCCCGACCGCTGCCACCGCATCCGGACTTCACAACTGCACATCACGAGCCAAGAGACACTGTTTCAACACATAACCCTGTGCCAGGGGATCAGTAGAACCAACGAACCAACCACACATCAAAGTATTGGCATGTTGACAATCGCTCATCACAACCATAAAGGTGCTCCATAATGGTTATGTAAAAACCATATGTTCGCATTATCGACAATAGGAGGTGGAGGAGGTTGGTTGCTAGGGTACGGGAGCATCACGAGCATGGGTTAATGACAATGGGTGGTGGCAACAAATTCAATGGTGGATGCTTGTAGATACATAAAAGGATGGTGTGGTGAATTGAACAACAACATCCTAACTAATGACTGAGAAGATATCAACTGTATAAAACAATTGATAGAAAGTAGATTATACTAAAGTGCATATGAGCCATTTGACCTATCCCATCCACCGTCCTAAATATCATGTGTTGGATGGGCTGAGACAGAGAGAGGTGGTGAGTGCAAGTCAAGTCAACAGCGACTATCAGTTGTAGGATATGGAGGAGGCTTGTTGGATGTTGGAAGTGTGGGGCATCATGATGGGTTACAATAGCAATAGAGTGTACGTCTCGAGATGGCAGAATCCAGTAGCAGATGCAATTAGGATGTTGTGAAGGAAAAAGATCATAACAATAATTACAAGACAAAGTAGAGAAGAAATAACACGGATATTAGTCATAAACAATACAAATATCATTAAGAGTTAACATAAACAAGGGATGGAAAATAAATAAATCACTATTTAAAAGTTAAGAGTTCCCAAAAAATATTTAAAAGTTAAGAATAATCATTATTTTTAGTCAATTAAAGGGAGTTGTACCTTGGAGCTAGCACCCTCTCATTCAACCCCTAAGTAAATGGTGCCCTCACAATGACCGCCAACTATGGAGGTGAGGAAGCCATTTTGGGTATGGTAGGAGAGGAAACATCATGAATTGGGTTAGCTAGTGACAGAGTGGCTGGTGTAGCGGACCGATGGTAGGGCGATAGAGTAGATACTCTCGCTGTCCCAATAAAAAACACAATCCAGGCTATAAATCTAGACACACGTTGGATTGTGTTTTTTGTTGGGACAACGGGAATACATGGTAGGCGGGTGTGATGGAGCAAACAAATTAAGTATGGGTGGGGTAGGAAGCAATTAATTGGAGAAAACAGTTATCGTCAGGTAAAATTTAACTAAGAAACAATTGTCGTGAAGTAGGATTTAATTGAACTGTATATAATCCATTAATAGATTGATCTCATCCACCACCCTAAACCGCTAAAGATCGGGTGCTTGATGGGACAAAACGAACACTTGTGGTGGGCATAGGACAGCGCAACAGTGATTGCCGATTGCGAGAGACAGGGGAAGTTGATTGTAAAGTTTAAGGGTTGGCATCATGAGTTGGGTTTCACAAGTTGCGACACTGTGTATGACTGCAGTGGGTCCAATAGTGAGTCGAGTTACACTAGTAGCAATAGAGTATACGACGGTGGTGGATCCAATAGCAGGTGAAGTGTATACATAGCAGGACGCGGGCGAACTAGGGGATTTTTATTGCAACGGTTTGTGTTTAAATTCACAAAGTGATGATTAAAACGGCAAATGGGAAGATGGGGAGGGGAGGTTCACCGTCGATCGGATTGGAAGTCTAGAAGCTTGAAGTTGGGAACGAGAGCAAGCTAGGACAACCTTTTAAGAATGGTATTTATATGGCGACAAATATGTCTTTGTTGAGCTGGCAGGAAGATGTGTAGGATGGATTTTTATCTCAGGTTGACTGGCTGTGTCCCGTAGGTGAAAAAAATCGGTCCAACTCCTATTCTAAAATTTCAACGCATGCTTGACGTAGACCAACGCGTAGGACTAGGCCAGGCCTAAATCGACTTTCGCTATGCTTTTGTTTTTTTTTAAAATAAAGGCTTTCGCTGTGGAGTTTATTGGAGTGTTCGAGGAGCAGCCAGGTTTTAAACAGAGTTTTGTCTCACCGTCACCGACCCTCCGAACAAGGAACGCTACCCTCGCTTCATTCCATCACACGCTGGCCACGCTAAATCTCGTGTGGGATTCACTCGGAACCACGTTTTCGGGTGGAGTGGAGCAGCAGAATTGAAGAAGAGATCGATGCTGCCAAGGCGTGCTAGTTCACACTGCGTCCACGGTGAAAGCCAAGGCTTCTCCGGTCCAGAATTTCGACCCGGCCGTCCCATGAAAACATCAGCGGAAATTGATGTAACCAGCAGGGCGGGGCAGCTGAGATTAGGCGAGCAAGTTTACTGGACGGATGACCCGACGCCAGGGCAGCCGCCGGGCTGGTTCCATGGTCCGTACGTGGACGCCTGGGCGGTAGCAAATAGTACATCGCAGCAAGCGTCGCGGGCACAAGAAGCCCACAAGCAGTGCTCGTCGTCGGCATGTCGCCACACAAGCCCACAACCTCACACGCTTGATTCGCTTGCACGAGCAGATACAAAACTCGACCAGGTCTACGTGGAGCATCGGCCACATCAACTTGGGTGGTCGCAGCCGCAGGGAAGAGATCGATTGAAGAATGGCAGATTGTAGCTTATATGTCGTATCATCCCATCCAACAGAAGGTGCCATATGGATATGGGTCTGAAATCTAATGGGCCGAAGACACTCCCATAAATGAACGTTTGCAGGATGTACGTATATGGCCATGACCTTAGATAAGGCTTGTGATTTGAGAAACAAAGCTACTAGCCTGTCGGAGGAATGAACCGGAGAGCACGCTTGCATCTCTGCTGGAGCTGGTCAGTGTTCGCGCGCTCCGGACAGGGATCGGACGTCGCAGCGGGATGAAATGTTGCGAGACCAGACGCTCTCTCGAGCTCGTTGTGCCCGTGCACACGCGTACGTGATGACGACCATTACTACTCCATTAGTCAACAACCAAAAAGAAAAAAAAACATTCAGTGAACCAATCTGGACGGATTTGTGATTGGGCGAGCAAGTTTACTGGACGGATGTTGTTGACCCGATGCCTGCGTGAGGGCGCGCCTGGGCGGTGGCAAGGACGTGGCAACAAGCGTCGCGGCCGGCCACAACACCTGAGGATGTTGTGGCAGCGGCAGATAAACGTGCGGCACTGTGGACCGATGGAATGCCTGCGAAATTTGCTAGCTGTTGCCTGTTGGTTGAGTTCACCGATTCAAGCAGCAGCAGGCAACTCTGCAGCATATATATAATGTGGCGAACGCCGAAGCAACAAGGCTTTCTTTCCGCTGCCTTCCCGGGTGCTTTTGCTTTGGTTGGATATATCCGTCCATTCAGCGCGTCCGCGTAATATATAGCCAAGAGCATTGGATAAGGCCTGTGGTTTGATGTGGGAAGCAGCCATATTTAGCCCGCAGGCATGCGTGTGTGTGTGTGTGTGATGCTGGTGCTGCCGCCGGCGTGTCGCTCGCTCATTCGGCGGTGACGGTGATGCGATCCGGGAGTGGAGGTCGCAGAGGGGATATATGGAATGGTGCGAGGCCGGTTGCAATTCCTTCCAGGTACTCACTCTTCCAGCCACGTATATAGTACGTACAGGCCAACGTTACAAGCGCTACACTGAACTTTTGCAGAGGTTGCATCGTCTCTTGATATGGTTGTGCATACGTGACGACGACTCGAGCAGAGCCAAAAACACCAGCGAAACATCTCGGGTGAATATGGCGATACGCCCGTCGCGGCCTCTCGCACACACAATGCAAATCCCATTCCACGGATGGATCAAGATTGCCCCCATATGCATGGCCTCCTCTCATGGCACTGGCATGGCGAATCGGTCTGTGCCCGTGAGGTGGCGTCGTCGTCGATGTGGGCAGATCAGCCCACACCGGTTCAACCGTAGTCGGCAAGGCTAACGAAGACCTCGGTGTCCACGGTCGCGTTGATGATGCATAGCAGGCAACTAGTGGTGGCGGCTTTTGTCCCCCCAGAAGCGCTGGAGTGCCGGTTTGGGGGAACACCCAGCGAGAGGAGGGAGAACAGAGAGACCGTGGCCGGTGGCACGATGAGGGGAATGGTAATCCCTCCACGTGGATAAATAGGTGACCAAATGCATGCAATACATCACCAAGCAGGGATGCACAATCTTTTTTAAGACGTTTTGTTCGACATTGTTAAGGACAACCAAACACCACTTCCTACATTCACTTAGGCCCTTGTTTGGATGTTTGTCACATACACCTTAATTCACATATGTTGAATCGGATTGTGGTGGAAGTCCGCTCCAATCCATCCACACATATGTCGATTGATACTAATCCAACTACATTTAAACGAGGCCTTATTACTTCCAGCATTACATGAATGTTCACCTGAATGACTTGCAGTTCCAAAATAATTGTACAAAGATCACGTCATACGTTGCAATTCACTTTGGCTTCAATTCCATATTATGTCTAGATGCATGTTGCTCTAATTCATATCGATATTGGAGGGCTTCAACTCAGAGATTTAACTAATAATCGCGTCATGGGTTCAAATTTGTCAGTCTCCACACCACGGTTTAAACACTATTCTCTACACTTTTTTTTTGACCGAAAACTATTCTCTCAAAAGAGTATGGAGAAACAGATATGTGTAGACCATACAAAACCCTTTGAATTCTAATTTAATTTCAGAATTAGGCTCCACAAACGCTACTCTAACTCATATGTATACGAGAGAGATTGTGTTAGTCGTATCTTAATTAAGCGAGCAATTGCGAGGAATAACGGACCAATAAACCCGTCTCACTTTAGACATAGAGATACATTTGCACACAGTGTTTTTTTTTTGTGGTGTTTGGGGGAGGGGCGGGGGGTGCACGCTCTAATAAAGAATGAAAAATACTTAATACTAGTAATACAATAATATAACTCATCATGTTGCAGCGGTGGTCGATCGGAAATTTTGTTGGACCATCATTGTATCGATTTTGATAAATTCCATGTGTGCCTGTCTAAGCAAATTTTAATTTGATCTTTCTTATTACTCCTAGCTCAGTAACTCAGTAGATAAGGGTAACCTGACACCGACAGTGTAAGGAACTTTTGTATTATCAAGAGAAAAATTCAACATGGCATTTTTTTAGTGGAAGTCAAACATAGCAAGTGTGTCATACCCCTACGTTTAAAATGTGGATACGCAAATAACTGAGTAACTCCGTACAGGCCCATGGTGGCATGATGCAACCGTCTCATAAAGAGGGCTTCTCCGGAGTGCCTATACAGGCCGATCGGTTCACTTAGGCCCAGATTTCAGCCCAGCAAACTTATCACCCAAACAACCACGCGCGCGCCACGTGGCACTCTTGGTTACTATATAAGCTCCCACGAACGCTCACTCCAAACCCTACCCGCCGCCGCTTCTTCTCCGTTCCCCTCCAGGCAGCGCCTCCGCTACCAGTACACGTCGTCTCGAGCTCCCGCTCTCCCCTTCGACCAACCATGGTGAGCGGATTTCGAGGAAAATCCTAGGTGATTCTTCATCTGCATCCAATTGACCATGGTGAGCTTTGTGGCAGGCGGACGTGGACGTGGATACGGAGGTGGCGGCCGCGGGGCAGCCGAAGAAGAGGACGTTCCGCAAGTACAGCTACCGCGGCGTGGACCTCGACGCGCTCCTCGACATGTCCACCGACGACCTCGTCCAGCTCTTCCCCGCGCGCGCGCGCCGGAGGTGACTACTGTACCTTATCGTGGTGGTGTCACTGTTTTGGGTCTGGTCTCTGATCTGATGTGTTGGGTTCGGCGCAGGTTCCAGAGGGGTCTGAAGAGGAAGCCCATGGCGCTCATCAAGAAGCTCCGCAAAGCGGTGGGTGCTGGATTTGTTTTTGCTTTTCATTGGAGTTGGATTGCGGAATTGCTTGTTGCTAGGCTTGTCTAGATCTGTTTGTGTTTGTGACGAGCTCAATATTCTCTTTGTTTACTCTGATGCATACCCTTAGATATGTTGGATTGTTAACTCTGGGCACATCACATCTGCTAAGACCTACTACATTAGTATTGTAGGTTACTGATTATTAGCGTTATATGCCAATTACTTGATGAAATCCGCAGTGGTAATGCATGCATTGAATTTTTACCATGATGTGAAATGTCTTTTTGAGCTGTGGGGCAGATTGTTGGAATCACCAGTTACTTGTGTATTTAAGTCCTGTTTTTTTGGAGATATATATGCCAGTTACTTGTCTCTAATCATTAGAACTGCAATGTAGACCTGTGAATGTTTGCTTTAATCTAAATATTAATATATATGCATTATTTTTTGGCGCTTCAAATAAGCTAGAAGCATAGTTGTATGCCTGATTGATGTTTTAGATGGATAGCTAAATTGTATGGATAGGCATTTGATGATTAATTCTCCATTTTTTTGTTGCTTATTTTCCATTGAATGATGCATTTTAGCATTTCTCTGTTATTGCCTGCTGTCTACCCGTTTCAGTTTTATGGGGATTTGTGATACTCAACCAAACTGAATGAAATAGTGTGCTCCTTCGATCCACTAAAGTGGTTACTTCATAGGTTCTTTTTACAATGTACTAGAACTCTAGAATATTGATTTGTGTGTGTGCTACTGAAATGCAATTTTTAATAAGGCTAATCAGGCCATTGGCCAGAAGCATGCCTGTTAAATTTCTGCTCTTACATTCTCCCTGTGATCTCGCATTGTCACTAGAACAATTGGTTTGCCCTTCTGTTATGAAGCTAATCACTTCTTAGAACTATCAAGTTTCCAAGCTGTTGCTTTAAAATTATTTATTCTTTTGCTACATCTGTCTGAAGCTAGTGGAAACTCAATCACCAAATCCAGTTTGTATTGAGCTATTGATTTGTAGTATGCAAGATATTGCTGTTTTTTTATGCGTTCTTAAGAATATGTTGTCCTACATGTACTCGGTAGTTGAGTTTGGCCTCTCAGACAACATATGTTGTTGGACTAATTTCAACCATTCTGGTTGGGCAAACTCCATTTGTTCTACCAGTTGCTTATTTATATACCACATCTTTCTTTGCTTGTAGCTTGTTTGCTACTGTTCTATCCTGTCATTGCTCGCCTGTGTTTTGAACTCAAAACATTTTTATACAGGCTTCGTAGTACCGTGAGTGCTTGATACAGTATGTCGGATAACTCTGCTGTCCACTTATCTGGGAAATGAGTTATTTGGTGCATAAACAATGATTTTGGTATTGAAATGTGTTCGTATTATGGTCAGTTGCGTCTTCGCTTCTGTCAGGTGTACCAAGAATGAGTTTGCTGTTGGTTGTTTAAGATGTATTTGTGGTTATCTTTTCCACCTTTATCGATGTTTCTACTATGACACTGATGCATTGACTTTCATGCTTGCAGAAAAAGGACGCTCCCGCTGGTGAGAAGCCTGAGCCTGTGAAGACCCACCTCCGCAACATGATCATTGTGCCTGAGATGATTGGGAGCATTGTCGGCGTCTACAATGGCAAGACTTTCAACCAGGTTGAGATCAAGCCGGAGATGATTGGCCACTACCTCGCAGAGTTCTCCATCTCGTACAAGCCAGTCAAGCATGGTAGGCCCGGTATCGGTGCTACCCACTCTTCACGGTTCATTCCTCTGAAGTGAGGACAAAATATGGGCTTCTGTTCTCATCTGTTGGATTTTTTCCCCCATGTAGCCCGAGCTACCAAGTTAAAACTCTGTATACTTACTACTATGTAATGAGCGTTCTGTTTGTGAACCATATTAACAGTTATGTTGTTTTTGAAGTTCTGTTTGATTGCCATACAACCTCATTGGATGCAATGCCTGCTTCTGAGTTTCACTCCTCTTTATCACGCGTAACATGGTCATGCTACTGGAACATGACTACGACAGTTATTTTGTGCAGGCAACATCAAAATCTCTGCACAAGCTTGCTCAAAATGACCCCCACATCTTGAATCATGAAACACAAAACGGCATCTGAATTGTGAAACAAGCTGCCGGGTTGTCCAGGCTGAGTTGTAACAGAATTACAGCACATCACTCGAACAAGAAAACAAGTTCTGAACCACAGATTCACAGCACAGCGCTCGAACAAGAGATGCAATCGATGAAAAGAAGCTTTGAACCAGAGAAGCAATAGATGAAAATAAACTTTGAACCGAATCTTATACCCAATGTGAACCAAGATTATCAAAATGTTACTACGGATGTTTCAGAGATCAACATCCCAGCCCACGTGACTTTGAACCAAGATTCTCAAAATGTTACCAAGAACTTGAACCAAGATCATCCAAATGTTACACAGAACTAACTACTCATCAGAGCAAACGCAATTGCAATTCGCAAAGAATCGATTCGTATCTGAGCCCTACTGATATCTATGATAGACCCACATACCAGCAGGCTCGCCACAGCAGGGGCAGCGGCTCCTCCTGGTGTAGCACAGGTCGCAGATGGCCAAATGGCCGCAAGGTGTAGCCCCGATCCGTGCGAATCGGATTTTGCAGTCCAAACACCACAAAACGAGCTCCTCTGGCCGACAGGGCCACACCGGGTGCGGAAAGGGGCTAAGATGCAGCCGCTGCCGCCGAACGCTTGCAGCCCGGGAAAACTCACCATCGGCGACCGTGGCGGCCTGCCGCCCCAGGGATCAGCCGCCCAGTTGTCTCGAAGGCCGGATGCAGAGGTCGTCACGCCGGGCGCGGAAGAAGGGGCGGAGGCGGACGATCGGTTCCCCGCCGGGTGCAGAGGAGGAGGCGCTCGTGCGAACGGGAAAACGCCCGGCGGCAGCGCGAGGTCGGCGATCTTGGTGACGTCGGGCGCGGAAGAGGTGGACGCGTCCTTGGGCACCTGCAGCTTGATGTCGGATGACGGCCTGGTGCTCGACGACGACGAGGCGGCCGACCGCATCACCGGGGCGAACTTCGACGCCGGGTCCGCTGCGCTTCCGCGGCCCGACTCGAGCGGCGGCGGGACGTGCTGGGATACGCCCGTGTTCCTGTGCTGGAACTGGAAGGCACCCGCGGAGTTCTGACTCCGACCTGCCCCCCGGTGCGCGGGGGCGGGGTTGGTGCCGTGGCGTGGCCCCTCCTCCTCGGATAGGCCCAAAGCGGAGGCGGAGGCGCTCCCTGCTGGAGCGGCGGCACAGGAGGCGGAGTTCGGAGCCCGACCTCCCCTTCCAGTCAAGACCTCGTGGGCGAAGATGGTGCTCGGGTCGACCCTCCGCGGTTTGCTGCGGCGGCGGGAGGCGCCGAGCGTGGTGGTCGAGTCGGTGGGGACGTTGAGCGCGGAGTCGGCGGCGACGGCGGCAGGCGGGACGCCTGGCTCGGCGGCGGACGGCGGTGCCACACCGAGCGCGTGGGCGGGGGAGGAGGCGTTGGCGCCAGGTGCGCCGCCGAGGGCGGTGCTCGCTGCTGGAGCGGCGCCGTCGGAGGGAGCCGAGGTGGTGGAGGAGGAAGACGCCATGGCGATGGCGGTTGGGGTGGCCGTTGCGTGGAGGGGACGAAAGGGGAGGGAGAGGGCGGGGTAGGAAATTTGGTTTTGGCGTTTGGGTTCTGACGAAGGGATCGCTCGCTGGGTCGGTGGGTTATATAGTGGTCAGCCTGCTGGCTGCTGCTCCTGATCGATCGTCCCAATGGCCAATGTGCAAAGGAAATTGACCAAGAGCCAGAAGAAAAAAGATCGAAATGGGACATGCTGTGAGGACAAGGCCATGAGCACGACACGTACGGTCTAGTTAACAAGTCACCATTGAAGACCTGCAACGGGAAGGGCAAACAACTGCAAAAACAGCGTCAGATGAAGTTCGATGTGTACAAATGTACTCCGAGATCTTAGTGCTATTGGCGTTGGTCAATTAGTGACATTGGAAGAACATGGATAGTCAATTACGTTGGATAGGAGCACCTTGATTGATGTGTACAAATGCAGGATGTAGATGGGTTGATGGGAACACCTTGACCACTTTACTTTCTGGGAATGCAATTCTAAATTCTGTAGAAGAACAACAAAGAACATAGGCAATCAAATACGAAGCGTCTTCTGGGGAAGCATTTGTTGAATACTAACAATAAGCCATTGAACAATGGCTATTAGCCATTGATGAAGATCTGACCGATCTATAGCAAGACAATTACAAAATTATGATCTAAATTGACACAAAGACAATTAACAATAAACAATTCTGTAGTAAGACAATTACAAAATTATGATCTAAATTGACACAATGATGTACGAATTTCGAAGCAAGATCAAGGATCACGTTGTCGCCTTAACCAGGCACATGTTTTTTTTTTTTTAAAAAAAGTGAAATATATGTTCAGGATCAGGCCCCAGCATCCCGTGTGGTTCATCATGATCGTCAATTCGTCATGCTCGCCACCGAGATGCCGCTGTCACTGGAGGATCGCCGGGCCGACATGGACGGCAAACCGGAAGAGATCCGTGAATTGGACGTAGTTTCTGCACGCCGTCCATGTGTTTCCGTATCGCCGTGTGGAAGTCAGGACGGTGCAGGTATGTCAGGTGCGTGACAACGTCATCGCTGACGGCGTGGCGGACGGCGTTGAGCCTCGGCATGGCAGCCATCGCGCCCTTGGCCAGGTGCGACAGGTGGCAGGCGGCGCTGGCGGGGCTGCGGCACGACGGAGTGAGCGTTGTCCACGCTCACCCACGGGCCACGGCCACGGCCACGCCACGGGGTCCACGTTACGCCCCGCTGTGGAAAATCGTCTGCGCAGACCCGTGCCCGCCCCGGCCCTCGTCGTCGCCCGGCGGTTCCGGCCTCGCGCAGGGAGCGGGGAATACTTCACCAAGATCGGGGTGGGCACGCCCGCGGCCCGCCACGCAGGCGCTCATGGTGCTGGACACACCGGCAGCGACGTGTGCTGTGGCTGCAGTAGTGCGCACTGTGCCGCCGGTGCTACACGAGTCTACAACCAGTCGTACCCGGTGTTCGACCCCCGGCGCTCCAGCTAGTACGGCGCCGTCGACTGCGCCGCGCCGCTGGTGCTGCAGTGGATGCACTCGGGGGGCTGCGACCTGTGCCGCAGGCCGTTCCTGTACCCGGCGACGGCTCCGTGACGGCGGGCGCGACTTTGCCACCGAGACGCTCACCTTTGGCCATACACCGTCACCTTCGGCCCCCGCCCCTCGGCGTCATCGTCCTTCACCCCCATGGCCCCCAAACCGTGGATGGAGACGTTCTACTACGTCCAGCTCGTGGCATCAGCATGGGCGGCGCCCGCGTCCCTGGCTTCGCCGAGTCCCAGATCCGCCTGGACCCATCCCACGGCCCGCGGCGGCATCATCGTGGACTCTCGGGCATATATAAAAGAACCCGAAGCCGTACATGCTTGCCTCCATCATATCCATCTATCTATAGTTCTATACCACGATCTGCACAATGGCTGACGAGGAAAACCAACCCGACTGGTCAAACCTCCCCACCGATCTCCTCGCGCCCATCGGGAAGAGGACCCGCGACGCCGTCACCGGGCTAGTCGGGTTCCGCTCCGTGTGCCGAGCTTGGCGAGCTGCTGTAGGCCCAGCGCCGCGCCTGATGTTTCCCCGTGAGATGCCGTCAGAGGACGCGCTCGTCTTCCCCTTGTCGCGCGGCTGGTTCATAGTCGTCGACGCCCGCGACGCGTCCTGCCGCCTCTCGCACCTGGCCACGGGCGCGACGGCTGCCCTGCCCAGGCTCAACGCCGTCCGCCAGAGCGGCAGCGACGTTGTCACGCAGCTGACATACCTGCACCGTCCCAACTCGTACGCGGCGATACGCACCTGCACGACGCGGTGCACAAACTACCTCCAGTTCACGGATTGCTTCCGCTTCGCCGTCCATGTCCCGCCCGGCGATTCTCCGACGACGGCGGCATCGGCGGCGAGCATGACGACCATGATGAACCACTCGATGCTAGGGCCATTAGGAACGGGTATGTTATGCTGCCGCCCCGGAGACGCGGCTTGGACCTTGGTGAACACGCCCGTCCAAGCAAAGCTGCTGGATCCGGTAGTGAGTGGCTTCGGCTACTTCGACTTAGCATACCACGACGGCAAGATGTTCGGCTTGGATTCCTGTGGGCAGATGACTGTTCGACGCCACGACGCTCCACGCCATCTGCATAGTGCAGCGTCCACCGGCGATACCCAACATTGCCCACAAGATGTACGGCTATACCGGCGAGGGAGAGTGCAATTTTGTCCACCAGTCCATCAACCCGTGCAAGCACGGGTTAGGTATTTATTTAATGTAATTTATTTTGATCAAAGTTAGCACGTGAACTCGATGTCTATCTTTTAATTTTTTTTATAACGCAAACCTGTTTAAATTTAGTTCCACGGGGAGGTGAACCCATGTTTGCCGGGTGGTATTCAGGTGTGTTTAATATATTTTTTCGGTTATTTTTATTTTTTTAGGTATTTGGAGAGTATTCTTATTGGTAGAGTCATAACTTATTACATGTATATTTTTTATTATTTTTTAGCATCACTAAAGCTGATATTTTTTAATATTTTTTCTATCTAAGCGGCAATGTCTTAAAAACCGATGACTTCAATTTTAAAATAGTAAAGTTTTGTTGGAAGGCTTCGGACGTGTCCTAGAGACCGACTATTATATTAATTATTATAGTATCTCTGGAGGCTTAAAATAATGGGGCATCCTCTTCGTCTCTGTATTCATTCCCTTTCTTCTCTCCGTTGCTCTTGGTCCCAGCAATAGCAGCAACACTCGATTTGCATTTGGGGCCGTTCGTGGCGTTGGAGGCTCTTCCAATGCATCCGGCCAGTCTCCTGGATTGGTTTTCGATGGATCTGACTCGCCTATGGAAGACATCACGTGGCTTGTGATGGATTGGATCTTGGCGATCCCGCCATCTCTTGGTTCATGGTAATTGTTTCGGCTCCATACAGAAATATTCTTACTGCTCCTCCATTGCTCTGATTCCTCTGCTAAAGCTGCTTCCAACTGTTCCTGCATTTTAGAGATTAAATGGATTAGTCCGTAGTTAGGATATTCTATATTCCTTGGCCTTGTAAGGTGTATGTGAAGAAGCATGTCATCCTGGGATTCAAAGAGCTTTAGGACCCATTGTTTTATTTCTAATTTGTAGCCAACACAGAGTACATATTTGAATAAGCAGAGTTTGTTTATCCTAAGTAAATTTTTTGTCGTTTAGAATTACCTTTATTCGTGAACCTTCTGAATGATGTTTATTGGAGAATTTCCTTGTACACAATGTTTTTGGCAACATTATCTTCTGGGGATTCTTCATCTGAAATCATAATTTTCAGTCCTTCCCTACTTGTGACACGTGAGACGGCAACGTATAGTTGGCCATATGTGAAGACTTGTTTTGGTAAATATAGGCCGACCCTTTTCAACGATTGTCCTTGACTTTTGTTAATCGTCATTGCAAAGCACAATGATATAGGATATTGCCTTCTTTTTAGCACAAATGGCCATTTTGACTCAGTAGGCGACATGATGATCCGTGGAATTAGACCTTATTTCCAATGTTTGTTCCAGTTATTATCTATGCTTCAATAAGCCATTTGCCTAACTGTGTTATAGTCAATCTTGTTCCATTGCATAGACCTGCACTTTGATTGATGTTTCTTAGCAGCATTATTGGCGGCCCAACTTTCAACCGTAGCTCATGATTTGGAGTCCCAGGGAATTTCAAGCTGTTTAGGAACTCTATTGGGTATAACTGATCTTGACTTTCTTTTGTTGTTGTTGATTTGCATATAGTATCTGAGCTAAAATATGCTGCTTCTTGACCAGGTATTTGACTCATTATGTAAGAGTTGATGTCGTCCACCATCTCATTTCTTGGACATAGGATGGCCCTCTCCTCTAGGTATGTTCTGTTTTTGTAGTTTCTTGATAGATCTGGGTAAGTGCTATTCACAATTGTGTCCAGTTCATCCTGTCCTTTGTGTAAATTAAATCTTCTGGAATTTTGATCCATGTTTCGTCCTCTTTATCTCCTGCTAAGCCATCTCCGATGTTGAATACCATTCAGCAAATTGTCTTGTTTTGTTCCTCTTCAGAACTTGTAATTGCATTTAACCGCATATTTCTTGTAAGCTTTATTTCTTCAAAGTGCTTCCATAAGTATGAGCGCTTTAATGATGCATCAACAATTTGAGTCCTCTTTCCTTTAGGTATGACTGGTAGTGTTTGTCTGAAATCACCCCCCATTACTACTGTCATGCCTCCAAATGGCTTGTCTTTGCTGTTGTCATTTGTTAATCTGAGGGTGTCTCTCAAGCTCTTGTCTAGTGCCTTGAAGCAATGTTTGTTTGTCATAGGTGCCTCATCCCACAATATCAAAGATGTTTTGTTTAAAAGTTCTGCAAGAAATGATCCCTGTTTGATATCGCAAGTGGACTCAATATTGATGTTCAGTGGGATGTGAAATCGCGAATGTGCTGTTCTTCCTCCAGGTAGAAGAAGTGCTGCTATCCCACTGGATGCTACAGCCGGAACTATTTTTCCTTTAGCTCGTAGAGATGTCGTGATTGTTTTCCAAAGGAATGTTTTCCCTGTTCCTCCATATCCATTGACAAATATTAATTTGCCAAGTTTACTGTTTACTGAGTGTATAATTGTATCAAAAGCCTTCTTTTGATCCAAATTTAAATTTCATAGCATCTCAACACTCTCTTTTTGAAGAGTATCTCTGTCATAGTTTAGCTCTTCATTTAGTAATTTATTTCGTAGATCCTGCATGACAGTGTTGTCTGGTAGTGGCATTCCTTCAAACTCCTTTAGTGATTTTCCACCTTTTCTTAGCAAATGCTCAATTTCTATCAGTGCAAGGTTTTTCTTTTGCTCTGGTTGCAGCGTTAGTGTATCAAAGTTCATGATTCTCCTTTGGCGCCGCTGGATATCTTCAGATAGTAGTTTCCAATTTGATTCCCATAGTTTGGCTGGATCAGTGACTTCACAAAATAGTAGTATGGTGCAGAATAGCTGTCTCATTTGTGGTGCTGAAGCCCAATATGATGCCTCTTTGATGCAATCATCCCACTCCTTGTCACATCTAGTAAACCAAGGGCATAGCATGCTGATTTGTAAGTGTTGTGGACTATACCATTAACTGTTCTGATGTCTTTGAATGACTTGCATCCTTTGACTATGTTTAGCAAGATTCTCATGTAGTACCTGTCACCACTTGCAGGATGAGCATAATAGATTCTGCCTATTGATCTTTTTCCACCATGTCTCGGCTTCCATTCCTTTTCTTTTGAATGCCACGCCCATTTTGTTGGAAATTCTGCATATGTCAGTTTGCGTGCATCTCTGTGCAACCGATTAGCCGTCATCCACTCTGTAAAAATTATTTTTTCTATGCCAGGACGATATACAATCTTCTCAAGACCAGTTGAGTCTGGAAAGACGAGTATCTGTTCATTTTCAAGGTGTAATTGTAATCTTTGTATAGATGGCTCTCTATGTTGAAGTTCGAATCCTAATATACGCCAAGCTGCTTCTCCTGCTGATAATTATCTTGCTTCCAAGTACATCTGTATCTCATCATTATTTTATGTAGCTATGAGCTTTGCTATTGCTTTGTCATCTCCTTTGTGAATGTACTTGAATAAGTATTTTATTGACCTAGATTTATTGCACCACTCAACATTTATGTGTGCTTGGTACTTGACTATCAAATCTCTATTATATGGAACAACATATTGATTGTCCAACTGTACACTATCTTTTTCTACAATTCTTCCATCATCTTTTCTTCTGTATACTGGATAGCCTTCTTCATCAATAGTTGTCTCCTGATTGAACATCTTTGGAAAATGTTTTGAGCATTTTCCATTAATCATGCATACTGATTTATGGTTTGCTTCTCCACATGGTCCATGCATCATAAAATTTTCTACTGCCATGTATCCTTCTAGGTCACCTTCTTTGTCTGGGATCTCTGCCGATATTATTTTGTCAATATTGGAGGGTCTTGGGTCTCTATCATCTGGGTCCAGGAAGATCAATATTTGTGCATGAGGAAGTCCTCTCTTTTCAAATTCTATTGTGTAGACAACTGAAAACAGAAAACATTACTTTAGTCAACTGAAATTTAAAAGCATTACTTTATTATTCTATTTAAATTTTTTATTTACGTCAAATATTTTACATACAGTGATCAGAGGGTTAGAGTCCTCCGAAACTGGCAAAATTTGATTAGATAGTAATATTATTTTGTAACTATTAGATGTTTAGAATTGAGTTTGTATGTACCTGCTATAGTGCGCCCAAAGCACTTCTTTTTCTTTATGTCTTCTGTAATTAATTCATGGAGCTTTATATGGAATACTCTATTGTAAATCTTAGGGCGATCTTCTGGCTTCTGTCTTGGTATGTGATCCAACATGTACTGTATTTCAGGCCATTTTGGATTACATGTAAAAGTGAGAAAGAGATCCGGATATCCAGCCCAACGACAAATTGCCATAGCATCTTGGTAGTATTGTTGTTTATTTCTTGGACTTTCTGTGTATGATGAAGGAAGTATTATTCTTTTTCCTATCTGTTCAGTTCTTGTGTCCCCATTGTCAATTGCATCTTGAAGTCCACTATACAACTCTGTACGTAGGGTTCCTTGATGCATTCTGTACCAATTGAGTCTCCACTGTTCTATGGATGCTGCTGCGTCTACTATGAATTGGAGGTACAATTTACCACTCATGAGCAGAACAGTTGACTAATTCATGCGTTGTTGGATGCGATACGCATAATATTCCATCATAGTGACATACTTGCTTCCATTTCCATTTTCTTCCATATCTTGATATGGAATTTCAGACCTAAACCCATCTTCTCCATATGGAAAGAGCAATGGATATTGCATAGACATGAAGCTTGGATGCAGTTCGGAAATTCGTTGGAGATGTTTATCCTTGTCTTCAACAATTATATCTCTTTCTGAAGACTCATCACTAAGGTCTCCCAAAATTAGTGCTACAATTTCAGAAGCAGTTGGCAAGTTATATTGTCTCCCATCTCTGTTTCTCTAACCTATCAGTTTTATTTTGACATTCTGGAATTCTGATTCTCTAAATCTGTCTCTTGCCATGCGAAATATCTTGACCAAAGCATTGTTCTCATCTAACAATTCCAACAATCCAGTGACAATGTTTTCATCTAATTGTTGGTTGTTTCCCTTTGAGGTAGATGCTTGTATTCTATTTTTAACCTCATTTTCTGTATCATAAATGTATAGTTGAGCGAATTTTGGACTATTACCTTCTTTAGGTAGCAATGTTCCAATTTGATGGTAATTTTGTCCATTCAAGCGAAAGACATAAGGTCCACCTCCATGTCTATTTATCTCATGATCTATATGTCCACCCATCGAAGTGAATGCGAACATTGAATTGTAATATCTGATATTCTGCCTGTAGTTAGCTGATTCAGCCCTTTGATCATAACAAAGTAGTTGTTCCAAATATGTTGGAGGTTTCTTCAGTGGTGGCAGCTTCACCTTTCCTTGTTTACAGCATAGTCCAAATGTTGGCCTTTTTTTGCTTGAATTATGCTTGGTTCTCTCCTGATGCCACATTATAGCTTGACAATCTGGACATATGCAGGAAGGTCTTCCAAAATTTGAAGCTTCAGTTGGAGGAATTGGAAGTTTTTCTCTTTTCTTTGCTCGCAAGTTTCTAATTCTCTGTCTACATGCATCACTTATTTGTTTCCTTGCAATATTTTGATTTGCTAATTGGTCAGTCTGTATTGTGTTGTTCTGAGACTCCAAAGCTGACTCCAAAGCAGCTCTTTTGTTTTCATCTTCTTTTCTCCTTGTCAACCTTGCCTGTGTGTTACTGAAAAAAGAGGATTGAGTTTTTTAGCTATCAAATAATGTCATTGTATGATCTTTTAAATTTGGCTACCTTTGTCTCCCTTGCCTTTTGGACACTTGATGCAGCTGCTTGTTCTGATGTCTTGATACACATGTTAAGTAATTCCTTAAATTATATTTCAAAGATTTTTGAAGTTAGTTTTTGTAGTAAATAGTAAATTAGTATGATCAATCGTTCCTTGGAGAGTTTATGAAATGTGTACCTTTGTTTTTGTTGTTGCCTTTTCACCTGATTCTGCTCTGTGCTTTGATCCTGGCTTCATTTTTGTCCTTGGATGAAGATATTCCAGTTGAAGGACTGCAGCATTTAGTATATATAAAGGTCATTAACAGCTTTACAGTAGATGTATAATAATTTTTTTAAAAAAGTATGCTATTACCTTTCATTTTTTTGATGCATATCATTTGGTGTTTTTTGAACACTATTGGAATCTACCTTGATACGTTTGTTGTTTCTCTTTATGTTCATGATCTGCTTCCTTTTCATGCGAGCGTTTTGAGGTCCATCTTTATGTATATCTTGCCTATAGATACTTAAATTTGATTAGTTAGTTTTTAAAGACTTAGACGATTAGTTTGAGCAGAATGTTTTACCTGTCAGTGTCTTCTCTTCCTTTTTCCTAAAAACTCAAGGACCATTTTTTGTAAATAGCTATACAAAGCGTTCATGGACTGAAGACTTGAAAAGTTGATGAATGTGAATACAATGTTTAGAAGTTTGTACCTTTCTTTTTCTCAACAGCTTGTCCTTCCTGATTGCTCGATTGTCTTTAGTGCTTTGTGGTTGACATTCCATCTTTTGCGGATCAATAATGTCAGATTTCATGATTTTTGCCGAAAGAACCTTGAAGTAAAATTTAAGAGATGAACGGACTTACCTTGTATTCTTGGTGCTCTCCACGCTGGTTGTGGTTGACGATGCGCAAAAGCTATAGCTGATCACTTTAGCTCTGGCGGCAGCGTCACTTTTAATCGGCGGCGAAGAACGATGCTAAAAATAATTAGATTGGTTTTGTGGTCAAAATATCCTAGGACTTGCGTTATATACCTTCTCATCTGATATTGTGGGGTTTTATGAACTCACGGTTGTTGCATTAAATATTTTTTTGGGAATCGTTATATATTTCTGTATTAACTAAATTAAGAAAATAAAAGGAGGATTAAAGATTTTTGTGTTTTTAAGATTTGTTAGGTTTTTTCGGACGAAAAGTATTTTTAAGATAATGTAGTTTATTGTTTTTTAGTGAGGATTTTGTTGGAGAGACGTCATCATCCATGCTCTCATGGATTTATTCGGGAAAGGTTGAAATTTTCTCGATACGTTTAGGAAAAAACATTGTCATCTTCTCTTAAAAAAACACTGCTATCCTAACGCAGCTGAGGAGACAGAACGGCCACAGGTGTCGTCTCTCACCTCCTCCATGGACCTCGCCATTGGAGTCGGCGGCATTGATTATGCGCGGTGCCTGGCACAGCCAAAGCAGCCTATGATCTACGGCGCATTGTCCTCGCTTTAGTCTATCTGCCAGCCTGTTGCCTTCCTTGCGCCCCCAATGTGTTTGGTATGTCCACGACTTTTACCTCTCTCCCTCAAATTCTCTATCAACCAAGGATGCTAGCATTGTCATTTGTTCATTTTACCATTTTTATTTCCAAATCTCCGTGTTAGTGTGTTCGTGTTGATTTTTTGCAGACAGGAGGTCGTTAGCATTGTGGCTCTTTGTAGTGTCGTGTGGTAGTGTAGGTCGCAACATTTTTTGATATGTGAGTTGGGCTCCACCGTAGGAGTACGATGCAGTAACTGATGAGGATAAACCTTAAACATATGAAGCAAGGTTTTTTTCATTTTTAATTATTTTTTATTTGCATGATCTTTCTTTATACCATACATTTTTAGTAATAAGGGAAAACATTTAAACACCCATTCCTAATTGAAGAGTATTTTTATCACAAAATATCTTATAGAGTATCTTATTACAAACTCTCATACGGAATAAACACTTAATAGCGTCCTTAACATGCAAATGAAAGTGTTTGCTAATAGTAACTTAAATCTTCTGAATCTTCCTTTAGACATCTTTCCATCATCAGTTTTGACTGCAAAATAGAATAAAAAATATTTTATGGTTAGTTATTCAATTCAATATAATTTACCTTGCCAAAACAATGAAGTTATTCACAGTTTTATTCCACAAAAATAGTCTAGTACCTATTATATGTATTTTGTAGGTTTCCTCCTTAGCCTTGCTGACCTATATAGAGTTGAATACTCCTTGTCCTTGTTCTGAAAATTTCCATATTTAGTTCATTAGAGTAATAGATTACCAAGATCAAACAATATGTGTAATTTCAATTACCTCTGGGCTAGATATTTTTGGTTCTATAGCTTTTGATATATTGGTTTCTTTTTTCTTTCCAGAACAATTCAGTCTCCTCTTTTTGTTTTTTGGATTCTCCTGTGCCTTACTTTCTCCATCGAGCTCGTCTTTCTCAGTTTCATCTTCTAGATTTTTGTACTCCTGTTCGTTGACAAATTGTAGACATTACATGATAACATTAGATAACTAATGTTAAGTATGACTACAAATATGAATAAAAATTATTTCAGTACCTCCTCAATATTATTTTTAATTGGATTTTTTGTTCCATACACTTCTTCATCTGCGTCATTTGTTCCTTTTTTGTTTGTAGCTAATTTCAGCCTCTCTTGTTTTTTGTTGCCTTTTTTGTCTCACTTTCTTCAGTTAACTTATCCTGAATAATCTTCACAAAAGAAAATATTAGTTGATAATATTGGATACAACTATGAAGTATTAATATAAATATAAATAAAAATGTTTATATCGATACCTCAAGATTTTCTTGAATACAAATGTTTGCATCAGACATTTCTTCTTCTGAATCTTCAATTTTACAAACCCTTTTTGAAGTATTCTTTTTCTCTGCGTGCATTGACTCTTCATCTGAGTCTATTATTGCAATTACATTCCTTCTTGACTTTCTTTTCTTTTTCTTTTCTTCGTTGACATCTCTTTGTTCACAATCATCGATTTCCTCTATTTGTAAAATTATATTTTTGGTAAATATTAAAGACAAATTTTAAAAGGAGGGTGATCAATCTTTTGTTTACCTGTTTAGCTGCAAGTTTTTTATTCACTTCTTTTTGGATGTTCCTTTTACCTTGGTCCGTTTTCTTTGGTTCTTTTGTAGGCCTCTTGTATGTACTTGTCTGAAATGATAATAACATTTTAGGTTATTCAATAATACCAATGAAATTAAATTGTCTATAATAATACAATATTTAATTTCTTTTTATGGGGTACCTCTTTGTTTGACTTTTTAATGGCCTTGCTTTTCTCTTTGCGCTTTTTCTTTTTTTGATCTGTGCATATCAGACATGTCCGCCACCTCTTTTCCTTCAATGCTTTTTTGGTCCTGAAACTATGCAAAGACAAATTTTTTTAGCTTTTATTAAAAATATAAGAGACATCATGACGTAGTTGAGTATACCTTAGCAGCCAATCTTTCTCCAACCTTTATGCCTTTTTCTACAATAGATTCTTTCATGGCAAAATTTGTATCACTATCTGGGTCTTCACTCATATAATATTCATCTGAGTCATCTTCTACTTCCTATTAATCAAAAAACAAAATTAACATAGATCATTTAACTGAAGTAAAATAAGTGTGTTTTAAAATAATCAGAAGTACAATAAAGTATATATTCTGAGAAGTATTACCTTTTTTATATTTGCCATGTGGAATCTTGAACTATATTTTTCTTTTGTCAAAAAAATTCTTGAAACAGTGTAATCGGGTCTTAAACTTGTGAAGTTGTAGTCAGTCAGCCGAAACTGGAAAATCATTGTTTGACCGCATATTTCCTGGATCTGTTTTGGTACCTCTTTATTGTCATAATTGACTGAGCTGATCAACAAATCTGTTGATTCACTAATTAGCATTTGTGCTTCCTTTTCAAATAGTACGCAAGTCGCAGTTGTTGTTGAATCCCTTATTTCAAGCTTAATTTTGTACCTGCAAATATTACTCTCTTGTTAGTTTTTAAAATATTAAAAGATTAGTCATAAAAATAATTCAATATGGAAAGAACTTGCAAAAAGCAATTACCGTGCTTTGGGTTCAGCTTTATTGCCGCATTTACTACAATAATAGTGGTCAAATCTTTTCTCGAGTTGTTTCTTACAATCACCTCTACTGCATGAGATGTAGTACCATCCAAAATTTTCATTGATTGCATTTATTGTTGCTTGAACAGTGAATATCTTATCCTGAAAGCACATAATGATACCATTCATATACATGAAAAAACATTTGAAAAGTATAGTTTGTAATGATCAAACAAATACGTACCTGATTTGATGAGTCATACAAAATCAAACCTAATTCTTCTAAAGTTCTTTTATTGTACTGCATTTGCTCCTCTAACGTCCCTTTTAAGTGGTCGTCAATATGAATTTCTTCAATACTAATACCTTTTGAAGATATGCTTTTTAAAACAAAAAAATAACCATGTTCAGGTGAAAGCTATAAATATTAAATTAAATTAGTAATATTTAAATTTTGACTAACCTGTTACGTGCATCCATAGCCTCAGAAATTGGTAAATCTAGAAAAACTTGTGTTGCATTTGTTGATGACAGAGAATATTCTACAAAATTATAGTTATTCAATATTCTCAAAGGCTTGTTCAATGGTTGGTGCAATTGATGTAATCATATTAAATGAAAACTTACTGCCAAATTTTTTCACAGTTGTAGAAGTTATCGCAATGACATGAAATTTTTCCCTCTCATTGATTTGCTCAATTCTAGCTCTCCAAAATCGAACCTTTACTTCTTGTCCACTACAAATTCCAAATTGAAAAAAACAATGTAAGTTTTCATGCGCCAAAGCATCGTCAATTTTTTCCTAATTAAAGTAGCGCAAAAACAAAAGGAATTATATTCAATTCATCAGTTCATTACGGTTGATAGAGTAGAATGCATGTGAGACATAATATTTTGGTAGTTTGGGGAAAAACATACTCCATCAGGACCACAATATCACGTATTTTGGTCAATCCATAGTATGTTTTGGTTTCTTCTATAGGTCAAATGTGTGCTGCAACTCCTATAATATCTATAATAAACAAATATGAGATCTTATCAAATGTCATTTAAAAATGAGGAAAAATATTTGCATATGAGTTCTCATATATTTACTTGAGAGGTACATGTCGATATTAATTCTATCAGAAAGCATGTTTGTACTCAGAAACCGGAAACTGTACTTTGGAATGTCTTGTGTATCTTTGATCTTCTTTATATTAGTTGTTGGCAAGAAGTTGACTACCTTATCATTCTCCACTGGCTGGTATTTTTGTGCAGCTACTGTGACTTTGACATTTGAAATAGCATAGACTTTACCTTCTTCGATTAGTGGTTTGAATTTTTCTATATATGCCTTATTGATAACTCCATGTATTTTGGTGCCCTGTTTTTAAATTATAAAGTGATCAAAGACTATTAGAAAGTGATCAAAGACTGTTACAAACATGATGAAAAAACATACCTGATGATCAATAAGGATCATATCAAGACAGATCTGTTCACCACTACTGAGAAAAATTGCATCCCATATTCTAGTCACTCGTGCTTTGATTTTTCATAATTCCTTTCCTGGCCTAATCTCACTTAACGTTTTGCTAGCCATTGCCCTTGTAGACAAAAAAAATCATAACAATGATGGAATTATTTTTTATTCATATAGATTGCAAGAACCGGAATAGATCGTAAATAATTTTAGCAAGGCGGACATACCTTTATTCTGTGGATTGTGATGATGCGTGGATGATCCAAGCAATAGACCTTCTAGGTCTTGAAGATCTGGAAACAACGATGGACTTTTGTGGTGAATAGATGGATTCTTATTTGCAAGTGCTTGACAAAAATATGTAAAGGGAGGTGGTTAGAGCGGTACCTTCTTGGACGATGAAAAAATGATGGTTAGTACGGGACTCACAAAATATATATAGGCAGCCTGCAAATGTGCACGTATAATAAATATATTAAATGCAGGTTTGTTTCTGTAGGCAGATCGCCTCTGTTATTAGCAGTTCGGCAAATGTGTTTTTTTTCCTGTTAGCGCTGATTGTTTCGATCCAAAGTATAGGTGCATAAAAAGATATTTAACCATGGACCGCTATGTTGGATTTTATCAAAACATATCTTTTTTTGGTAAAGTTGAAAAGATATATTTTAACCATTGACATGCACCATTTGGTTGGATACATTTATTTTAGTTTTTTTAATTAATAATAGGAGAGGTCGTTGTAGAAGTGGAAAAATAAAAAAATATATTTAATGTTAGATGGACGACATATACGAGCTGGATGGATTTTACCTCAAAACGTTTCTTATGTTGGATGTTATCAAAACATATCTTTTTTGGTAAAGTTTAAAAGATATATTTTAACCATTGACGTGCACCATTTGGTTGGATATATTTATTTTAGTTTTTTTAATTAATAATAGGAGAGTTCGTTGTAGAAGTGGAAAAAGAATAAAATATATTTAATGTTGGATGAACGACGTATAGGAGCTGGATGGATTTTACCTCAAAACGTTTTTTTGGAAAGATATTTTAATATTTTTAAAATAATAATGACAGAGGTGGGTAATTTTAGGATTAATCCAATGGTAATGGGTGGATGTTGACATATGATCGAAGGGCCGGATGTTTCTGTTTAACGTGAGAATTTTTAGCATTTATCTTTTTTTCTAGCACATCTGGTGAGAGTTAATGTGGAGCCTCTGTTGAGGCCTTCAATTAAACGCATCTGGTGAGAGTTAATATGAAGCCTCCGTTAAAGCTTTTAATTAGTAATAGTAAGATCTCGTTGTGTTGCGAAGCAAGCTGGTTTTGGTCAGGACTGGCCTCAAGTCTTCACGGCCGGTGGCCTTCGACGTCTTCGAGTTAGGCTCGACCCCTGACGGGCTCGCCTGGCTCAAGGTGAGAGACGCTGGCAACTATGAATTGTTCCTGGATGGATACCACACCACCTTTAAGGAAAATAACGACGGCACCAGCTTCGGAACTCGGATCTACTATGTTCGTGATGTTCCAGCAGGCTTTGTTGACGAGGAGTTCTGGATTCTTCCTGTGGCCTACTGCTACAGCATGGAGGATAACAAATTGGAGTGCTTCATGCCACCAAAGGATATTCATCAGTGCTCAACTAGGCCTGGTTGGTATGTTCCCTAGCTAGCTAGCTAGTAGCAGTCCTCTCTTAGGTTAGATTAGATTAAATATAAAGGGTATTTAATTAGTGTTTGCCGTCTGTGTCAATTTAAATCATAATTTTGTAATTGTCGTACTACAAAAAGAATCGCACATTGTTAGTTTTCTATGTGCGAATTTGGATCCATCAGATCTTCATCTATAGCTTACAACCATTGTTCAGTTGATTGAACGAATGTTATTTTTCAGCCACTTGGAAAATAGTAAATCACCTTTTGTATTTAAAATAAGGGTGATGCTAATTTTCAGTCGCCTGAAAATTGGTCATGGCCTCAGGCGACGCCTTAGGGTCGTTGGATTTGGTTGAAATGCTGGCATTGGTTGGGCCAATACAGAAGCATATGCAGCAGAGCTGCATCGCCTGAAGCAAGAAAAGTTCAGTCGCCTGGTATATAGGAATGGTGTTAAAATAAAGAATGAAAGGTTCTTGTTTACATCCGGTATAAAAGTTTTAGTATAATATATGGATGCAAAGAACGAAGGTTCTTGTGTATATTTAGCATAATTTTTTTAGTATAATAGATTCTTTAGCACTAGCTACTGGTACTGTACAACATTGAGTATACTTTCTCATAAGAAAACAACGATAGCATCTCCGTTGATCATTTCTAAGCAGAGATAGAACAGAATCACCATAAGACACGGTGAAGCAGAACGGCGATTTATACCGGTGATGGCCACTCGCCACCATCTCCAATCGCCTATGTTGTAGGTCTATTGACCACTTATGTCCTCTTAATAAAAAACGGATTTATATGCCTGATCTCGAAAAAAAGCGGAACGGCGTGGTGTAAGGGTGAACGTCAGGACAGACGTCGCCGCAGAGAGGACGCGGTTGTGCGGCGGGGAAGCGCCCGTGGTCGATTTCTAGGGTGATGTCCCGCGGCGACTCGCGGGGGATGACGCTCTTTGGGGGACCTCCCATCACTGGTGGTCGGCGTCGGTGATGCGGACGTGCAGCCGGGTGTCTGTCTCAAGGTTGCCGCCGGCGTAGTTGAGCAGTAAAATGTTAGAAAATACATTAATAACAACGCAAAATTCTAATTAGAATGTGCTGGTACCATGGCGCCTAATTAATGGATGAAGCCTTCATCTTTGGAGCAGGACATTGTGGTTTCGAGTCCCACTATGATCGTCTGTTTTGTGCATTGCGCAGTTGTCGCCGTATGAGCTGGAGCGCCGGGGGTCAAACAACCGGGCTCGATTGGTCGTGGCACCGGCGCCACGGTGCGCATTGCAACGGTGCAGGCCCACCACGTCACTGCCCGTCCAGGTCCAGCAGACCGGCACGAGCCTGCGTGGCGGGCGCGCCCACCCGGATCATGGATTCATGGTGTAGTACTAGTCCACGCTCCCCGCGCGAGGAGCGGATTTGTGTTTGCCGATGACATGATGATAGGTTTCTCTTCCTCGGCAACACGTGTTTTCTATTTTACAAATTAACTGGAAAATATGCCCTGTTTACTATGGACAGAAGCCACATGAATATATTTTGTATTTCACTTTTTCTATTAAAAAAAAAGAAATAGCATGTGTCTAAAATCTATCTTTTGGCTTAGCTGACAAAGTGATCCTTTGATCTTGTCTTACTATAGAAATAATTGGTTATTGTTAGTTTTCTTTGTGCGAATTTAGATCCGTCGTATCTTCATCAATGGCTCATAAACATTGTTCAATTGCTTATTGTTCAACAAATGATTCCCCAGCAGACACTTCATACTCGACTGTGCCTATTTTGTTTGTGAGATGCTCCTACAGAGTTTAGAATTGTATTCTCAAAAAGCAAAACAATTGCGGCAGTTAAGGTGCTCCTGTCAACATATCCTTCAGATACGCCACCACAGCCAGCAAAAATACCAAGGGTTACAAGAGACTTATATGATGAATAACCAATACATGTCTTACAAATGCTGGCGCACAATTTTCTGACCGTATTCATATATGTTCCAATCCGTTTAGATGAGTTGAGATCTGCTCGTACCCGAGTTCGAATATTCAACATTAGAATACACAAATCGTATATTCTTTTTTTTAGCAGAGTGAAAATGTGGATAAGATTTTTTTTAGGAACGAAAATGTGGATAAGTACTGTACACGTAGTAAAACTTAACTCCGTACCGGCCCACGGTGCTTCTCCTGAATGCCTATACGGGCCCAAGTTTGATCCCACGAACGCTCACTCCAAACCCTACCCGCCGCCGCTTCCCCTCCCCCTCCAAGCAGCGCCGATAGCAGTACACGCCGTCTCGAGCTCCCGTTTTCCCCTTCGACCATGGTGAGCGATTTCCAAGAAAATTCTATGAGATTCTTCATCTCCATCTCTCGACCATGGTGAGCCTTGTGGCAGGCGGCCGTGGACGTGGACACGGAGGTGGCGGCCGCGGGGCAGCCGAAGCTACCGTGGCGTGGACCTCGACGCGCTCCTCGACATGTCCACCGACGATCTCGTCGATCTATTCCCCGCGGGCACGGCGGAGGTGACCACTGTACCTTCACGTGGTGGTGCCATTGCTTTGGGTTTGGTCTCTGGTCTGATGTGTTGGATTCGCGCAGGTTTCAGAGGTGTCTGAAGAGGAAGCCCATGGCGCTCGTCAAGAAGCTCCGCAAAACAGTGGCCAGTGGGTGCTGGATTTGATATTGCTTTCATTAGAGTTGGATTGCGAATTGCTTGTTGCTAGGCTCCTCTAGATCTGTTTGTGTTTGTGACGAGCTCAATTTTCTCTTTGTTTATTACTCTCGTCATACCCTTAGATAAGTTGGATTGTTAACTCTGGGGCACATCACATCTGCTAAGACCTATTTTTTTTTTTAGAAAAAGCCTCTGCTAAGATCTATTACATTAGTATTGTAGATTAGTATGTTTGTATGCCAGTTACTTGATGAAATCTGCAGTGGTAATGCATGCATTGATGTTTTACCATGATGTGAAATGTCTTTTGGAGCTTTGGGGCAGATTGTTGGAATCACCAGTTACTTGTATCTGAGCCCTGTTTTTGGAGCTATATATGCCAGTTACTTGTCTCTAATCTTTATGACGACAATGTAGACCTGTGGATGTTTACTTTACTTTTATTAATGTATGAAGCATTTTTTTTTTGGCACTTCAAGTAAGCTAGAAGCATAGTTGTAAGCCTGATTGATATGTTTTAATAGATGGATAGCTTTGTATAGATAGGCTTTGGATGATTAATTCTCCATTTTTTTTGTTGGTTATCTTCCATTGAATGATGCATTTTAGCATTTCACTCTCTAGCATTTCACTCTCTGTCTATCTATTTCATTTTTCTTGGGATTTGTGATACTCAACAAACTGAATAAATATTGTGCTCCTTTGATCAACTGAAGTTGTTACTTCAGAGGTTCTTTTAGAATTTGCTAGAAGATTGATTTGTGTGTGCTACTGAAAATGCACAATTTTTACTAAGGTTATCCAGGCCATTGTCCAGAAGCATGGCTGTTACTCGTACATTGTCCCTATGATCTCACATTGCCACTGGAACAATTGATTTTGTACTTATGTTATGAGCTATTCACTTCTTAGAGCTGTTGATGACCTGACTTTTAGTTTTGTTGGAGCAGTTGAAGTATATAAAGGTTTCCTTGAAAATTATTTATTCTTTTGCTACATCTATCTGAAGCTAGTTGAAACTCAGTTACCAAATCCAGTTTGTAATTTGTAATGAGCTATTGAGTTGTCGTATGCAAGATATTGCTGCTTTTTTAGGTATTCTTAAGAATCTATTGTCCTACATGTACTTGGGAGTCCAATTTGGCTTCTTAGAGACTTTCTATGACTTACTTTGTTGGAATAATTTCAACCATTTTGGTGTGTGCAAACAGCAAACTGCGTTTGTTCTACCAGTTGCTTCTTTGTCTGCCCACATCTTTCTTTGCTTTAAGTGTGTCTGCTACCGATCTATTGTGCTTGTGTTTTTAGTTTAAAACATTTCTGTAGAAGGTTTTTGTAGTAACCTGACTGCTTGATGCAGTTTGTAGGTTAGCACTGCTGTCCAGTTAATCTCTTGGAAATAAGTTGGTGTGTAGACAAGGATTTTGGTATTGAAATGTGGTCATATTATGCATTAGGGTCAGTTGCGTCTTAACTTCTGTCAGGTGTACCAAGAGAAGTTTCTGGTTGGTCGTTTAAGACGTATTTGTGGTCATCCTTTTCACTGTTATATATCAATGTTTCTACTGTGACACTGATGCATTGACTTTCATGCTTGCAGAAAAAGGATGCTCCCACCGGTGAGAAGCCTGAAGACCCACCTCCGCAACATGATCATTGTCCCTGAGATGATTATGAGCATCGTAGGCGTCTACAACGGCCAAGACCTTCAACCAGGTTAAGATCAAGCTGGAGATGATTGGCCACTACCTTGCAGAGATCTCCATCTTGTACAAGCCAGTCAAGCACGGTAGTCACGGTATCTCTTCGCGGTTCGTCATTCTCATCAGTTGGATTTTTGTCCCATGTAGCATAAGCTGCCAAGTTAAACTCCCTATACCAACTACTATGTAATGAGCATACTGGCTGTGAACCATTATTAACTGTTATGTTGTTTTTGACGTTCTATTGCCATACAACCTCATTGGATGTAATGCCTGTTGCCGAGTTTCACTTTTCTTTGGCAACTGTATCACTCGTTCCATGGTTATGCTACTATGGTTATGCTACTGGAACGCAAATACGCGAGTTATTTTGTGCGTTCCATGGTCGTGCTACTGGAACACGAATTCGTGAGTTCTTTTGTGCTGCCAATGTCAAAATTGCTGCACAAGCTTGGTCAAAATGGCCTGTCAAAAATGTCCTGTCAATTCTAAAATCCCTATGTCATCTGGACAGGCTCGCTCATGGACGACATCTGAATTGTGAACTACATAAGGACGCATCTAAATTGTGAAACAAGCTGCCGGGCTCTCCAGGCTGAGTTATCACAGATTCTCACAGCACAGCACTAACAAGTTGAACCACAGATTCACAGCACAGAACTCGAACAAGTTGAACCAAAGATTCACTGCACAGCGCTCGAACAAGAGATGCAATCAATGAAAAGAAGCTTTGAACCAGAGATGCAATCAATGAAAAGAAGCTTTGAACCAAATCTTATAGCCAATGTGAACCAAGATTATCCAAATGTTACAATGGATGTTTCAGAGATCAACATCCCAGCCCACGTGGCTTTGAACCAAGATTTTCCGAATGTTACCAAGAACTTTGAACCAAGATTATCCAAATGTTACACAAAACTAACTACTAATCGACAGTTTCACAGAGAAACAGCAATTGCAATTCGCAATATGCTACCAGCAAGAATCGATACTTATCTGAACGCTGCCATCAATAATGGCGGACCCAAATCACAACTGGCACGCCACAGCAGGGGCAGATGCACCTCCTGCGGTAGCACCAGTCGCAGAGGGCCAAATGGCCGCAAGGGGCAATCCCAATCAGTGCGGGTCGGAGGCCGCACACCCGACACGAAGGCATGAAGGCGGGCGCGTCCGGATTCAGCGAGGAGTGGACGATCCTGGGCGCAGAAGAGGAGGACGCGCCCCGCTCCTGCGCGGTGTGGGCGATCTTCGTCACGTCGGGCGCGGGTGATGTGGATGCGCCCTGCTCCTGCGCGTACGCGATGTCGGGTGTCGGCGCGGTGCTCGACGAGGCGGCGGAGGCGTGCCTGGTGTACGTCGGGCTCGGGGTCGAAGCCACGATGGTCGACGACGCGAAGGGCTGGGACCACATCACCGGGGCGAACCTCGACCTCGGGTCCGCTGCGCTCTCCGACCCCGACGCAAACGACGGCGGGACGTACCAAGGCTGGAATACGCCCGCGGAGTTCAGAGCCCGACCTCCCCCTCCCATCCAGTGCGCGGGGGCGAAGTTGGTGGGCGGCCAGGGCGGGGGAGCGATGGAGCGGGAGACGCCGAGCGTGGTGGTCGAGGCGGTGGCGACGTTGAGCACGCGGGGCGCGGTGGCGAACGGCGACGTGACACAGGGCGCTGAGGCGGAGGCGCCAGCAGGTGCGACGCCGAGGGTGGCTCTCGCTGCTGGAGCGGCGGCACGGGTGGGGAGGACCCGAGCGGCGGAGGGAGTCGAGGTGGTGGAGGACGAAGACGAAGTTGACGAGGGGTTGGAGGAGGAAGACGCCATGGCGATGGCGGTTGGGCTGGCCGTTGCGAGGAGGAACAGGGGGCGGGATAGGAAATTTGGTTTGGTGTTTGGGTTCTGACGAAGGAATCGCACCCTGAGTCGGTGGTTTATATAGTGGCCTGCCTGCCTGCTGCTGGCTGCTGCTCCTGATCGTCCCAATGCGCAAAAGGAAATTGACGAAGAGCAAGAAGAAGAAAAGGATCGAAATGGGACATGTTGCGAGGACCCGACCATCAGCACAACACGGTTTAGTTAAGTTTGAAGACCTGCAGTGGAAAGGGCAAACAACTGCAGAAACAGTGTCAGATTAAGTTCCATGTGTACAAATGCACTTCGTGAGCTTAGTATTGGTGTTGGTCAACCAGTGATATTGAAAACTATCGACATCATAAATATCGGTTTCGGCTATCCAAATACGGATAACTTATCGAATGCTGAATATTCCTCAACTCCTCTAAACGGATTTGGGCCTACGGTTTGTACCTGTATGACATGTATTGCGTATGCGAGGTTCTGATGGATCTAACAATGCGTATCCAGAATTGAAAAAAAAGTATAATGTAAGATGGTTTTACAGACCTGACGACATGTCATCAACAAAAGCCTATATATCAAATATCAGAGAGAACAGCCTGAGCTGACGGCAAATCTTTGTCATGCAGGTGATGGTTCAATACGTTGCGATGGTTGAAGTCTAGGCTTGGCTTGTGTCAGTAGTGCAGCATATATAGTTTGGCTTTGTTGGGCCGTTGTGTCTTGGATCAAGTTTTCATTTCTTTTAGATGATAAACTATAGCATATTTTTAAATGTTCTTGAACTAGTTTCCACCGAATGATCGACCCAATGCTAAACCCATGTCACTGATGATAAGGAGGTAACTTTTGCATCCAAAATAAGAATAAAAGAAAGCAAACTTGTGATGGGTTGATATTTTTGCTGGCTGGGGTGGTATATGGGTTGATGCTAAACTCTGTCTTGCAGGTTGTAGATGGGTTGATGCAAACACCTTGACTGCCACAATTGTTTACTTTCTGGAAATGCAATTCAAAATTCTGAAGGAGGGTCACAAACAAAATAGGCTTGGGAAGCATTTGTTGAAAACTAATAATGAGCAATTGAACAATGGCTATGAGCCAGACGAAGATCTAACGGATCTAAATTAGCATAAAAAAACTAACAATAATCAATTCTTTCTATTAAAAAAGACAATTACAAAATTATATGGTCTAAATAGACGTAATGATGTACAAATGTCTGAACCAAAGACAAATTTCAAGCACATGCTTTTTAGAAGATATGAAAAATTAAATACAAATTACATCCATGTGGCCTTCGTCCATAGTAATCATGAGCATATTTTCTAGTAGAGTTGTAAAACCGAAACACCTGTTGCTGAAGAAGAGAAACATATTATCATCTCATCGGCAAACACAAAATATCCTATATATTTAATCTAATCCAATCTAAGTGAGGACTAGTAGCTAGCTAACTAGCTAGGGAACAAACCAACTAGGCTTAGTTAAGCACTGATCAATATCCTCCGGTGGCATATAGACGCACTCCAGTATGTTATCCTGCATGTTGTAGCTGTAGGCCGCAGGAGGAACCCGGGGATCCTGGCGAATCAAGTCTGATGTATCATGAACATAGTAGATCCGAGTTCCGCTGTTGGCGCCATTATTTTCCCTAAAAGTAGTGTGGTATCCATCCAGGGACAGTTCGTAGTTGCCAGCGTCTCTCACCTTGAGCCAGGCGAGCCGTCAGGCGTCGAGCGTAACTCGAAGACGTCGAAGGCCACCGGCCGTGAAGACTTGATGCTAGTCCGGACCAAAACCAGCTTGCTTGGCAACGCAACGAGATGGACGAAATTAAACTCTTCCAAGTTGGTACATTTGCCGTACATCTTGTTGGCAATGTTGGGCGTGGCCGGTATGGTACGTATGCCGTACATCTTGCTGGCAATGTTGGGCGTGGCCGGTGGACGCTGCACTTTGCAGAGTGCGCGGAGCGTCGCGGCGTCGAACACCTCCATCTCGCCGCAGATATTCAAACCGAACATCTTGCCGTCGTGGTAGGCCAAGTCGAAGTAGCCGTGGCCTATCGGGAAGGGCTTGTACACCGAGGTCCAAGCCGCGTCTCCTGGGCGGCAGAAAGACATGCCCGTTCCCCATGGACACAGCATGATGTGGTACATCATGATCGTCATGCCCACAGCCGATGCCGCTGTTGCCGGAGGAGCGCCGGGCGGGACATGGACGACGAAGCGGAAGAGATCCGTGAACATGAGGTAGTTTGTGCACACCATCCATGTGTTGTCTATCGCCGTGTCGGGACGGTGAAGGTATGGCAGATGCGTGACAACGTCGCTGCCGGCGTGGCGGACGGCGTTGAGCCTGGGCAGGGCAGCCGTCGTGCCCGTGGTCAGGTGCGAGAGGCAGCAGAACGCGTCGCGGGCGTCGACGACAATACACCAGCCGTGCGACAATGGCATGACGAGCACGTCCGCACGGGGAATCATCAGGAACGGCGCTGGGCCTACAGCAGCTCGCCATGCCCGGCAGACGGAGCGGAACTTGACTACACCGGTGACGGCGTCGCGGGTCCTCTTCCCGATGGACTCCAGGAGATCGGCGGGGAGGCTGGCCCAGTCGGGCTGGTTTTCCTCGGCAGCCATTGCGTAGATCGTGGTACATATGGATATGATGGAGGCAAGCACGCACGTGTGGCTTCGGGATCTTTTATAAACTCCATCCGCACTGAGGTGCCCGAGAGTCCACGATGACGCCGCCGCGGGCCGTGGGACGGGTCCAGGCGGGACTGGGACTCGGCGACGCCAGGGAAACGCGCGCCGCCCACGCTGATGCCCACGCGCTGCACGTAGTAGAACGTCTCCATATCCATGGGTTGCGGACCATGGGGGTGAAGGACACCGACGCCGAGAGGGGCGGGGGCTGAAGGTGACGGTGGAGGAGCGGGAGCCCGCTGCGGCTCTGAACGAATGAACGATGACGACGAGGTGCGGTCGACGAGAGCAGGAGACAATAGGAGAAGCTCCGGCCGTAGCGGCGCGGGATCTGTGCGTCGGGAACGACATGCTGCCGTGCCCCAGTCCCAGCAGACCTGCAGCGGCCACGAACAGGCCCTGGCCGCACCCGAGCGCGACGCGGGCGCCCCCCGCGAAGGTGAGCGTCTCGGTGGCTAAGTCGCCCGCCGTCACGGAGCCGTCGTCGCCGTAGGCGAGCTGGTACAGGCACGCCCTGGGGCGCAGGTCGCAGCCCCCACAGTCCAGCCTGCAGGCTGCAGCACAGCGGCGCGGCGCAGTCGACGGCGCCGTACGAGCTGGAGCGCCGGGGGGTCGAACGCCGGGCCCGACTGGTCGTGGCACCGGCGGCACGGTGCGCACTGCAGCGGTGCAGGCACACCAGGTCGCTGCCAGTGTCCAGCACCATCAGTTCGACTGCGTGTCTGCGTGGCGGGCGTGCCCACCCCCGATCATGGTGTAGTACTCCCCGCTTCCCGCGCGAGGCTGGAACCACCGGAGTGACCGGACGACGGCGCGGGCCGGGGTGGGCACGGATCTGCGCAGACTCGGTAGCGTGGCCGCGGACTCGGTAGCGTTGGCGTGGGCGAGCGTGGGCAACGCTTACTCCGTATCCGTAGAGTCGAAGGAGCGGATTTGTGTTTGCCCATAAGATGATGATACGTTTCTCTTCCTCAGCAACACGTGTTTTTTTACAAATTCTCTGGAAAATATGCCCATGATTACTATGGACAAATGCCACATGGATATATTTTGTATTTCAGGCATGTTCCTGAAATCTATCTTTGGTTCAGGTGACAACATGATCCTTTGGTCGCTTCAAAATTCGTACATCGTTGTGTCAATTTAGATCATAATTTGGAGTAATGCAATTGTCTTACTATAAAAATTAATTGTCTTTGTGCCAATTTAGATCATAATTGTAATAGCTGTCTTACTATAGACAAAATTACTTATTGTTAGCTTTCTTTGTGTGAATTTAGATCCGTTTGATCATCATATATAATGGCTCGTAGCCATTGTTCAATTGCTTATTGTAAGTTCTCAACAAATGCTTCCCTAGCACTAGCGGACACTTCATACTTGATTGCCTATTTTGTGACGCTCCTACAGAATTTAGAATTGAATTCTCATAAAGCAAACAATTGTGGCAGTCAAGGTGTTCCTGTCAACCCATCCTTCACATATGCCACCACATCCAACAAAAATATCAAGGGTTACAAGAGAGTTATATTATGCTACATTTTTTTTTATCTAAACCAACATCACAAGTTTGCTTTCCTTTATTATTATTGGAAGCAAAAGTTACCTTGCATATTAGTGACATGGGTTTAACATTGGATCATTGGGTGGAAGCTGATTCAAGATCATTCAAAGATAAGCTCAGTTTATCATCTAAATGAAAGTTGATTCGACCCAACAAGCTAAACTATGTTGCACCACTAGCAGAAGCCATGCCTAGATTTCAGGCATTGCCACGTACTGAGCCATCGCTTGCATGACAAAGATTTACCTTGGCTCTGTTAACCTCTCTGATATTTAACATGTAGACTTTTGTTCATGACATGTCATCAATCCTGTAAAACCCTCTTACATTGACTTTTTGTCAATTGTGGATATGCTTTGTTACATCCATCAGGATCTTGGACAACCAATACATGTCATACAAATATAGGCACACAATTTCTGACCGTTCGAATCCGTTTAGAGAAACCGAGATCTGCCCCGTAGCCGAATTTGAATATTCAACATCAGAATACTCAAATCATATATTTATGATGTTGATATCTATTCGTATTCTATCTGACATAACTGATACTCCATCCGTCTCAAATTATAGTTTGACTTTTTTGACTTCAAATTTGACCACTTATCTTATTCAAAAAATTTAAGCAAAACTAGTTAAATTTAGGTCATTCTCGAGGATATTTTGTTAATAAACCAAGCCACAACAAAAGACATGATATTTTGAACACATTTTTGAATAAGACGAGATGGTCAAACTTGGGAACAAAAAAGTCAAACGAACTACAATTTAAGACAGACTAGTACTATCCATATTCGAGTTCGAATCCAAATAGAATTATGAAAACAAATATAATATAAGTGATATCCATCCGTATGCATTTCATTTGCACCCTTATTGAACTAGCATCAACTAGCTTTGTCCACTAGGACTTGCTCCTATCCTGCCAATTAGTGATGTCGTGCCAGAGAAAAACAAGGGTATAATCATCTTCATACTGAGATAGTTGTTGTTAGCTAGTGGATGCAAATAGTATTAGACTAATTATTAGTTATCTAAATCATTAGTTGTACCTAATCACAGGTCCTAATTGATCTAAACAGGATGAGAAAAGTTAACATAGCAAATATATGTCGTGAAAATGTGGATTTTTTTAGCAGGGTGATGAAAATGTGGATAAGTACACGTAGTAAACTTGAGTCCGTACCGGCCCACGGTGCTTCTCTTGAATGCCTTATACGGGCCCAGGTTTGATCTCACCAACGCTCACTGGCTCACTCCAAACCCTACCCGCCGCCGCTTCCTTCCCCTCCCCCTCCAAGCGCCGGTAGCAGTACACGTCGTCTCGAGCTCCGGCTTTCCCCTTCGACCATGGTGAGCGGATTTCCAAGAAATTCTATGTGATTCTTCATCTCCGTCCCGCAACCATGGTGAGATTTGTGGTAGGCGGATGTGGACGTGGACAAAGAGGTGGTGGCCACGGGGCAGCCGAAGAAGAGGACGTTCCGCATGTACAGCTACCATGGCGTGGACCTCGGCGCTCCTCGACATGTCCACCGACGACCTTGTCGATCTATTCCCCGCGGGCACGGCGGAGGTGACTACTGTACCTTATCGTGGTGGTGCTTGGGTTTGGTCTCTGATCTGATATGTTGGAATCGCGCAGGTTTCAGAGGGGTCTGAAGAGGAAGCCCATGGCGCTCATCAAGAAGCTCCCCAAAGCGTTGGGTGCTGGATTTGTTTTTGCTTTTCATTAGAGTTTGATTGCGAATTTTTTCTAGGCTTGTCTAGATCTGTTTGTGTTTGTGACGAGCTCAATATTCTCTTTGTTTACTCTCATGCATACCTTTAGATAGATTGGATTGTTAACTCTGGGGCACATCACATCTGCTAAGACCTACATTAGTATTGTAGATTAGTTGCGTTATATGCCAGTTACTTGAATGATGAAATCCGCTGGTAATATATGCATTACCATGATGTGAAATGTCTTTTGGAGCTGTGGGGCAGGTTGTTGGAATCACCAGTTAGTTGTGTCTAAGCCCTGTTTTTGGACATATATAAGCCAGTTACTTGTCTCTAATCATTAGAACCGCAATGTAGACATGTGGATGTTTACTTTAATCCAAATATTAATGTATGCAGCATTTTTTGGCACTTCAAGTAAGCTAGAAGCATAGTTGTATGCCTGATTGATGTTTTAGATGGATAACTAAATTGTATGGATAGGCATTTGATGATTAATTCTCCATTTTTTTGTTGCTTATTTTCCATTGAATGATGCATTTTAGCATTTCTCTGTTATTGCCTGCTGTCTATCCGTGTCAGTTTTCTGGGGATCTGTGATACTCAACCAAACTGAATGAAAAGTGCTCCTTCGATCCACTAAAGTGGTTACTTCATAGATTCTTTTACAATGTACTAGAACTCTAGAAGATTGATTTGTGTGCGCTACTGAAATGCAAACCCTGTGATCCTGCATTGTCACTAGAACAATTGGTTTGTGTAACACCCTGTGTCTTGCATCATTATAAAATTCATTAAAAATTTAAACTTTTTAAGACTTTCCAACAAATTAAAACTTGATTAGTTTATTTCCCGCAAAACCAACCTTTTACAAATAAAATACTTCCAAAACTCTGCATTAAAAACCCATCATATGCATATAGAATAGGACCCTTGTTTGAGTGCTTGATTGAATGCTTACTTGCTTGAATGAGTGTATGTTTGCTTTCTAGAATCTAATTGTGGTACCAACATAATAATTAACTGGACCCCTAGTTTATTTAGAACCTTTTGCTTATGACGTAGTAGTAGATCATATACCATGTTTTTCATGCTCTGTTTATAGTTGTCATCAAGATATGGAGTGCTTTGATAGTTTGCTTTCTCGTAATATTATTTATAGTTAGTCTCCATAGATAGATATATTTGTGCATGATATATTATTAGTATATCCCTTGCCCTAGTATAGAAGTGCCATCTCTTTCTTTTAGTAATAAATATGCAATCATGCCCTAGTCTTATGTATGTATATACTCTACTATACTTACATCATCATACATGCTTTTATTTATGTTTACCCATGCCCTAGATATAGACATATACATCGTACACATGTTATCGTCATACATGCATACATCAATACGCACATGCACTAGTCGTATATACATGCCTAGTTACCATATATGCATATACACATGCACTACACTGCATTTCTGGGACTCGAAATCGTTTCCTGTGCACATTGGGCCAAAGCCCTCTCCCCTTTCACGTGCTGCCCATCACGGCAGCAGAATTTTTTTTATTAATAAATTTATTTTTTAAAAAAATAACAAAACTAGTCCTCTTTTTTAAAATATTGCAGGTATAGGCCACCAGTCGCCCGTTGGAAGGGCGAAGATGGGCTTGTCGCCCGACTAGTGGGCGACTTGGCTGGGCACGTGGCATGGCGGGTCCCACGTCGCCTGGGCGACGTGGCCCATGTCGCCCGGCCAGTGGGCGACTTGACCGTGCACGTGGCATGGCGGGCCCCACGTCGCTCGGCCGATGGGCGACGCGGCCCATGTCGCCCGGGCAGTGGGCGACTGGGCCCATGTCGCCCGGCCAGTGGGCGACTGGGCCCATGTCGCCCGTCCAGTGGGCGACTTGGCCGCCACCATATATAACGCGGCCGGCCGCGGCCGGCCGCTGCCGGCTGCGAGAACAGAACAGAAGGAGAGGAGAGGAGAGGAGAGGAGAGGAGA
>CM041628.1:14348060-14366374 GCA_023333625.1 Bothriochloa decipiens
TTTACAGGCCTGATCAAGCCCCCTGAGCTGAGGATAAATATTTGTCACAGGGCAAGAGAGTTGTGAAGAGAAGAGCAGAGAAGAAGAATGAAGGTGATGGATATGGTTCGGTACACTAGACGATGGTTTGAAGTTCGGGCTTGGCTTCTGCCAGTGGTGCAACATAGTCTGTCTTGTTGGGCCGTTGTGCTTGGGCTGGATCAGCTTTCATTTATTTATTTATAGATGATAAACTGAGCTTATCTTTAAGGAAATGATCTTGAACTAGCTTCCAAATAGGAATAAATGAAAGCAAAATCGTGATGACGAGCCAGCTGGTTTAAATAAAAAGCAAAGATATATCATTAGACAACTCTCTTGTAACTCTTGCTGGCGTGGTGGTATATCCGAAGGATTGCAGCATGCCTTGACTGCAACAATTGTTGTCTGACAGAGCGTTGCCACAATTGTTTACTCTCTGAAAGAGCACTGCCACAGCAATGGGGGTCAGATGAGGACTCTCAGCGCCCCATTGCAACTCCACTCTCAGCAGCCTCGTCAGCTTCACCACACTGACCCTCCATTATTTCCCAGCACAACAATATCCAGGAAGAACACGATATAATATATGTATAGATTTATTAGCATAATTGTACAGATTGTATCCATAGTCGATGATGTGTCTCACTATCGTGTAATTCTTGTGCTAGTGAAGTTTGCTACTAAGGTACACACCTTGCATGGCAAAAGAAATTACTAGTGGCTAATGACAGTGAACTACTAAGGTGTATGTCTTGCTTGTCAAGAGAAATAGCAGCTAGTGGGATTTTGTTTATAAGAGTCATAGAGACTATCTTGTTATATAGTTAAAGTGGAGATAAAAGGATCCCCCCAAACAATAAAGAGTGAGACTGTACTGAATCATCAAGAGTAGATAGTAATACGAAAACTCTACTATCTGTCTATCACACTGGAGCGTGTGTGGCGACCCGTTCCCACGCAACTGGTGCGCTCGTGCCGATGAAGAAGAAGATGTTGGCGGCTAGGATTCCAGCGGCAACAACAAGTTCAACTCCCTTTCTCTCCAACTCTCCCTTTCTTCTTCCCTAACTCCAGCAGGGACGGTGTTTAGAGTTCTTGGGGCCGGGCTAGGTCGGAGCGGGAGCGACAATGGCCATGGCAACGATGGGAGGGAGTTTATGGTAGAAGGAGGCTGCGAAGCTCCAACGAGACCCTACCGTGTGCTGTGGCCCGACAATTGGGGGGTGAGGGGGAGGGGGCATGCTCTCTCAACAGCGCGATGTGTCGCACATTAACTTCCCACATAGTATACTCAATCTACAATAGTACTCCCTTGGTTCCAAATTTTAGTTTATTTTGATTTTTTCGGTGCATTTATTTTACTATGTATCTAGACATATTATTTACTAGCAAAGATGCCCGTGCGTTACAACGGAAAAAATTAGTTATCAAATATTAATAAAGAAATATGGAATGTTGCATATTTATTTACATTTACTTGTTTTGCAAATTTTTTTTTAAAAGGCTATATTTTCTATAATCACAATACCTATAATATAAGTTTATATATTCATAATAATGTCATACCTATAATAATCATCAAAAGATAACCTTAACTGATCACTTGATTGTGGACCAAACGTGGCAAAAAAAAATCGGACCGTACACCTTTGCTAGCGGTAGAAACCGTTGTCCTTTATATTTTATTTATTTTTCTTCTTCTTTTTTTCTCCTCTCAGAATTCCTCTTTCCTTTAGTGTACAGAGTATAGGAGAACCGCACTCTGCTTATTCTTACTGATGTTATGAACCACAGCGCATCCATCCTTTCTTCCTTCCCGATCTCCATCGCCGCCGCTAGGAAGTACAACGCGGCTGATCTCTGCTGCGCCCCCTTCTCCTCCTCCTTCTCCACAGCCACAATGAGAGCGTGGCCCCGATGTGTCACGAGGGGCCTAGGATACATCGGTTGGCGGGCGATCACGCGCGGGCTGCACTCGGTGGCAGCGGCAGAGCTTGATGCTCGGGCAATGGCCCCGGCGGCCGTTGGGGCCTGTTCCCGGTGGTTCGTGAGGGGCTTGGAATCGTGCCAACGACGTTGTAACTCACACAGACTATGCTTAGACGGCGGCAAAAGGAGTTCGCTCCAGCCTTCTTCGTGTGGATGTCGTTGTGGACCAGGCGGCGGCGGGCTCCATGGCGAGGAGGCACGTCCGGTGGTCTTGATCCGGAATATATATATATGATGATTTTGATTTCGTTTTGTATTCTATTTGGTCTAGATCTAAAATATAGTCTTTATTTGCCTTCTAAATCATTGTTGGTTTACTTGTGTTCTGATTTAATTGTATATGCTAAGTTCGTGATGGTTTCAATTATGGTTTTCTACTTCTACTCTTTAGAGGAGAGGCAAGTAGATACACGGGAGGAGAGGCATAGGCGGACAGAAATTTAGGGGGAACTGAAATTTTGATGAGAAATTATGGTTTTAATTATGGTTTTTTAACCGTAAACATATAGGACACGGAGAGGTGAAAGAAAAAGAGGTGGAGAAATTGGTATAGACTAGCAAATATGTCCATGCGTTGCAGCTAGAATTATAACTTGTGTCATTTGTGCTAGTACATTTTAGAATCATATAGCGTACGTTGGTTGGACATATGCTATCTAACTTGCATGAATATAAATCATGAGTATAGACGGCTATGTCTATGGCTAGCGGCGGCACATGTTCATTTTACAGTGTGCGGTGGCAGCAGCTGCCCTCAACAGCGGCGCTAAGGTCAGTGGCAGCTCCCGTTCATTTGGCCTTATGTGCCTCGCTACCGCCATCATGGCCTTCCATGTCCAGTCCAACGCGGACGAGGTCCTCGCAGTGTCAGCTAGCCAAGCTCGCCGCCTCCCCTGGACAATTGGACCTGGTTGACAGTGTAGACTGCGGAAGCCGGGGCGCGGAGTCGATCTGATTTTCACTTGGATCAATTTGTGCTAGCCAAACTCACCGCCTTGCCTGCACAAGCGGACTTTGATGGCGGCGCTGAGGCACGTCGCGAGCACTTTGGGCCACCTGGAGGCTTGATCTAATTTTCAAATCGATTGATTTGTGTATGGGTGGATTGGTTTGATTTTATAAGCTATTTGTGTTTCCGGAGCTATTTTCATTTGAGCTTGGATTTGGATAGGAGATCATCCATAATGATAAGTATCAAAGTTGAACGACAACAACACATGCAATTCTCGTTCATGTCAAGTTTTTTTGACTTTTTTTTCATCTTTGCTGCTGCGTACTATTCTTGTTGGATTTGGATTTACCTTTTATCTGATCTTCACCGTCCGAATAGAAGCTAGGATGCCATAATTAAATAATCCTAGTTCTAAACGGACTCTGATTATAAACGGGAGGAGAGGCAGAAAATTAAATATAATCCTAATTCTGTACAGACTGAACGTAGAGGAAAGGAACCTACCGTTACCGATCCAAACACGAAGGTGAAAGAAAATTGGGTGGAGAAATTTTCGCTTTTTATATATAGGTATAGATCTAAGTACATTAAAATACATATAAAAAAAGTTAAGGTGAACTATAATTTAAAATGGAGGAAGTAGCTATGTATGTATTGAGAACTTTTATGGCAACTGAACAATGTCTATGAGCCATTAATGACAGATCTAAATTCGCACAAAGAAAACTAACAATAAGCAATTCTTTGTGTAGTAAGAAAATTGCAAAATTATGATCTAAATTGCCACAAAGACAATTAACAATAAACAATTCTATAGTATGACAATTACAAAATTATGATCAAAATCGACACAATGATGTACGAAGTTTGAAGCGGCATCAAAGGATCACGTCAACCCTAAACAGATTTCAGGCAGATGTTTTTTTTTAAAAAAAGGGAAATACAAAATATATCCATGTGGCCTTTGTCCATACTAGTAATCATGTGCATATTTTCCAGTAAATTTTTAAAAACCAAAAACACGTGTGTTGCTGAGGAACTGAAGATGCATATTATCATCTCATCGGCAAACCCTAAATACATACCCTATATATTTTTAATCTAATCTAATCTAAGAGTGGAGTACTACTAGCTAGCTAAGGCCTTGTTTAGATACCAAAATTGGTATCTCAATTCTGCATAGTGAATGTCCCGTCATACTGTAGCAATTTTATTTTTATTTGGTAATAATTATCTAAATATTAATTAATTAGGCTTAAAATATTCGCCTCACAAAGTACAACAAAATTATGTAATTAGTTTTTTATTTTATCTATATTTAATACTTCATACATGTGTCGGTATTTTGATATGACGGACAATAGGAATTCTGCATAGTAAATTTTAGATACCAATTTTAGTATCTAAATAAGACAAACAAACCAACTCGGCTTAGTTGAGCACCGATGAATATCCTTATGCGGTATGTAGACGCCCTCCAGTTTGTTATCCTGCATGCTGTAGCAGTAGGCCACAGGAAGAATCTTGCGCGCCTCGTCAAAATAGCCTGCTGTAGCAACGTCATGAACAGAGTAGATCCGAGTTCCGCTGTTGGCGCCATTGTTTTCCCTAAAGGTGGTGTGGTATCCATCTAGGAATAGTTCGTAGTTGCCAGCGTCTCTCACCTTGAGCCAGGCGAGCCCGTCAGGCGTCAAGCCTAACTCGAAGACGTCAAAGGCCACCGGCCATTTAGACTTGATGCCAATCCTGACCAAAACCAGCTTGTTTGGCAACGCAACAAGATGGACAAAGTTGAACTCATCCTTGTCGGTAGAGTAGCTGTACGATGCAGATGGCGCGGAGCGTCGCAGCGTCGAACACCGTCATCTGGCCACTACTATCCAATCCGAACATCTTGCCGTTGTGGTAGGCTAAGTCGAAGTAGCCGAAGGGTTCTGGGACGGGCGAGCTCACCCATGTCCAAGCCGGATCTCCGGGGCGGCAGCAGAACATACCCGTTCCTGGTAGCCCCAGCATCATGTGGTTCATCATGATCGTCATGCTCGCCACCGATGCTGCTGTCGTCGGAGGAGCGCCGGGCCCGGGCGGGACATGGACGGCGAAGCGGAAGTAATCTGTGAATCTGAGGTAGTTTATGCACAACATCCAGCTGGTTCTTGTCGCCGTGAAGTCGGGATGGTGCAGGTATGGACGGTGCGTGACAACGTCGCTGCCGCTCTGGCGGACGGCGTTGAGCCTGGGCAGGGCAGCCGTCGCGCCCGTGGCCAGGTGCAAGAGGTGGCAGGACAAGTCGCGGGCTTTGACGACAATACACCAGCCGTGCGACAATGGCATGACGAGCGCGTCCTCTGACGGCCCCGCACGGGGACGCAGCAGAAGCGGCGCTAGCCCTACCGCAGCGCGCCATGCCCGGCAGACGGAGCGGAACTCGGTTAGCCCGGTGAAGGCGCGGCGGGTCCTCTTCCCGATGCGCTCGAGCAGATCGGCGGGGAGGCTGGCCCAGTCGGGTTGGTTTTCCTCGCCAGCCATTGCTGATCGGCGTGCTGTAGATGGATATATATATGATGGAGGCCAAGGACGTAGGGCGGGTTATTCCAGATCCCTTCTTTTATATACTCCCTTCGCACGGAGGTGCCCGAGAGCCACGCTGACGCCGCCGCCGCGGGCCGTGGAGTCCGTGTACTGGTCCAGGCTGAAATCTTACTCGGCGACGCCAGGGACGCGCGCGCCTGTAGGGACCAGCGACGATCGCCGTGCCCTGGATCGACTCCGGCGAACTCACGAACACATTCGAGAACTGGAACGCACGCGAGAAACTGGATGAGATATACACGATGGAGCTCTGCTGCCAACTGCCGCAGCACACATTTTCATTCACGTAATAGATGGATACCCCCGCCACGACCGTTTCTTTCGGATCGCCGTAGGACGCGCAGCACGCGACGCCGTGGCCGTCATGGCGTGGCACGGGCACATCACCTTCCAACTGCCATCCTCGATTCTACAAACTAACTGCGACACAACTAAAAGATTACAACGGGATTATACAGAAAACTCTTCTAACAGCGCCGTCCACGCTGATGCCCACGAGCTGCACGTAGTAGAACACGTCTCCATGCGCGGGTTGCGGAGCATGGGGGTGAAGGTCTGAAGGACGCCGACGCGGAGGGGCGTGTCTTAGCACTTAACTGATCTTTGCATGTTAAGCTGCTGGTACAAGTTGCCCAGCCTTTTTATGAGTTTTGTTATCGCTTGAACCAATGGTTAAGAGCCATGTACTAAGTCCACGATCTGAGTAATGTAGCTCTGTCCTCCGGCAGTTGCTATTCGTGTTCTTCAGTGCATTCTTGCGTTCATCACTTGATTGATAGGATTAGCCACTTCTCTGTGCGTCATTATGTTCCTGGCACTAACACAGCGCCCCTGTGCTGCAGTCTGGGCGGACTCAAGGGGCTGCGAGCTGCGCCACAGGGAGTGCATGTACCAGGTCGCTTACGGCCACGGCTCCGTGACGGCGGGCGACTTCGCAACCAAGACGCTCACCTTCGCGAGGGGCGCCCGCGTGGCTTTCCTGGACGCTAAGGGGCTGCTGGGGCTGGGGCGCGGCAGCTTGTCGTTCCCAACGGCAGATCTCCGTCGCTACCGAGGGTGTAAAACACACTTTCAGAAACCAAGAGGCCGTGGGCGCAGTCGCCGCAACTGCTGCTCCCACAATGTCAGGGTTCACAGAATCACACGATTAGAGCAACACCTACAGGTTGGCTAAATGCATCCGTGAAAGCTATTGCGCCACGGGGACCCCAATTCTTCTGAGCTCCACTCGTTCCCCGTCTTCTCGTTTGCCGGCGGTTGGGAGGAAGGTTGCAAAATGCAGGGGGTACCCTATGATGCGGCGTGGAGTCCTTCCTATGCTGGCGCCGCTGCATCAGCCCTCTTGTCTGGCATGTATTCCGGTGAGTCCCAAATAGCTAGATCCAATCATTTTATTTATTTATTTTTAGATCACAGAATAAATATCCCAGACTTCGCATTCACAGTGAATGCAATGCAAATCATTTTTTAATAATCAGGCCAACTCGAAATGTACATGTGAGCTCAGATGAATAGCATCTTTTGCGAGTATTTGTGAATGAAACCACTCTTGGCAATTATGTTATGGACACAGATTCAGTAACTTACCTGAGGCAAGTCACAATGTAACTTGCACATCTTCATCTACCGTTCATCTAAATCCAAAGGCCCACGACTCTTCAACTACAACTAAAACCCCTCCGTCCTATTTTTCTATGGCGACGCGGGAGCGACGGCCAGGTTCCCGTGCCGGCCGCCGACGGGCCGCCCGGCGCCGCCCTCCCGCGCTGCGGACCCGCCGTTCCTGTCTGGCACCCCGCAAGCCTCGCGCTCCGTCGTTCCCCGCTGGGCTCGCGTGCGGACGCGCCGGGCTTCCTCTATGTCTAGGGCGTGCCCACGCAGCGCCCCAACGGAGCTTGCCCGCATCGCTGCGCTGCCGGGCTTGGTGGCGCCGTCCTCCAAGGGGCCTTGGCCGTGGCGGTCTCGTGTGCTGACGCACCACAAGCCCGTGGTGCTTGGTCGCCCCGCCATCGGAGAGGGAAGCCCATTGCGACCAATTTCAGACTGGTCAGTGATCTATTCTTATCTTTTGCCTTCACAGATGCAAACTATAGAATGGATTAATTAATATACTGGAACGCTTCCAAATCAAGACTTAGTGAACCAAGAAAGATTAATCTGGTCGATTTCGTGATAGAATAGAACTATTAGGTGCTTTAGCTTTTTGTTGCCTGTAGTGTCCTGTGGGTGGGCTGGAGCTCAACTTCGGTACAAGTTCCTATCACATAAATTTCTGAATTTGGCATATAAAGCAGATAGCTCTCCGAAATTTTTTTTGCTATTAGACAATAAACAATCCTCTACTAATCAGTTGCAATTTCATTGGCAGCAAAAAAAAAAAAAAAAAAAAAAAAAGGCGCTGTCGAGCCTCAATTGGAAGTGGAACATGATGGCGAGAGCAAAGAAGCCGAGTTTCAATAGTACACTGCAATTGACAATTTTACTTAGCTCATAACAGCTCCAGCTTTGAAAATTTTGGACCTTCAAGATATGTTCTAACTTCGATTATCTAGCTATTGTATTTTGTGGAGTATATCCAAATGCCAATCAAGTGGACTTCTGAATGTGGGAATGTAGGAGAAGCAACACTTGTAAGAGAAGCTGATGCACTTGATTAGCTTCAGGATTAGCTGATTTATAAATCTGTTTGAACTTCTGTGTTTTATTTTTCCTTGAAAATACAATGAGCTGCTATGTTCCTGCTGTTTGCCTATGTCTGAATTGCTGTAAAGAATAGCTAAGTCTGATATGCTGAAGGGCTGCATAGGCTGGATGCTGAAGGTAGGTTCGTTGTGACTTGTCTAAGGTAGTGATTGTGCATATTACAAATTTATTTACTGAACTCGAGTTTGTGTATTTCAGTCAGTTTAGTAATTTTTTTCTGTGAACAGTATGTTAGCCTCTTCCCTGTAATCATCCAATTGCAGAACTGTGCATATAATGAGATGAGGTCAGAGTTTTCTGAAACTTGTTCAAGTTTCAGTCTAATTTGCTACCAATAGTAGATTTTTATGCTTCAGTTTTTTGTGTTGAAACTATCTAGTTCTGCAGCCCATTGAATTTCGTTAAACCACATCTGGAATGCTTCAGTTCTACCTGCTTGTCGAAATCATATTTCAGTCTATAGTCTTGATTGTCCCTGTGGTATTTTTTTCACAGGCGCCATGCATTCGGAAAGATGTTTTACCGACATAATTACAAGGGGTTGTAATCTTGAGAAAGACTGATCCTGTGAAGACCGAAGACCCACCTCCGCAACATGATCATTGTGCCTGAGATGATTGGGAGCATCGTCGGCGTCTACAACGGCAAGAGCTTCAACTAGGTTGAGATCACGCTGGAGATGATTGGCCACTACCTTGCAGAGTTCTCCATCTCGCACAAGCCAGTCAAGCACCAGGCCGGTATCGGTGCTACCCACTCTTTGCGGTTCATTCCTCTGAAGTGAGGGCGAAATATGGGCCTTTTGTCTTCGTTAGTGGGATTTTTTTGCATGTATCGTGAGCTGCCAAGCTAAAACTCTGTATGCCTACTGCTATGTAATGAGCGTGCTGGGTGTGAACCATTATTAACTGTTAATGTTTTTGACATTCTGTTTGATTGCCATACATCCTCATTGGACGTACTGCCTGCTTCTGAGTTTCGCTGATCTTTTGAAACTTTATCACGCGTAACATGGTCATGCTACTGGAACACGACTACGCCAGTTATTTTGGAGCCAACGTTAAAAATCCCGGCGCACAAGCTCGCCCAAAATAACCCGTCAATTCCAAACTCCCTGTCTCACCTGGACAATCTCGCTCACGGACCACATCTGAATTGTGAAACACATAAGACACCACATCTGAATTGTGAAACGCATAAGACGGCATCTGAATTGTGAAACAAGCTGCCGGGCTGTCCAGGCTGAGTTGTCACAGACTCACAGCAGAGCACTTGAACAAGAAAAACACGTTTTGAACCACAGATTCACAGATTCACAGCACAGCAATCAAACAAGAGAAAAAGAGATGCAATCGATGAAAAGAAGCTTTGAACCAAATCTTATACCCAATGTGAACCAAAATTATCGAAAATGTTACTACGGATGTTTCAGACACCCCAGCCACACGTGGCTTTGAACCAAGATTCTCCCAGTGTTACCAAGAACTCTCAACCAAATGCTACACAGAACTAACTACTAGTCGACAGCTTTACAGAGCAACAGCATTTGCAATTCGCAATATGCTACCAGCAAGAATCGATACGTGTGTCTGAAGGCGCGCTACCGATATCGCACGCCACAGAAGGGGCAGACGAACCTCCTGTTGTAGCACCGGGCGCAGAGGACAAAATAATGGACGCAAGAGGCCGCCACGATCTCTGCGGGTGAGAGGCCGCAGTCCCAACACGGCTGCGCCCACACCGGGTCCGAATAGAGGGGGATGGCGGGCATGCGGTTGACGCCGAAGATGGTCGGTTCTGCGCCGGGTGCTGGAGTCATCACGGCGCCGGTCGCGGAAGAAGGTTCGAAGGGAGGCGCGTCCGTCCTCAGCGAGGTGTTGACGGTCTTCGGCACGACGGGCGGGGAAGAGGTGGGCGCCTTTCTTCGGCGCGGTGTGGGCGCTCGTCTCCCCGGCGGGCGCGCTCGGCACCAGCGTGCTGTCTCGTGGCGGCGTGGTGCTCGACGTGGCGGCAGAGGCGGGGGTGGTGATCCTAGGGGCCGAAGCCACGGTGTACGACGAGGGAAAGGGCGCCGACGCAGACGACGACGAGCCCTCCTCGGTGGACGTCATCACCGGGGCGAACGTGGACGGCGAGGCACCCGCCGCGGACTTCAGATTAAAACCTCGCGTCCGGGGCACGCGTGGGGGATTGGTGCCGAGCGGAGGCCACGCCTTCTCGTAGACGACCCGAGCGCGGTCCATAGGGTTGTGCCGAGGGTTGGCGCCAGGTGCGCCGCCGAGGGCGGTGCTCGCTGCTGGAGCGCGAGCGGCGGGGGCGAAGTTGGTGGGCGTGGGGGCGATGGAGCGGGAGACGTTGAGCGCGGTGGTCGAGGCGGTGGCGACGTGGAGCGCGGAGGCGGAGGCGACGGCGGCAGGTGCGAGCACAGGCGCGGTGGCGGAGGCGATGGCGCTAGGTGCGACGCCGAGTTCCGCTCTCGCTGCTGGACCGGCGGCAGTGGTCGGGAGGACCCGAGCGGCGGAGGCAGTCGAGGTGTTGGAGGACGAAGACGACGAGGTGTTGGAGGAGGAAGACGCCATGGCGGTGGCGGTTGGGCTGGCCGCTGCGGGGACGGGAGGAAGAGGGGGCGGGATAGGAAATTTGGTTTGGCGTCTGGGTTCTGTTCTGATGAGTCGGTGGCTTATATAGGAGAGAGCCTGCCTTCTGCGTGCTGCGTGCTGCGTGCTGCCTGCTGCCTGCTGGCTGCTGCTCCTGTCCGTGATATTGGAAGATGATTAATTCGTGGAGAATTAATCATGTGTTTACAGGCCTGATCAAGCCCCCTGAGCTGAGGATAAATATTTGTCACAGGGCAAGAGAGTTGTGAAGAGAAGAGCAGAGAAGAAGAATGCAGGTGATGGATGGATGGTTCGGTACAAGACAATGGTAATTTGAAGTTCGGGCTTGGCTTCTGCCAGTTTGTCTTGTTGGGCCTTTGTGTAGATGATAAACTGAGCTTATCTTTAAATGATCTTGAACTAGCTTCCAATAAGAATAAATGAAAATTCGTGATGATGAGCCAGCTGGTTTAGATAAAAAAAAAAGAAAGACATACTATTATGCAAACTCTCTTGTAACCCTTGATATTTTTGCAGGCTTGGTGGTATATCCGAAGGATCGCAATGTATTATGAACGGAACACCTTGACTGCAGCAATTGTTGTCTGACAGAGCGCTAGCACAATTATTCTCTCTCTGAAAGAGCACTGCCGCAGCAATTGGGGGGGTCAGGTGAGGACTCTCAGCAGCCTAATCAGCTTCACCACACTGATCCTCTATTATTTCCCAGCACAAACAATGCCCAGAAATTAGTTGAAATGCAAGATCTATGAGAAAGAAATGCCGCACTTCAAAATAACATTGCAGTTCTCCGCAAACGCTGCTGCTTCTCGGTGTTTGCCACCAAGTGCTTCCCCATGAGACGCTTCATATTCGATTGCCTATTTTGTTTGTGACGCTCCCACAGAAGTCAGAACTGTATTTTCGCAAAGTAAACAATTGTGTCAGGGTCACTGGGCGGAAGCTGGTTCAAGATTATTCAAAGATAATCTCAATTTATCATCTAAAGAAACAAAAGATGATCCGGCCTAAAACCACAACGGCCCAATAAGCCAAACTATGTTGCACCACTGACAGAAGCCAAGCCCAAACTTCAGCCATTGCCATGTACTGAACCATCACCTGCATGACAAAGATTTATCCTCAGCTCAGGCTGACCTCTTTGATATTTAACATATAGGCTTTTGCTGATGATTTTTCATCATGCTTGTAAATTAAAACCCTCTTATATTGATTTTTGTCAATCTCTAGACGCGCTTTGTTAGACCCATTAGGAGCTTGGATAATCAATAAATGTCATATAGATACAGGCGAACATTTTCAAACTGTATCCAAGTTCGGATCCGTTTAGAGAAGTTGATACCTGTCTATATCCAAGTTTGCATATTCAAAACATATCCGTTCTGATCCATTTGCCTAATGGACAATTTTATAGCGTACGAGTATACTGGGCACTTACGGACCCCAATTATTTGATGTCACCTAATTCAAATGCTAGACATCATTAGTTAAACGTTAGTTTCATTTGCAGCACTGCCGAGAACAATCTGAAAACCTTTTTTTTAAGAATTATTCATTGAATCTTCCTGTACAAGTTTTATCTTACATATATACACGATGGCTATGTCACTGATTGACCAACACCAGTACTAAGATCCCTGAATCTGACACTGCTTTTGCAACTTTTTTAAGAAAGTGTAAGAGACTTCCCGCTTCACCGCACTCAACGTTTACATTATTACATAGGTTCAGGGATATTGCTGATGATTCGCCCTTTCATACCATTTCATCTCTTCTTCTCATAATAAGAGAACCAATCTTTCCTTGAGATAGTGTTTCATATTTATCTCATTGTCGGAAATAGTAGTGTTTTCCGCCTTTGTATTGATGGAGTTCAACAATGATATGAGGTTTTTTTTTTTTTGAGTTAAAGGGGCTAAGCCCCAGCCTTTCATTATCAAAAGACCACCGTTTACAGTTCAGTTCTTCGTTCAAAGTTCTTGCTAAAATGCTCACCTGGGCTTACATTCATCCACTGAGCGCACTCCAGTGAGCCGACACAGAACGACATCATATAGGAACAAAAACAGAAAACCATCTACTAGACTAATAACCTGCAACCGGCAACTAACTGAAACTTGCTTCCCAGGTAGCACTCTTTCTGGAGATCACCATCTTCAGCGCAGTGCTATGTCCAGGGCACTCCACCCAAACCACATCTGAGCTTCAGGGATCTTGTTCACCATGTGAAAATGTGATCATTGTCCATAGCTGACCCTCCAGTGTCCCGCTCCTCATCACTTCCCTTCCTCTCTTTCAGCTTGTTCCCAGCCTCCCATAGGGAAGCCATAAGACTTCGCTTGCAGCTTTTCTGAGCTTGTCGATAAACTCTCCCAGCACCTTCTTCTTGTCTGAAGGGCACAGAATCATCCAGTTCTGAAGGAGCCCAGCCAATCTGTAAAAAAGCATTTCCATGCCTTTCCAACTCAAGTTCTGAAAACACATTTCATTCCTTAGTTTTTTCTTCTCTTTCTATTCGAACTTGCCGAATGTTGACCATCCTCTCAGATATTGGCGAAGATGTGTTATTTATTTTGCCATCTTACCGTAGCAGTATCTCCTCGATGTTCAGATTGCCGTCAATTGGCCACCATATCGAATCAACCACCACTTTGGAATTTAAAGGCTGCCTGCTTGTTATTATAGCTTGAAGATCTAGTATTATTATTCAAGATAAAAGGTGTGTGATCAGATTGGTTTCTATTGCAAGTCTTCAATGGTGACTAGTTTCTAGACCGTGCTGATCTCGTAGCATAGCATGTCCCATTTTGATCTTTTTCTTCTTCTTGCCAATTTCCTTTTGCACATGGGACGGACAGGAGCAGCAGCCAGCAGGCCGGCTACTATATAAACCACTGACTCAGCCTGCGATTCGTTAGAACCCAAACGCCAAACCAAATTTCCTACCCCGCCCTCTCCCTCCCCTTTCATCCCCCTCCCCGCAACGTCCGGACCAACCGCCACCGCCATGGCGTCTTCCTCCTCCAACACCTCGTCAACTTCGTCTTCGTCCTCCGCCACTTCAACTCGCTCCGCCGCTCCGGTCCTCCCCGAGAGCGCCTGGCCTCGGATCCCCACCCGTGCCGCCGCTCCAGCAGCGAGCACCTCCCTCGGCGTCGCCACCGCCTCCGCCTCCTCCTCCTCCGCGCCCAACGTCGCACCGGACGCCACCGCCTTCGCCACCGTGCCCGGCGTCGCACCTAGCTCCATCGCCTCCGCCTCCGCGCCCGGCGACTCCCGCTCCCGCTCTCGCTTCATCCCACCACGACCTCCTCCTCCAAGAATCGCCGAGACCACTTGGGGCGGCTCCAAAGGCGTCCCGGCGCCCACACCTGTCCGCGAGCTACGGAGGGGAAGGGGAGGTCGTCGGAATTCATCGAGGGTAAGGGGAGGTCGGACTTGGAACTCCGCGGGTATCTCCCAGCCCTGGAACCCGGCGTCCACGTTCGCTCCGCTGTCGGTGGCGTCGGGGTGGGAGAGCGCACCTGACCCGAGATCGACGTTCGCCCCGGTGATGCGGTCCCAGCCCTTCGCCTCGTCCGCCGCCTCGTCGAGCACCGCGCCGTCACCCGACAGCACGCTGGTGCCGAACACGTCAGGCTCCGCGCCCGCCGTGGAGACGAGCGCCGACACCGCTCTGGAGCCGGACGCGTTCGCCCCCTCCAACTCTTCCGCGCCAGGCGTGACGTCGAGCGCCGCCCCCGTTCTGGTGCCGGACGCCATCACCTCCTCCACCCCTTCTGCGGCAAAGATCGTCGACGCCGCGCCGAAGTTGGAGTGTTGGACGCGATCACCTCCACCACCCCTCCAGCTCCCGGCGTGCCAAAGATCGTCGACGCCGCGCTGGGGCCGGACGCGTCCGCCTGCACCGCCTCTTCCACGCCCGGCGTGCCAAAGAACGTCGACGCCACGCTGGGACCGGACGCGTCCACCTGCACCGCCTCTCCAGCGCCCGGCGTGCCAAAGAACGTCGACGCCGCGCTGGAACCGGACGCGACCACCTGCACCGCCTCTTCCACGCCCGGTGTGCCAAAGATCGTCGACGCCGCGCTGGAGCAGGACGCTTCCGCCGCCTCCACCCCGTCATCCGCGCCCGGCGTGAAGAAGATCGCCGACGCTTCCGCCAAGAATTCTGCACCCGGCGCAGCACCGACGACCATCCCCAGCCTTCGCAACAACTGGGTTGCTCAACATTGGGGCATCGTGCCACGGCCCGTGCAGCAAGCGTTCGGCGGCAACGGCGGCATCCCTCCCGTCGAAGCCCTCGATCGGCCGGACCCGTTGTGCCCGTGGGGAGAGCAGGTCCCGCCGCGGTTGTCCGGCGTCTGGCCGTGTTGGGAGTGCCTCGCCGACCCGGACGGGTCGTGGCTAGACCTTGCGGCCATTTGACCATCTGCGTCCTGTGCTACTGCTACGCCAACAGCAACAGGTTCGTCTGCCCCTACTGTAGCATGCCTATCACCTGGCGTCTTTGGCGTTGAGATACGTATCGATTCTTGCTGGTAGCATATTGCGAATTGCAAATTCTGTTGCTCTGTAAAACGTATCGATTAACATGAAACATCTATAGTATAGTTATTACAGTATAGTTAGTTCTTGGAAACATTTGGAGAATCTTGGTTCAAAGCCACGTGGGCTGGGATGTTGGTCTTTGAAACATCCATAGTAACATTTGGATATTCTTGGTTCAAAGCCACGTTGGGTATAAGATTTGGTTCGGATCTTCTTTTCATTGGTTGCATCTCTGGTTGAAACCTTCTTTTCATAAATGCATCTCTTGTTTGAGCCGTGCCTGTGATGTGATTCTGGTTCAAAGCTTGTTTTCATCAATGCATCTCTTTTTCGAGCGCTGTACCGTGAGTCTGTAAACTCAGTCCGGCAGCTTGTTTACAATTCAGATGCCATCTTGCGGAGTGGCGTGAACACGTCTTCGCTAGACTGCAATGCAAAAGAGCCATGAAGAAAAATCCTTCCTCTGCTTTGAATTCCAGAATGATCTCTGCAGTTCTTGCGGAATCGACTCGACTACCAAGTCCCAGGAACCAAATCGTTCACGCAGAGGCAAGCCCGCCCAATCCAGGAACCTGTGCGGTTTGAACCAAGGTTGGTGGCACGGCCGATGGTGATATTACCCAAATGACATTTCCTAGGGGCAAAATAAATCAAGGGTATTGTTGTGCGCAATAGATAACAGTCGGCGATGATTTACTGGTGAAAATGGATACAATATTGCAAAACATGCCCGGGGCCAAAATCGAATGGTATTGGTAGTTGAGTTGGAAAAACTTAGCCAAGTTTGTAGTTAGGAGTTATTAAAATACGAACCCAGGAGTTGAGGAGCCAAAATGGACTTAATCCATGACTTTGTGTTCCAAATTTATCCACTTCTATATTTTTATTCAATATGGACCCTTCTTTTTATCGAAGTGTTAGGTGTTAATACAAAACTGAATTGTGGGTTAATATTTCCCCAATTGATATGGCAATTTATATCCCTCAATCAAAACCGTTGAGTCTCACGTATACCCTTTTCGTCTTAAAAATCATAGACTTTTTCTTTACAAATTTTGCTTCTCAATTTGTATACAAATCACTTTATCAATTTCTATTTGTAAAAAATGTATTTAGCTATATATTAGCTGTATCTGATGTAGAATCCCGATTACATAAACTCTATATTTTGTATTTTTATTTTAAAAATACTTTATGTTAATAATCTGAAAGGTGTTTACAGTTCACCCTTTGTTAGGAGTGGCCGAGAGATGTTTGATGTTTCACATAGTCATGTTTCCAAGCAAGACGGGAGTAGGGAACAAGGAGAGATAGGTCTGAGCTGGTGCCTTCAGGATGGTCGCGACGACGTTGACGCCACCACCAATGGCTCTAGATAACTAGAGCCAGGTTTTCATCCAGAGGAGAGGGATGAGACTATAGCTATAGGATAGGGAGGATGCATGGAAGCCTCGAAGGAGGTAAATGGTGCTCGAGAGATCCACCGTCGATCGTAGAACCAGCTTGTGCACGCCTTTTGCCCAGTTTCCCTCAATCCCGAGGTGGGGTTGGAATGGTTACAAGATGGTATATCCTTCTTTTTTATTTGAACCAGAGTCACAAGTTTGCATTCCTTTGTTCTTATTAGGAGGAGAAGTTACCTTCCTTATCGATGACATGGGTTTAGCATTGGGTCATTGGGTGAAAGGTGGTTCAAGATCGTTCAAAGGTGGACTGCGATAACGCGCGACCCGTCACACGAACGCAAAGCGCACGACCCAACGCAAAAGCTCACATGTGTTAGTCCACAGTAATAAAACACTGCCTCGTCCGTTATCCGCTCCCGAGGCTTCCCCGCAAACCAACTGCCCGAGCATCTGATGCACTCTATCCTTCCAAGCATGTTTTCCAAAAACAAACTTTATTTTTAAAAAAACTATAAATCTGTCATTTTCAATTTCATTTTCACCGGTGCGTTCTACGTGATAAACACTTGACTATAATTAAAAAATATTTTAATAGAAATTTATGTGTAAAAATGCACTAGAAGATTTTGAAAAGGTTGCTACCATATATAATATACTAAACTTGCTACTTAAAATAGACACAACTAAAAATAAAAAAACATTTGACTGAAACTGAAATTAATAATAAAAAATTTGAACTGAAATTGAAAATAAAATATACAAAAAGTAAGCATAATGAAAAACAAATAAACTAAAAAACAATACAAAAACTAAATTGAATTTAATAACTAGAAAAATAAAATGTTATGACAAATACAAACTAAAAACTAAACTAGACATAGTAAAAACTAAAAACATGGAAACATATGACTCAAAATGAAATTGACAAACTATAATTAAATTGAAAAATGTACGGAATAGCCTACCTCAATATCTCACGAGATGCTGAACCATCACCTTCATGGCAAAAATTTATCCTCAGCTCTTAAGCTAGCCTTTTTGATATTTGATATATGGGCTTTTGTTGATGACATTCCAAGGCTTGTAAAACCCTCTTACATTGTCTTTTGTCAATTTTATAGATGCGCTTTGTTATTTTGTGATGATACCCAAGCCTGGATTCGTTTAGAGGAATTGAGATTTGTGCATATCTGAGTTCAAATATTCGACATATGATACCGTATGCATATCTAAATACTCTAATCAAATATTTATGATGTTGATATCTATTCGTATTCTATAAGGCGTAAGTCACCTAACTGATACTATCCATATTCGAGCGCGGATCCTATTCAGCGATATCCGTCCGTATTCGATTAATTTGCACCCCTAGTGAATTCATCACCAACTAGCATCAACTAGGGGCTAGGGCTCTCTGTTCGGCAGGATTTGCTAGGCCGTGCGCGTGCGTAGCCGGGTGCTCTCGCAGCGTGTCTCATTTCG
>CM041628.1:14381374-14399563 GCA_023333625.1 Bothriochloa decipiens
CTGATCAGCTGGCTGCTGATGGACGTGAAGAAGGACGTCGCCGCCGATGACGTGCACACCGAGTTGTTGTCGAAGCTGAAACTAATCACCTCCTTGGCGGCGGGGGCGGCACGGGGCAGCGGCAGCGGGACCTCGATGTGGAACTGCTCGCCGCTCGGAGTTGTCTGGTCGAACTTGAAGCTCTTCTGCTTATTCGTCGCCTGCTGTTGCTGCGGCGGCATCTGGAACTGCGTGGTGGGCTGGAACTGGATGTGGGGGTTGCTGGTGCAAGGATTGGGAGCCGGGACAGCCGCCGCGAGTACTCTCGGGCTGTTCTTCTGCGCCGGCATGGCCGGCGACGGCGTGGGAGGCATGCCGCAAGAGTTCGACTCCAGCAGCGGCGTCTCGAGGAACATGCTCCTGTCGAACTTCTTGGCCGGGGCCGGCGTCAGTGTCACGTTGCTGGTACAAGGCGGCACCACCAGCACCGCCGGCGCCACTGCCTCCGCTTCTTGGCTTCTCATCATCGTCATCGGCGCCGCAGCGCTTCGCATCGTCATGCTAGTTGGCAGCGATGTCGTCGTCGGCGGCGGTGGAGGCAGCCGAGGTGGAGGAGAAGTAGCACTGACCAGCAGGTGGCCGCCGCTGGGAGTGTGGCACGGTGCCACTGCCAACGACGGGTGGTACTCCAAGAGGCAGCTCGCATCGACGGGAGGCGCCGGCGGGCTCCTCTTGGCAACCCTTGCTCTAGCATGGCCGAGCCTGTCGCTCAGGACGGCGACCACCTTGCCGAACCGCGCGACGGCCTCGGCGGTCTCCGCGGCGACGGGCATAGGCCGGAACGCGTCGCCACCGGAGAGCGAGAGGACGGCGACGAGCTTCTTGCAGCTCTCCACGGCGGCCCGGTTGGCTTCCTCGGCCGCCTCCATGGCTTTCATCAGAAAACTTGAACCGCCGGCAAATCCAAGGGCTAGTAGCTAGCGCACCGGTAGCTCGATTAAACTACCCAATGAGATTGCAACTACTAAGCAATCTAGATTTGCTCATGAAATTGTTCCAGATGCTATGATTGAGTGGAGAGCTACAAGGGTTTGCAAGAATTGCAGCAATGGTGGTGGCGTTGGAAAGAGTCTTTGCAAGATCGTTATGTGATCTTATACAGGGAGAGAGCATATGTGAGGCAAAGTCTCATTGGGTCCTTCTCCTCCACTTGAGCAGGAAGTAATTCTTGTCAGTATATGATATTCCATTTGGGAGTGAGAGGTGGAGCACGATCGGAATAAAATTTTGGATATTCAACGAAAGAGTGATGATCAGGGCCGTCGGCAACGTGGACGGCTCAGATGCCTTCTGATTATTTTAAACAACTTTTAATCTTTTATATTAGGTGTCAAAACGTCTATTCTGAGTTATCTTCTTGAAAAATCTTCTTGTCTTTTTGTTTTGTTTTCTTTGTTTTTTCAAAAAAAAAAAAAACTGGTCAATCATCACGGGTGTAAACTAGATGGCTAGAGCTGACAAGATGCTAACTAGACGATAGTTGATTTAAATTTAGCAACTTCTCGGTGAAGACTCTGGATCATGTTGAATTTATATCTTGTCCAGCTCAGGGGCTGAATGGGTCAACAATTCGACGTTGTGTGGTTACTGGAAATTGCATTTGTTTTTTTGCTCGTTCAGTGTGAATAGATGTCCCACAAAGCTAGCTGTTCAAGTCATCATCCAAAAAACAGCAATCTGTTCAAGCACACCAACTTGATGTTGTAATACAATTTTCATAAGAAATTAGCGGATATTTTAATCAATTGTAACCTCCTTTACCTACCTCACCTTCTAAAATACAAACTATTTTAGCTTGTCATAAATTAAATTTATTCAGCTTCGATCAAAGTTTGTTGTGAAAATATGTTAAGATCCACAACACCAATTAAAGGTACGACCAAGGTATATCTCATGATCACTTTAGTGAAGGTGTTAGTGTATTTTTTCTATAATTTAGTTAAAAATAGATAAGTTAGTTTTAAGATGATATAATGAAAATATCTTACCAGATAGAACAAAAAACACCTTACATTTAAAAAAAATATTTACCTTACAAAAATTTTGAACAGTGAGAGTGCATGTCTAGCTTTTTAAAGTGCAACCAAAAGAATTGTTGAGATATGTCCCTAAAATGGTTAAAAGTACTGGAATGATAATTTCTGAAAAAATTAAAGGGGGGAGGGGGGTAATTTAAGCCAAATTACATGTCAGTCATGACATGCCACCATTGAACCTTTCTCCCCACAACACAACACCTAGCACCAGGGCACAAAAAAAATTGATAAGAACCAACTTTTCACCATATTTACACCCACAAAACCCCCTCGGATTTGCTCTAGCTCTACCTTGAGCAGCAACATGGTTCTTGCAAACTAAAGCACCACCTCACACCATGCTTGCTGCACATAATTGCCGCACGAGAGTGAGAGGGAGGGGGGAGAGGAGAGATTGAGCGAAATAACATTTTCTGCACGCACAACATAAAAAGACCATGTTTATAACATCATAATTTGTTTTTGTAGCAACATCTCGAACACAAAGAAACAAATAACACATAGCATCATAAAAATAGTTACTTTAAGATCGCTGATGGCACCTCCTCCATGCATTTGCTCGAGTCGTTGAACTTGAGCTTGTCGACAATGGTAAGGGTGACTACACGCACCACCCACCAGTGATTGTCATATTGTTGCTTAGGAAGGCCTAGATCTATGACCATACCCACTACCCTACATATCACCAATTGGCAGCAGTGCCTGCTCGACATGGAGGAGTACGGGTTGTGGTGTTTAGGGAGATGGACTTAGCAATCAAAGAATGTAGGGGCGAAAGAGGGAAAGATAGAGGGGGAAGAGCATAACAGAGGCAATGGAAGAACGACATCTCGTATGAAGATGCTACATGAGTCACTAGATCCAAGCTTGTGAGCATGGAGCAGAGGAATGGAGAAGGGAAGGGAGGGGAGATACATTGTCGTGACCTTGCATGCTTCTCTTGGGAGAGAGAAAGAGAGAGAGACGAGGGATAGCAGTTGGTAAATGGCAAAGGATATAGAGTAAGAAATGACACTAAGAACATGTGTGAAAACATTCGACTACTAGCATTAATTAATATACAACTGTTTATAATCAGTCCATTACGATGGAAGTGAGAATTTAGAGCATGTTTCCTTTCTGAAGTAGACTACCTCCGTTCCCTTTTGCAAGGCACATGATAAGATTCACCAATAATTTCGCTAACAATCTTATAACTAGTACAAAACAAAGTTGATACGGTTAGATTTGTAAGTAATTGTACTACCCAATTATTATTAGTTTATAAGCATAAATAATACTATAGTATAAAGTAAATGGATGGTCGACATATCAGTTCAAGTTGTGCCTAATGAAACGGAGCAGAATGAATGCGTTTTTAAGAGCATAGTTGACCAATCACATTAAAATAAGCTTTTTGGAAACTTAAGAATGTTCGTGCCTTTGTTTAGCTCTGGGCTCAGCTCAATCGCTTTTAGTAAATGGTACGCGTAGCGTCTCATTCGGTGAAAGCAAGAAAAGAAAAATAGCCTAGTATATCTATATGTTGACTTTGTTGAGTTGTGCTGTGGTTGGTCTGTCGCTAGTATTTATGTGGGCAGCACCTGTGGAGCCCATGCCTCTCGGCCTCGAGCTTGTCCACTGTCAGCACCTGTGGAGCCCATGCCTCTCGGCCTCGAGCTTGTCCACTGTCCACTCCAGTTCCGTCTCGGAAGTCTGAATCGGCAGCAGGTCAGCGTCCAATTAGTTCCTACTGCCATGCATGGGCCTCGCTTACATCGTGAAATTTTTAGCCTGAAAAGTACCTAGCATTTCGTTTATATATGACAAATATTATTTAATTATAGTCTAATTAAGATTAAAAGATTTATCTTATGATTTATAACTAACCTATATAATTAGTTATTTATTTTACTAATATTTAATACTCTATATACGACACAATATTTGATGCAATAGAAAAAAATAAAATTTCTAGTTTTTTTTTACCATCTAAACAAGGCCTTGGTGAACTGCTTGCAACCGTTACCAACTTTTTCCCGGGGCATGCGATTCGGTCATCCCTGTTGACCATCATCTGCATACGAGCATCCAGCAAGCACCGTCGCCACCGGAGAGAACGCCAACCCATCGATGGGTGATTCGTCATGCCCGTGGCACCAAGAACACTTCACTTTTCGCATGTTCATTGTTGTGCAACAATGGACCATGAGGCGAGCGTTTCTTCTTCGAAAACAGTATAAAAACTTTGCCATGACTTTTGTTAGAACAAAGAAATAAAAAAATATTGAGTGGTAATAACCAGACTCAAAAACAGGATACTCAACTCTATATTTCTTATAACTTAAATGCAACAATTGGCCACTAACAAATTTGGACCTTACTAAACACTTGGCACGTGACACGAAGCTATTACAGTGGAACACAAGCCAAGTAGCAACTATATCCTCTGACCAACTAACAACTTCGCATAACATCACACTCAGGACTTATCGTCCTTGTTTGTATTCTTGGTCTAAACTTTAGTTGGCTAAAGTTGAGAATTAAAATTTTAGGAAAAAGTCTATTTTTAGTCCCTCAACTATCGTGAAAGTTTATTTTTGGTTTCTCAACTTTAAAACCGGACAAAACCACCTCTCAACTTTTGAAACAACGTAGATTTTGTCCGCTGGGGACCAAATCTGTGATGTTTCAAAAGTTGATGGGTGGTTTTGTCCGATTTTAAAGTTGAGGGACTAAAAGTAAACTTTCGTGATATTTGAGGGACTAAAATTAGACTTTTTTCAAAAATTTTATACCACTTAGCTCACATGTGTGGTCCACAGTTTTTGTGAAAAAAAATTCTAAATTTTAGACGTTTTGGTTGGATCCGTAATAAGGGCTAAATTGGTATGGTATAAATTTTAGTATAGCTTTAGACCAAAGAAGAGTCCAATTTCTATTTTTTTTTACAATTTTTTATACTACTAGTAGAATCCAAGCCCACAACAGATGAGGGTGTCACAAACCGTGCCATGTCTTTCGGAAAGCTCTGGCCCATTGGGCCTTGGTCCATCCACGTGCATGGAAAGCAAGCCCGTCCCAAAAGAACAATGGGCCGTCCTGCATTCCATTTCTGGCTTGTCCTTTTTTTTTGAAGGAATGCCTGCTGGCTTGTCTGAAGTCTGAACGACGGTACTTCACTGAAAACCACTCTTCAAAAGGCATACTCGACCGGCCAGTGCCGTGTTCGTTTTTTCCTCGGCGCTGCGGTCCTCCTGTTCTGCGACGCCGCCGCCACCACCACCGTGGTGCGTACGTCCTCTTCCTCCTCCGTAGACGCCGCCACCACATCCGAGACGTGTGCACCCTCCGACGGCTGCTCTCCCCTCGCGCCCACGGCGACGAGACGCTCCGTCACCAGAGGCGGCGCACCCCATCCCGAGCAGCGACAGCGGCCTGCCCCTGTCCCACCCGCGGCGGCGCGGCGCGGCCCGTCCCTCCCCAACACGCGGCGGCGCAGCGCGGCCCGCCCCTCCACCACACGCGGCGGCGCGGCGCGACCCGCCCCTCCTCCACACGGGGCGGCGCGGACCCGAGCAGCAGCGGTACTGCGCCTCGAGGAGATTCCAGGCGATTCGGCAGGCATCGTGGGGCGTGGCTTCGACGGCTCCGGCGCCGCAGGGTCCCTGCGCCTCCAAGACAGCTTGAACAAGGTCGGCGACCTTCTCCGCGCTACGGCCGCGTCCAGCAGGCACCAGCGCCGCGTCGCGCCCTAGCCGAAGCTGGTGACAACGGGGGCCGTCGGCAACTACGGGGCAGGTAAGAAGAATAGCGCAACCGGAGGCCTGCTGGTCGGCTCGGCGGCGCCACCCTGCTCCCCCTGACCATACTCCCTTCGACGCTCCTCCTCGGCGTTTCTCCAGCTCGGCGACGCCACCCTGCTAGTCGGAGCTGGGCGCTCTTCTGGAAGGTTCCAGCAACGGTGGCCCGCTGGATAACAGCTGTCTCTAGGCAGTTGCAAAAATTGATCTTTTCCTCTGTGTCTAGAAGGCACAAGGCATTATCGGCCGGGGCTGCGAGCAGCAGTCCCCACCAGGCAAAATGAGTCTATTATGTCTGAACTGTCGGGGTTGCGGGCGGTCCGACGACGCAGTTCGAGAAATCCGCGACCTCGTGGATTTGTATAAGCCCTTGGTGCTTTTTTTTGTCAGAGACAAAGATGAGTGCCCAACGATCTCAAGACGTGAGAAGAAGATTGGGATTCCAAAATGCGCTGGGTGTGGCTTGTTCAGGCCTGAGTGGTGGTCTAATGATGTTTTGGAGATCAGATGTCATGCTGGAGGTCAAGTCCTACTCCAAATACCACATTGATGCCTGGGTGACAGAGACTGGTGTGCCTGGGGGATTTTGGCGTTTCACTGGCTTTTATGGAGATCCTTCTCGTACATGCAGGAAAGAGTCGTGGCGGATGCTACGTTTCCTTCGTAATGAGAATGATATTCCTTGGCTTTGTGCCGGTGATTTCAATGAAATTTTGCATGAGCATGAACACTACGGGGGGTAATGGCCGAGAGGAATGGATGATGGAAGGATTCCGTGAAGCGGTATCTCACTGCAACTTCACGGACTTGGGCTACACTGGCCTCCCCTACACGTGGGATAACAGGCGGGAGGGTCTTGCCAATGTTAAGGTCCGACTTGATCGCGTGATGATGGATGGGAAGATGCTAGACCTGTATGGCGACTCCGCCGTAACACATATTCAGACAATGGAGAGTGATCATTGTGCTCTTCTAATCAAACTACAGAGGAATGGGACGCTGCAAGGGAGGCGAACTCAACGCCCATTCAGGTATGAGAATATGTGGAGAAGACATGAAACGTACGATGCAACCGTTAACTCAGCTTGGGTGTCGGGTTGCTCGTCCCTGTTGACGGTTCAGGAAAATCTCAACAGCATGCAGCACGTACTCTCCGGCAACAGCTTGAAAGGGTGCGGCAAAACTCTACTGGGTCGGGCCCGACCAGAGAGGAGCGCGCCATCATGGGACGCCTCTCTGAAGTACTAGCAAGGGAAGAGGAGATGGAAAAACAACGGTCTCGTGTTGATTGGCTCAATTCGGGCGATCGTAACACGGGATTTTTTCACGCGAAGGCGAGACAGAGAACTAGAACTAACAAGATCACTGCTCTCAAGCGTCAGGATGGCTCGGTTTGCACAAACCAATGTGAACTCGAATCCTTGGCTGCTGAATTCTACCAACATCTTTTCTCAGCTCAAGAGCAGTCTCAACCTGAGAATGTGGTGAGTTTTGTTCCCAGAAAAGTGACTGAATTTCAAAATGAATTCTTAAGCTCGCCTTTTACTGAATCTGAAATCAAGATGAAACCTAACAAAGCACCGGGGCCGGACGGCTTCACAGCAGGTTTCTATCAAAAACACTGGAGTTTTGGGGAATGATATTTGTCGGGCAATCTTAAGCTTTTTGAATGGGGGAGAAATGCCCTCAGTGGTAAACCATACAATACTTGTTTTAATCCCAAAGGTGAAAAATCCACAAGAGCTTTCTCAGTTCAGACCAATTGTTCTTTGCAACGTTCTGTACAAGATTTGCTCAAAAATGATTGCTAACCGATTGAGGACAGTGCTCGACGAAATAATCTCAGTTGAGCAATCGGCCTTTGTCCCAGGGCGATTAATCACTGATAATGTGTTGGTGGCTTATGAACATATTCATTATTTAAGAAAAAAGAAAGGCAAAACTGGAGCCTGTGCAGTTAAACTAGACATGGCCAAAGCCTATGATAGGGTGGAATGGAGTTATCTTCGCAGCATCATGATAAAGCTGGGATTCAATGAGAAACTGGTAAATCTGATCATGAGGTGTGTGGAGACAGTACGATTCTCGGTAAAGATGAATGGGCAATTATCCAATGCTTTCTCTCCTACTCGAGGAATCCTTCAAGGCGACCCAATATCCCCCTACTTATTTCTCTTATGTGCTGAAGGTTTGTCTTCTATGCTGAAATTTTCAGGACCTCAATTTTTATCTAAGGGTATCCGGGTGGGAATCCATACCCCATGGGTTTCACACCTGCTCTTTGCCGATGACTGTCTGGTGTTTACACAAGCTAGTAAGCGTGGGGGACAGCGCCTCGCAGAAATCCTACAAACCTATCAGATAGGTTCAGGCCAGATGGTGAATACAAAAAAATCATCTATCTACTTCAGTGCAAATTGCGATGATAACATGAAGGAGGAAACGATGCAGTCTACCGGTATTCTCACTGAGGCTCTATGCGAGAAATACCTGGGGTTGCCCACAGCGGTTGGTCGCAGCACCAACGAAGCCTTCGAGCCAATTCCAGCAAAGGTAAGAGGCTTGGTCGGTGGATGGAGTGAGAAACTGCTGAGCTGTGCAGCGAAGGAGGTGCTAATTAAGTCGGTGGCGCAGGCCATACCGACTTACCCCATGAGCTGCTTCATACTCTCCTCCAGGACACGAAAGAAAATTACTGGGGCTGTCTCAAACTTTTGGTGGGGCGGATCGGCGGACAGCCGCGCCATCCACTGGAAGCGGTGGCAAAGACCTCAACCTTCCCAAATGTCATGGAGGAATGGGATTCAGGGATATCAAGTTGTTTAATCTGGCAATGCTTGGTAAGCAAGGATGGTGACTAATGACTTCGCCGGACACGCTTTGCTCTAGAGTTCTCAAAGGAAAATACTTTCCAAAGGGAGACTTCATGAATGCCAGAAATAAACGAAACTCATCCCATACTTGGAGAGCCATACTGGCTGGCCGCAAAGCTTTGCAATGCGGACTCATTCGTCGAATTGGTGACGGCGAAAGTACCAACATTTGGCAGGATCGCTGGATACCCGGTGCTATCGGCGGCAAGCCAATCTGTCCAAAACCGAATGCCTCGGCAATCCATGTCAGTGAACTACTTGCAGCCGATGGAAGAAGCTGGAATGAGACAGCGCTAAATCAGAATCTGCTATACATGGATGCACAAGCTGTTAAATGCATTCCATTGGGGCAGAACCAAGATGATTTCTGGGCTTGGTCGGGTGAAAGACATGGTATGTACACAGTACGATCGGCCTACCGGATGCTAGCAACACTTGATGTGCAGGAGAGAGATCATGGTGAGGGTCGTGCTACCCATTCGGCTGCTGCTAGCAACGACCCCTACTGGCAGAAGCTTTGGAAGGCTAAGATTCCGCCAAAGGTGAGAGTGTTTTGGTGGCGGGTATCTCATGATTTCATCCCATGTAGTGAGAACCTTCATCGTCGTCACTTGGAACCGATCGGCACATGCTACTTCTGCGGGAATGGAGAGGAAACCACATTCCATGCGCTAACGCAATGCACTTTTGCAATCAATTTCTGGGATAGACAGAGATCTCTAACAGGGGTCAAGCTACCGCGGCTCCATCCGGAGACCTGGACGCGTGACCTCCTGAACGACGACTATTGCCCGGAAGCTGATCGTGGAGTAATCCTTTGCGGCATGTGGTCGCTTTGGTGCAGTAGGAATGACAGGCGCCACGGAAAGGCTCCCATCGATCCGCGTCTAGCGATCAACTGGGTGCTGGAGACCTGTACTCACTTGTCAGTAGGTGCTGGCACTGGTGAGAGCGGTCCGCAAAAGGCAAGATGGACTCCCCGGGATCAAGGTATGCTGAAGATCAATTCCGATGGGGCTTACCTGCAAAATCAAGGAAGAGGCGCAGTGGGTGCTGTGATCCGTGACAGCAGCGGAGCCATGCGAGCGGCGTCGGCTCGATGGCTCGGCTTTGATAGCTGAAGCGGAAGCAGTTCGGGATGGTTTGCGGCTCATACCCGAAGGTAGCACGGAACGCATTATAGCAGAGACTGATGCTCAAGAACTGGTGTCACTTTGGAGGAATAGAACCAAGCAAAGATCTGAAATTGCAGCAGATCGGGGAGTTAGCTTCAGCCTTCACTTCCTTCGAGATGCAACATGTTCGGCGAGAAGCGAATTTTGTAGCGCATACTTGTGCCAGTCTCGCCTCTTCTTCTTTAGATTCTCATGTTTGGTTTTCTCCTCCTAGCTTCTTGCAGCGATGCCTGCAATCTGACTGTAATGTCTTTTCCTGAGTAATGAAGCTTATATTCCCAAAAAAAAAAAAAGAAGCCTGAACGACGGTTTGCCTACTGTTGAAGTGGGGGCTTTATTCCTCGTCCTTTTCGCGTGGCTTACCGGCCGAAACGATCCTGATTGCCGTGGTGTGCGTTTTCCGGCGGGTTTTTGGATCTGCTCTCGTGTCCTGTTTTTCTGGATATTCCTCCTTGTCACTTCGAGTTCGATCTTCGATCTCGATCCTTTTTCCTTTGCACATGCTGTTTGGGCGGTCAGGCACGTGCCATGTCCTCCCTGCCCACTTCATCCAATCCGATCCGCTGGGACCGACCCCGGACGACACGAGCCGGACGGACCGAGCGTGCCGACGGGCTAGGCTAGGCGCGGCCGGGAAGACGGCTCCAACGCGGGCGCGGCCGGTCGACTATTGCCGGGTGTCCGGACTCCGGAGTCGACAGACATGCTGCGTGCGTTGCATGACACGACACCCATGGACATGGCTACTGTTCATGGAGACGCGGCGATATATTAGGCGTACACGTACACGCGACGAGAGGGAGAGGCGATGTGAAGGCCGGCGGTTTTGGGACCAATGATTTCGTCGGAGCGAGGAACACGGAAGTTGAAACGGTTGCAGTGTTCTGTGGGAATTGAATGTTCACTAATTTTTATGCAAGCACATGAATGTCACTCAACTTGCGAACGAGAGCCCAAAAATTGTCCAGTAAGGGTAGTATTTAAAAAAAAAAAAAGAATACTCATGTAACCATATGGCACAACCATGATCGTTTGCACTTGGGACATGGTTGTGCCACTCATGTCAGGAGATGCAAATCCATTTTCGCGTTAATAAATAAATCCATTTATTCTGCGAATTCCATATGCCGACACTGCAAAGTCGCTTTTATTAGTATCTCGAAAAATGGAATTAAATAAGGCAGGAAGTGGCCAATTGGGCAATTAAAAATCAATCCCCAGACCTTTCCTTGCCCTCCTCACCTCTCTCTCTCTCTCCTCCATCCAGATCCCCGCGATCGAAAGAAGCCAGGGCAGGCCAACCCAACACAGCTGCGCAAGCCACCGCACCAATCCCACAACCCGAGGCCCGATCCAGCGCCGGCGGCTGCGGTTCGCCAGCGCCCCGCCATGTCCTCCTCCGCCGCGTCGTGGTTGCGCTACGGCGCCGTCCCCACCTCTCCCCCTGCGCCGCCGCCGCCGCTCAAGCCGGAGGACGTAGCGGGCAGCGAGGCGGCGCCCTCGTCTTCATCGGCCTCGGCGACGGCGGCGGAGGCCGGGGTCGCCTTCTTCTCCAGGGCGCGGGCGTTCGCGGGGGCCGCGGCGGGGCGGCCGCGCGCGTGGCGGGAGGTGCTGGACCCGACGGCGTTCTCGCGCCCGGAGAGCTGCGGGGAGGCGCGGGCCCGGGCGCGACGGAACCTCGCCTACTTCCGCGCCAACTACGCGCTGGCCACGCTCGTGCTCGTCTTCCTGGGCCTCGTCTACCGCCCGGTGTCCATGCTCGTGTTCCTGGCGCTCTTCGTCGCCTGGCTGGGGCTCTACTTCGGGCGGGGCGACGGGGAGCCGCTCGTGTGCGTCGGCCGCGAGGTGGACGACCGCGTCGTGCTGGCCGTGCTCTCGGCGGCCACGGTGCTCGCCGTCGCGCTCACACGCGCGGGGCTCAACCTCCTCGTCTCGCTCGTCGTCGCCGCGGCCGTCATCGGCGTGCACGCCGCGTTCAGGGTCAACTTGTACCTCGACGAGAGGGACGCGTTCGACGTCGCCGGCAACTCGTTCACGGATAGCGCGTACGGCGGCGGCTACGCGCTCCCTAGATGATGATCGAGATACGGCGGGGGAGGGCATTCAGCTCATGGGGTTGTTGATTGTGTTCTGCTCTTCCTGAGGTTGAGGGTGGGGATTCTTGGTGGTGGCTCTGATCCATCCTCGGATTTTGCAAGGTGTTTATGGTTGCCTGGACCTTCTTATGGTTTTTAGGTGTTATTATATTATTGACTTGCTCTTCTAGTCTGCATTCTATGTATAGCCATTTTCGTGCTTAGTTTCTAATGAGATTAGTTCTGGTATTGGGTGTAGTTTGAGGGTAAAGCTTATGTGATTGTTACAATTTGAATCTGTTTGAAGAAATTAAATTGAAAGTCACCCATGTCTTCAGATGCAGCCAGCGCAGGCTAAGGTTCTGACCGAATTTAACGAGAAGATTTTGTAGCATGAAAGATAAACAAGTGAGCTTAAATCGTTGAGTATGTGAGTATGCTTGACCACCAGCGCTCTCACAAGCGTGTCGTATGTTTGTCAAACTATTCTTCTTAGTGCAATGATAAACAAATCTTCTGCGTATTTAAGGAAAAAAAACAGCTTAAATAGTAAAAGTAGTTCCAATTTTAAGGAAATATGGCAATAAATCCTGATGTGCTCATCTCTGCTTGAAACGATGCCCAACTTTAAGGAAATATGGCAGTAAATCCTGATGTGCTCATCTCTGCTTGAAACGATGCCCAGAAAGTATTCAAAGTTCACGTTTAATCCATGCCGTTACATAGCTCATATAGCTATAATATATTGCCCAGAGAGGTGTATACCGCCAATGGTTTAAGTTGCCGTCCACAAGATTTACCACCAATGCTATGATTCTGTTTCTAAGATTGTATCCACCAGAATCCTGTTGGTGTTGGCTAAGCCACCCGTTACCGTTAGATGTATAAAAGGCCGCCAATGTAGCCGCCACCCCGGAATCGAGTTAAAGAGTCTTTTCTGCTCACAAAATGCTGGAAGTCCAGTGCTGATCACATGCACCTGGACCAACCACATAATGACGGGCGCAGCAGGCAAGACGCTCAGTGCTTGCCGTCGATGGCTTCCTTGAGCTTCCTCCCGAGCGCGTAGGCAAGCGGAGGTGGCACGGCGTTGCCAATCTTCCTGTGCTTGCACTGGATGCTGCCCGCGAAACGGTAGCTGTCAGGGAAGCCCTGCATACACAGACCATGTGAACAGGATTGGCATGTTAAGAGACAATCTGCACATGAATGCTCTGAAGTTCTTCAAAAGAAGTGCTCTGAAGTCTAGTCTGCATCTTGGTAAGTAATCCAAACAGTAGCAACACTGGAGCAGGCCAAAGGTACTAAGAATTGATTGATTAAAACTGTTAAATAATTGATTGATTACTTTTACTGAATTGTAGAAGCTATGGAGGAACCAAAGATCTACTCCATGCGAAGGCAAATTACCTGAGACCTGGCACACTCGCGGACAGTGACGATCCTGTCCTGCTCAGGGTGGAAGCACATGCCGACCTTGCCCATAGGCTGGGGATCGGTCACGGATGTGGGGAAGTTGCCCTCCCAGTCCAGCCTCCCGTAGAGCCCCTTCCATTGATTGTGCCTTTTGGCAGTGTTGGGCAGGCACCAAGGTATAAGGTCCACCATTTGCCCGGTTGACAGCTTCACCTGTGTACTCGCATAACCATTGGCAAATAGAGCATGATTACCTAGAGCAGAGGTAGTACAAAACAACTACTGGTGGACAAAGGAGCAGGCTGTGGTTACCTTCTCATCCGGTAGCTCATGCCAGTCACAGCCAGGTCGCTTTGGAATGTGCTTGCATCTGATGAGATTCAGCTCGTTCATCTCCTTGGATGTGTGGTCACTCAACAACGCGGTGCTGCCTCTGATCTTCTTCTGGAACCATGACACTGGTTCACTCCCGTACTGCAACATAGGAAGGAATAAATCCAGCTGAAACTACCTACCAAGGGCACCGACAGAAGAAAGCGACTCAAGATTGCAGTGACACTGACACATACCTGTATTGTTGGCTTGCTGGCGCCATTTTCCACGGGAGGCAGATCCCCAACTGTAACTGTTATTGACCGGAAAGGTGCCCCTGCGGCAGTGCTCTTGACAGCTGCGTAGGGTTTGCCGTCAGGGAGGTTTATTTTCAGCTCAGGACTAGCGAAGACGTGCATTGGTTCAGGCCACTCCGGGAGGGTCTCTCCAGGTGCAGCCGCCCAGATGAATGCCCTTTTCCGGGACTGTGCGACACCATAAGCACCTGCCTCTAGAATGCCAAATCGAACCTGAGAACATGTAAAGGAAAAGGTAACAAGATTTAGTGTTGGACGAAAAGCTAGAATGCAAGAACAACTTAGTAGAGAAGAACAGTAAGCACCTGGTATCCCATCTCCAGGAGTGACGCCAGTGTTAATCTGAAGGTCTGGCCTTTGTTGAATGAAACGAAGTTCCTGACGTTTTCTAAGAGAAAGAATCTTGGGCGGAAATAATCTGCGAAAGAGAGGAATGCTAGGACCATCTCGCACTGAACCTTGCTCCAGGGACTTTGATTGAATCTGTTCATCCCAGAAAACCCCTGCAAAAAGGATGCACATGGAAAGTTACGCAATTGGTTTAGAATATCTAAAGCAAGCATACAATGTTTCCTAGTCAGAGAAAAACAACAGACCTGACATGGAGGTCCACCATTTATGAAGTCTACTTCACCAGGCACAGGCAGATTCTTAATCTTCTCATCAGAAAGTTTAGATGATCGTTCAGCAGCCTCAGAAGTAGAGACGCAATCATCAGCATCACCACACTTATCCATTACTGCCCTGCAAGACAATATTAAGAAATGAGTGGAACATGCAAGATGCATGAATAAGCACATCCATGATAAAGAATTGTCATACTTCAAAATAACATTGCAGTTCTCCACAAATACTGCTGCTTCTGGATGATTTTCACCAAATGCTTCCCCAGCAGGCTCTTCATACTCAATTGCCCATTTTGTTTTCGAAGCACCTACAGAATTGTATGATCAGAAATATAAACAGTTGTGGCAATGAAGGTGTTCCCATCAATCAACCCATATAAAATCTGCATGACAAGCGCATACCAGCTAGCTGCAATCCTTCAGATAAGCCACCACAGCCAGCAAAAATATCAAGGGTTGCAAGAGAGTTGTCTGATGGCATGTCCATCTTTTTATCTGAACCATCTAGCCCATCATCACAAATTTGTTTTCCTTTATTCTTCGTGGAAGCCGAAGGTGCCCTCCTTATCAATGACATAATTTTAGCATTGGGTGGAAGCTGGTTCAAGATCATTCAAAAATAAGCTCAGTTAATCATCTAAAGAAATTTCTCAGGAAAACAACCTAAGAAGCTGAGAAATGAAAAGGTGAAATTCAGAATGTCTGACCTGTTTCAGGGCTCCAGTAACAGGATCAAACAAAAGTTCACAGTAAAATACATGCTCAACCACCACTGGAAGATTTGAATTTGGAAGGTCATCTTTCATCCTAACTTCACATTTTCCCTCTATCATTGTCACTGGCACAGTCAAGATGTCTTCACTGTAGTATACCTGGATCAAATAACAGAATGCAATAAATCCCAAGTGACAACAGAAGAAAGGGAAGTGTGAGTGGTAAGTCACAAGCTCATCTACAGAACTTAAAGAAGAATGATGCATTGATTAGACATAACAAGCGAACCTCTCTTATATCTGACATATAGGCTTTTGTTGATGATATGTCATCCGGCCTGTAAAACCTTCTTACATTGATCTTTGTTGATTCTGGACGCGCTTTGTTAGATCCATCAGGAGTATGGATACTCAATACATGGCAAACAGCATAAGGCTTTAGGCCCACATTTCTTCCAGCCTTGTAGGTCTCATAGCCCTCTCCTTCGGAGAAAAAATCAGGCCTAATATACAGGAAGTCATAATATTCTTAAAGACAAAACTGGTCCCTGAAAGTATCTTGAATTCATCACCACCTTGGTTTCTCTCCTCACAGGAGCTACAGGCACCAGTTCCAATGCCAAGTTTATCATGAGGGATGGAGAAGAAGCCACCTTTCTTTGGCAAGTATAAGCTTTTGCAAAAGTATTCCACAGGTAGACCCTTCCTCTTCCTTGCCTCTGCCTTCTCCCTCTCAATCCTATTAACTTCTGAATTCTCTTTTCTGTATTTGTGACCCCATGGAATCAACTGGACATTGACAGTCACCAATTCTTTGATGTCACCTAATTCGAATTCCTGACAATCATTAGTCAAGAAAACCTCCCTTTCATTTGCAGCATTGCCAAGAACAGTCTGAACACCTTTCTGCAGAATTCTTCCATGGATTTTTTTTGTACCATCATGTTTCTCATACATGTACTCAACAAAACAAATGATGGCTTCTCCTGAATCATCTTCCAATGAGACTGATTGGCCAACACCAATACTAAGATCTCCAAATGTAACACTTTTGTATAGAAATTCACCGGACACTGTTTTTCCAGCTATCTGCCCTTTCCACTTAGCTTCCTTGCAAGACTTCAATGACTTACTAGATCGTGTTGATGGTGGGGTCTTCACTGCCTGCTCCATTTCAATATTTACATCCTCTTCAGTATCATCATCATCTTCATTTTCTTCTAGCTCTTCATCGATTTCCTTCTGCTCATTTCCATCTCCTTCCTTTGTATCCTCTGGAAAGTGTGTGGCATAATAATCACCCCATATCTTGCTGATGAACCTTGTAGTTGTTGCACGCATAAGCTTCCTTTTTAATATTGGGCCCATTTTTGCGCTTGGGTTCAGATTCTCGCCTTTCATAGCTTGAGATTTTTTCTTCATCACAAGCTTTGTGTGTCTTCTTTCTTCCATCTTCAGTATAAGGCCTGTGACAAAGGCACTCCGTTGGATAGACACGTATGGAAAATCTGCAAACTGCTGAAGTATTATTTGTCCATGTACCACAACATATCTTTCAACCAGAGTTATATTTGATGATATAAATGCAGGGTGCACACTGTCAAATTCTGCTACTCTTTTAATCACTTCGGCAAAAGAAAGCTTTGAAGCACGACTTTGTTCTTTTAAAAGAGTGATGATGCTAACAGCCAGCCTTGCTGTTTTCAGCACCGGCTCACACCATGGTGCATATTGTTTTGTTGGCTGGCGTAATTTGTACCTGGAAAAATGATGTCAATAATAATATTAGTTGGAGGAAGGCTAAATAGAACGTAACTGCAATATGCCGTGCTTAAAATAAAGTGCCAAATTTAAGGGTAGAGCTGCTCTTTTAATAACAAAAAAAATTGCATTTAATTTTAGACAGTGAATAATATACATGTAATGGAGCTGTCAGGATATTTACCAAGCCACATCAGTTCGAATGGTAATGCAGATCATTGAACCACCAAATTCAATAACCCACTCCTTGATTGGGCTCAGATAAATTGGAATTCCCAGATCTTGGTTCGATTTACTTGAGGAAGAAGATAGTTGCATTGACTCAGCAGTTGAACAGCAACTACCATCATCTCTCATAAAACCTGATCCAAAGATCACTGTATCATTTTCAGCACCCGATTTCATAGGGATGAGCTCCAATGGAATGAGTCTGGAATCTGAATTATATAGAGCCCAGTTGTTCAGGATTCTCACTGGCATGTCATCAGAAAAGATGCTGATGTCACTATGAAATATGTATTCATCCATTTCTTGATTGTATGATTTATAGTAAGCTGGCAACGGATAGTCAATGGCAATCTCGGTTTCACTAATTTTGATGTATACATTTTTCTGTGAAGCTCCACGCTTGCCTCTCTGCTTCATCATCTTCCACTCCTCTTCTTCCTGCAGTAGTCTTGCTAATTTCTCATCATCATTGTCACCTTCCCCTATATGCTGTTCATCCTGTATCTTCAGAGCTCCATTTGAAGGCAAAGCTGAGAACTTGTTGAATTTTACTCTAGACTTACTTTCTTCTCTTAATGCAACAAGAACAGGGAGTGTGCCCAAGATCTCATCATTGCTGGCTGATGTCTGTTGATGCAAAAGGGCGTTGGATCTACAAACACACCGGGCTAATACCCAAGTTCGATATCAAGGCGTGCCAGTCGATTTGACCTGTTAATCGACAAGGATGATAAATTTGAATAAGATCCGAACGAGACGACAGCGATACGCCCGGACGTCAAAGCTCAGAAGGTATTCGATAACTGTTGAACAGATCAGACGAGACGACAGCGATA
>CM041628.1:14399573-14427688 GCA_023333625.1 Bothriochloa decipiens
AATATTGGCATAAATATTGCCAGTTTCCTTATCCATTGCTTATGATGAAACCTCTATCGGCACGCTCCTCATCTATAGATTCCATCGGCAAAACCCATCGATAATGATTTAGCTCTGCTCTCCACGTTCTTTAATTCTGCTTTCCATCGGCAATCATGCTTCTCTCTCCATCGGCAACAGCCCTCTGGCTCCATCGGTAATATACGAGATCAACATGTCCTTTATCGGCAATCATCCATCGGCAACTTAGAAGCAATACTAGAGAATAACCACCTTCTTGCCGATTTAGTTTAGTCTCCCGATCCTTATTGACACGTGCCGAAAAACGGTATCAACAATGTCTTACCTAACCCAACAAGTTGGTTGTATATGAACTCACCATTGGAGATCACAAAGTCCTTGCTCATTGTTCCACCAGATTTTCTGTTTGAATTAATGGAACGACAACGCTGGCTAGTAACTCTTCCAGGTCCAGCTGAGGATTTCCGCCAACTGATTTAGCTATCTTCATTAAACTTCAACACAGACTCAAGCCTTCTCACTGAAGTGGTCAAAATAAGATCTGTAACTGCTTGCTGGCTTCACACATTTGTAATCAGCTATTTCTGTTGAAATCCAAATTACTGCGGTACCTTCATTGTAGCCAGAAATCATCCACTCCTTGATGCTTCCAAATCCTAAACAGCGTACACCGTTTTCCCTATCCTTTTCTAGATCGTCCAAAGGCATGATAAGAGCTGTTATGAAAATATCATCAACTTCAGACATTTCAAATGGTTGTAGATTACCATCTGCATCATGCAAGGAGAAATCAATGAGTTTTCTGCGAGGCCGACGGTCTTCAGGTTCTGTTTCTGTCAACCTAACAGCTTCTATTTCCTCCTCTTCCACCCTACTTTCCTTGATTGTGATAATTAAGTCTTTCTCGGATACACCCAATTCTTTCTCTTTGAAGCTAGAACACGCAGCTGCCCTCTTTGGTCTCTTGCGGACAACAGGCTCATCGGTTGTGTCATTGCTATCTGTTTTAGCCTCATGTTCAGTCACCATTTCTTCATTCTCAATGGAATTTTCCCTATTCTGCAGCTTTGTTTTACGCTTCTTTGTTCCTGAAATCCAGAAGAGCAACAAGCATTTAAAATAACTGAATGCAAAGGTAGGGATGAGATGAAACACAAGGGTTCAGATAAGGAGTTTGACCAACAGAACTGTATTTAATACTAATAGGTCATAACATTCGAATATGTGCAGAAAGCAACAGCTCAATTCTGGATCACACCAAAAGATGCACCTTGTTGAATTCATGCATTACATGCAATCATACTAGGCATGCCCAGCGTGGCTAATGAACATGAGTGTGTATGCAGCCATTCCAAGATAAGGTTTCAGGCAAGATGATGAAGTTAGAAAAGACAGGATCTGATCTGTTTTATATACTATACTAGTTTGATTGCAGATTGGTAAATCACTAACTACAGTGTAGGTACTGGACACTGCATGTTCTTCAGTTAGCCATTTAACCATTCATATAAAGACCCCATATAAGTGCATGTCCAGAAACAAGGATGGTTCTAAACTCCAATTGTTATTATCATTAAACAAGCAGGTGCCAATGACGCCGCATGAACAATAATCCTAACATATGCAATTAAGAAATAGTGAATACACAGTTAAATTTGATACTCCTAAAGGTTCTCTTTGAGCAGTGTTTTAACTTATTGCTGCTCACTACAACCCCGCCCATGTACAACAAAGACTATACATGTTATGGTACCTTTCCTTGACTTTGAGGCAAAATAAAGTTGGCTAACATTACAATACCAAACCAAAAGCAAAACATTGATATGAAATAGAGTCCTCAATTATATTCCTTGTGTTACTAGGTCACCACGGAACCTGGTACACCTACAGCGACGCGATTTACGAAGTTTCACAAAAATGATTAAAGCAATGCACGCTTTGCCTCCTCGACATTGACATGAGTTCAAGCTATGGCGATGTGCGATAGAGGAGGGAGGCAGCGTGAATGATAGTGATGGAGACAATGGTGAGAAGGGAGGTGGTGGTGGCGGCGGCGGCGGACAGGACAGAGGAAGGAAGAGCCCAAGTTGGGTGCTAGCGATTCGATTCGTTTGGTTGCGGTTTCTTGATGACCTAAATGTAATGACAAATTTAACGAAAATTTGCATCAAGATATATTGGGTTTTCCCCTTTGTTTAAAGAACAAACTAAATTTGACATTTCCCTATTTCATATCAATACATATAAAATATCAGAAACGTTCCAGTATCAAATACATATCTAAGTACAAGCACAACAAAATATTGGATTATTGAGGTAGCCTAGCTGGCATATATCAGTTTTTCCAAGTTTTAATGCATCAGTAGAAATAAATGTGCCCCAGTTCATAGCCTCATATGGTACACTACAGAGAATTAATTGAAAAGAAAAATTGCTGTATTGCAGCTACAAGGCATTTGGAAACAAGACCTGTAGCTGTAGCAACAGCAGAGCGTTGATGTTTTGCCATAACACCCCTATAAAGTTCAGAATCAAGTAAATATGTCAACTAACATTTCCAAAAACAAATGTAAGAATCGAATAGAAAGCTAAAATCATTTTAGTAATTATGTCAGGAAACAAACACAATAGGAAACAAAAACTACACTCAAAGCATGATAACATGACATCGCTTTAGTTTGAGATATTCAAGAGCAACTGCAGCATATAGATTTAGTTTGAGATATTCAAGAGCAAAAGCAAGTGCATAGTATTATCTCGGTTACTCCATCTGGAAACATACAATGCTTTAAATTTGGCGTGGAAACATACAATACTAATTAGGTTTGTTGTGAAAATAATGCAATTATGAATAATCTAAAAACAGCCATGTATTCTTGAATACAGGGAGTACCTTGTGTTGTAATGAGACTGTAAAATACTTCATCCAGTCCAAATTATAAAGACCGTTTTGACTTTTCTATACGTAGCTTTTATTATGTACTTAGATATACACTATCTAGATACATGATAAAAGCAATGTATCTTAATAGCCAAAAACATCTTATAGTTTGAAATAGAGGGAGTTATTGGTAAGTATGCCTTTCAATTCAAACATGTTAAATGTAGAGTAAGAAAACACATCAACACCACATAACTAGATTACAATGAAATATGAACCCGCTCATTCACTAAATATGATACCATGAGAAGAGATAATTTGTGAGAAATGGTTCATTGATAAAATACAGCAGGACCATAGCTATCGCGACCATTTAATGACTAGATCAGACAACACTACTAACGAACATTGAAGAGGCAGCAACAGTCGTGTAATTCTTGTGAATTACACTACCCGGGAAGTGAAACCGCAAAACCAGGTACAATTAACAATTCGACCAGACCAAAAGAAGCATGCACATCTAACTCTTCACTGCTTTCACAACAAATTTCATAGCTACCAGCATCAATTCAATAGATACTACTTACATTTATTTTAACAAAATTAAACAGCTGCTTGCCTGCTTCATAAGAACTACAAGGTTGTTTACTGAATTCCAGTCATAATCACGTGAGAAAAGATATACCAGCACGATGAGCAGAATCCCCGGAGCAGGTCACCTTTCCATCACCGAATTCGCGGTTCCTGCACGAAAAAGTATCCAAATATGACCGTTCAAACGGGAGCCAGAAAAATCCACGCCAGATCCTAACCCAAATATAAATCGCCTAAAAGCAGCGGCACGATCAAAACGACAAAATTATACAAACGTTGGATACAACCAAACCAAGGCAACCTACGCACGCGACTCCATATTCCATAACAGCAGCAAGCAGTGAAACGAAGCCCCCTAATCCTCTAACACCACTCGCCCCTCGGACGAGATCCCACGAACAGAAAGTCATACCGAATCAGAACTCGCCAACTCGGAAGCACACGGAGGGGTGAATTTTTCCTATTGGAAAACCCCACTAGAGACCACAAACCAGAGCTCGCTACACAGATTACATAAGGCAAGCGAACTGCTGGGCGCCGAAGCAGATGGCCCAATCCCGGAGAAGCTCCTCCGATCGGTGAAACGTGACACTCCCGCCCACCCATGAAAGGAATGCTGCGCCCAAAACCCTCTCCAAAGTAGTAGTACAGTAGTACTGCTACATTTGGGGTGGTAGTAAAAACGAAGCGAGCAGCGACGCCAACGCGCTCACCGACGAAGAGACGAGGAGAAGCGGCGTGCGTCGGAGACGTGGTTCTGCGGCGGCGGGGGCGGCGGAGGCCGTGAGCTGGCGAAGGCGGCGTGCAGACTGGAGAGGCGAAGCGTGTAGGAGAAGGGGAAGTGTTCGTGGAGAGAAAGAAGAGAGGGGAGTGGTGAGGCAATAATGGAGCAGAGAGGAGGAACGCGAGGCGACACTTTGTTGGGGTTTTGGGTTTTGAAGTGGGGGCAGAGTGGGGGACCATTTTTGGCGGGCGTACGCGGGTGACCCCAAATTTTCAGATTCGATTTCGGGAGCAGGGCCTTCTTTAGATCCCTGGAACTGGGGTCTTGTTTAGTTCCTCGGCCCTGTTTAGATCGCCGATTCGACGGCTGGAATCGATGTTTGGTACAGTATATAATTTTTTTATTTGCTAATAATTGTCTAAATATTGATTAATTAGTTTTAAAATGTTCGTCTCGTAAAGTACAACAAAACTGTGCAATTAGTTTTTAATTTCATCTACATTTAGTACTCTATGCATTTGCCGGTATTTTAATGTGATGGGGAATATCAATTCTGTATAGTAGAATTTGGGGGTGAATTTGGGGAACTAAACAAGGCCCTCGCCAAATTGGCATTTTGTATAGTGTCGTGTCACGTCAGCGCACTGTAGCATTTCGTTTGTATTTGATAAAAAATATCCAAACTTTGACTAATTAGGCTCAAAATGTTCGTCTCGCAAAGTATAACAAAATTGTGCAATTAGTTTTTGATTTCATCTACATTTAGTACTCCATGCATGTGTCGGCATTTTGATGTGACGGAGAATAGGAATTCTGCATAGTGAATTTGGTGGCAAAATTGGGCATCTAAACAAGGCCTGGGGTTGGAATTCCTGTAGCGGAATTCCTGTAGCATTTTGTTTGTATTTGGTAAAAATTATCCAAACTTTGACTAAGTAGGCTTAAAATATTCGTCTCATAAAGTACAATAAAACTGTGTAATTAGTTTTTGATTTCATCTACATTTAGTACTCTATGCATGTGTCAGTATTTTGATGTGACGAAAAATAGGAATTCTGCATAGTGAAATTTGATGCCCACTAAACAAGGCCCAGGTCTTTGTAAATGGGAATGGAGATTGGACTTTCTTTTTAAGGAAAAGTAATCATTTTTTCTGGGGTAAAGAAAATATACTAGAGGTACTACGTACATTGTTTGAATAAAAGATGGTTTGATCACTAAAAAGGGACTATTTGGCAAAGATGCCAAATGTTTGAGTGAATCAAACGCCAGATCCATGCTGACAAGTTGACAAATAAGCAAAAGTAGTAAAGATGAAGCAATATTTTCTCTCCTCTATTAATTTTTTTTAAGTATCGGCCCTGTTTGAAGGTTGAAAACATGTGCACCTGTAAATTGTAAATGTTTACGGTTGTACTCTAATGTGCATAAGAAAATCAGTCAATAATCATCTACTCGTGACACATATTCCCTCTTTCCCTAAATAATTACACATCTAGTATTCAAATTTTATCCCATAAGAAGAGCATTTTTAGCCTATAGACCACCTAGATGTTATTAAATTTTGTAACTTTCTCTTCTTCCAAACTATTTTTATAGGTATATATATATAGTTTCGTAGCTTTGGTCTTTCTTCACACATTCTAGAAGTACATTTATTTTGAAACGAAGAAAATATTGTAACTTGGAAGCACAACATCAACTTCAACTCTTACGCAAGTTTGCTTTCCGCTAGCCAAATTGCCGACAATTAGGTTGCCATCCCACGGTACTTGTTCTGTGGTGTCATGTCTGTTGCCTCGCCTACTACTCTCCCAAAGAGTCCTTGTTGGACCCAATCGAAGCTAGGGGCACTATGAAAGTATATAAATCAACCTATAGGATTATCCACGATACGAGAGAATATGGATGGACTTGCCTCATGTTGTCTAGCTATATAGTCAAATCAAATCAAAACAATAGTTAGACTTAAATTAAAATATCAGAATCAAACATACTCAATTTTTTGCCATTTTAGCCAGGCTACTCTTTCCTTCGTGCATAATTAAGAGTTAGGTCTTCCCATTATTGTAAACATACTAAACATTACTTTGTCCTCATAGCACGCCTTCTAACTAGCTAGTAACTGCACGTTTGCTCCCTCCAAAATTATCTTCAATAGCATCTATATTATTTAGCATTAGTCTTCCTGTTATCTTCCTTATCTCCTATGTTTATGTCACTGTTCGCCTCACGATCATTTAGCGTGCGCACTCAATGTTTAAACGTTGCACGGTGGTACACCGTTTCTCTTTTTTTTGCTTTGACACACACAAAAAAAATGAATAGAAGCCATCCCTGTCCAAGATGCTCTAATAAGAAATTAAAACATGATCAAACTGGCAAAGTAATTTCGAACTGCCAGCTGGTATGTATGTCATCCTTGGCAGCCAAATCGGCAGGCAAGGATGTTGGACTGGCTCTTCCTTTCTAGTCTCGGAGAGTCGCCACTCGCCAGGCATCAGCGGTGCAGATCAACTCCCTCCGGGCGGCCGCCCGGTGCGCTTCAGCGGCAGAGGTCCGTCGGCCGTCGGCCGTCGCAAGGTCAAGGATGGCTCATGCTGCGTCACAGACCGCGAAACAAAGTCACAAGGATGGCTCATGTTGGAATGCCCGGTCACGTCGGCGCGGGGAGCCAAAGTCAGCATTACTATACGGAGTACACATGACCAGGCGCCCATTCCCTCGTGGCCCCGGTTGACTCCGGCCTTGACCCTGTCCACAGGGCATGGCTCTCCTGTCAAGTGTCAAGGAAGCGTGATCGAACCCATGTTGTCAGAGGCCGCGTCGTGCAGGCAAGGCAGCTAGCCGGGAACCCGCGCCGGCCGAGGCAGAGGCGTGCGGTGATTTTTCGTGCTCGGTGCAGATGCTTGACTCCTGCTGCACGTCGCCGTGCTGTGCTGCGCCGCCTGTCACCGCCTGGGACCGGGGACCCCATGTGCCATGAGGCGTTGCTCGCGTCACCTGGGCGACGCTTGGCGCTGCCTCGGGCTGCGCCATGGCTGTGCACGAACGGGAGCTGAGGCTTCCGAGCACGCTCCCCGCCGGATGCCGATGATATGGCCGCGCCGCGGTGGGACGCAGCGGCGGGGGCCACTGCTTGGGCTAGATATCTCTAGCGGGCCAGGCCCAACGTCGGTGATGGGCTGCTCGGCGCCGCCACCCCTTTTTTTTGAGAGAAGCTTTTGTTCCACCGACTTACCATGGCACAAGCCAACTTGATGCCCAGCCCAAGCCCAAGCCTTTGTGACTTTGATTTTTTATGGCCCAGCAAACCTTCTTCCAGCCCAGCTCGCCTCCCTCTCCCTGTCCCTCGCCGTCGCTCCTATCGCCAAACAGAGCGAGCGGTGGCGCCCTGCTTCACTCCGGCCTCCGGCGACGCTCCCCTACCACAAACCCTAGCGTGGCGCGTCCGAATTGAGGCGAAGGGCGGTGGGCCTCGAGGCGAAGCGCGGCGGGCGACGCTGGCCGCACGCTCGACACACCGGGGCCAGGCGGCGGTGCCGAGGCGGCTGCAGCCTCTCCGTGCGGTCGCCTATGGGCCATGATCACCTCACCAAGCAGGAGATAATATAATTAGCACGCACGCCCATCCATCTTCCATTCCTTGCTGTTGCCGCTTGCTCTCGCGGACGGCGGCCGGTCTAAGCGCCACCGCCATTCCTGATTTCCTCCCCCTCCGCCGCCGCTATGCTGCGCCTACGGAATTGCCTCCTCCCTCTGCTCTGCGCCGGATCCCCGCAACCCTCCCCATCCGCCCCATGCGCGCCGCCTCCTCTCCACCTCCCCACCCCCCTCGCCGGCAGCACCTTTCTCCCTCAAGGGCTACCTCGTCGCGTCCTGCGGTCTCGCGCCATCCAAAGCCCGCGAGGTGTGCAAGAAGGCGTCCCGCGAGTTATCAAGAGGATCCAAGCCCAGGAGACCATTAGAGGAGCTCTCCTCCTATTCTCGCCTGACCTCCGCTTCCAACCCCGATGCTATCCTCGACCTGCTCTCCTGCACCGGCCTCTCCCGCGCCGACATCGCCGATGTCGTCTCCGCGGACCCGCTAATCCTCCACGCTTCCGTGAAGAACATCGGTCCCCGCCTTGTTGCTCTCCGGGACCGCGTCGGTCTGTCTACTCCCCAGATTGTTAGCTTCTTCTTAGTGGGCTCGCGCGCTGTCCGCGAGAGCGACGTCGTTCCGAACCTCGAGTTCTTCATCTCCTCCTATGGATCGTTTGAGAAGGTCCTGGTGGCCGCAAAGAGGTGCATGGGCGACCTACTCACGCCGAGGCTTGAGAGGGCAATCAAGCCTAACATAGCTTTGCTTCGTCAATGGGGTGTTGGAGTTGGAGATACTGCTAAGCTCTGTTCAACCCACCCGCGGTTGCTTACTTCCAAACCAGAACGTGTGAAGGAGTGTTTGCTGCTGGCAGAACAATTTGGGGTGCCTCCTACTTCGCCGATGTTCAGGCATGTAGTGGCCAACATCGCCTGTGTTTCCAAAGAGAAGGTTGCTGCCAAACTTGAGTTCTTTAAGAGGACTCTTGGTTGTTCTGAGTCTCGGGTTTCAACTGCAGTGTCCAAGGTACCATCAATATTAGGACTCTCTGACAAAATTCTTCTCCGCAAGATTGAGTTCCTAGTCAATGAGGCTACGATGGAGCCATGGTACATTGTGGAAAGGCCTAACTGCTCTCAGGTAGCCTTGAGAAACGGTTAGTGCCCCGGCATTATGTCATGAAGGTCCTGCAGGAAAAGGGATTGCTGAAGAGCAATTGGATATTTTCTTCATTAGCTGTAATTGGAGAGGAGACTTTCAAATCGAAGTTCATCGACTGTCACAAGGACTCAGTTCCTGACCTTGCAGATACTTATGCTGCAGCTCGTGCTGGCAATGTGCCATCTAGAATTTAATTTAAGCATCTCATTCTGTGGTTTGGGTGGATGGTGGAACTGCTACTCATGCTCATTAGCGTCTGTTTCTGATTTTTCTGCAATAGAAGCACTAGCGATCACTGACTGCTCATTGTCTACATTTAAGTTATGGCTATTTATGAAGGAGCTGTGTTTGACTTATTCTGGATCCTTCATGCACATTTTGTTGGTTTCATCTTCTGCCTAGCACATGACTAAAGAATATCCTTAACTTACTTTTTCTTCCATGAATAAGTCTTTATTATTCTAGAACTTATTTATTGCAAACTGTGATTAGATTATTGGGCTAACCCTAGAAGGGTAGCTATATAGCAAGTCATACATGGGCCTCATGGGCCTAATTCTCACATACTCCAACACCCCTCGCAGTCTAAACTGCCGGCGCAACGGAGTTTACAAACTGGACACGAAAAGAAGTACAACACACGAGCCCCCCACAGACGCAACTAGCCACCGGTGATGTTGAGGCTAGAGCGAAACTCAGCGAAGGTCGAGGACGGGAGACCCTTGGTGAAGATGTCAGCGAACTGGGAGGTGGTCGGTACGTGGAGGACCCGAACATCTCCGATCGCAACTCGATCACGGACAAATTGTAGATCAACCTCCACATGCTTGGTCCTCTGGTGTTGAACAGGGTTGGTGGAAAGGTACGCCGCACTGACGTTGTCGCAGTAGACCAGCGTGCTACTGGAGAGAGGGCTGTGGAGCTCGGCGAGGAGCTGCCGGAGCCAGGAAGCCTCAGCAATGCCGTTAGCAACAGTGCGGTACTCCGCCTCGGCACTGGAGCGTGAGACGACCGACTGACGCTTGGATGACCAGGACACCAGGTTGCCACCCAGAAAGACGGCGTAGCCGAAGGTGGAGCGCCGAGTGTCCGGACACCTGGCACAGTCGGCGTCAGTGTACACGACGACCTCGGTGGAGGGAGACCGGTAAAGAAGCAACCCATAGTCGACGGTGCCGCGGAGGTAGCGGAGGAGGCGCTTGAGAGCAGTCAGGTGGGGCTCTCAGGGATCATGCATGTGAAGACATATCTGCTGCATGGCATAGGTGATGTCGCGCCTGGTGAAGGTGAGGTACTGTAGTGCACCGGCAAGACTCCGGTACGCAGTGGGATCTGCCACTGGGTTGCCCTCGGCCTCTGATAGCTTACCCTGTGTGTCAACCGGAGTAGAGCAGGGCTTGCAGCCAGTCATCCCAGCTCGCTCCAGAATATCAAGAGTGTACTGCCACTGGTGAAGAAGAAGTCCGGTAGGGCGAGGCTCAACTGTGACCCCGAGGACGTGGTGGAGCACACCAAGATCCTTCATAGCAAACTCCTGCTGAAGTGAGGTGATGATGCGATGGAACAGTACCAGACTGGAGGCTGTGAGGACAATATCATCAACATAGAACAACAGGTAGGCAATCTTAGTTCCGTGGTGATAGATAAACAGAGAAGTATCTGACTTGGCCTCCACAAATGCAAGGGTCCCCAGGAAAGCAGCAAATTGAGAGTACCACGCCTGAGGGGCCTGCTTGAGGCCGTAGAGAGACTTGTTGAGCTGGCAGACCATGTCAGGACGAGAAGAGTCAACAAACCCCACCGGCTGGCTGCAGTAGACTGTCTCAGTAAGAGTCCCGTGCAGGAAAGCATTCTTGACATCCAGCTGATGCACGGGCCAGGAGCGAGAGAGAGCTAGCGAGAGCACCGTGCGGATGGTTGCCAGCTTCACCACGGGGCTGAAAGTTTCATCAGAGTTGACTCCAGAGCATTGAGTGAAACCCCGAAGAACCCAGCGAGCCTTGTACCTCTTAAGGGTACCATCAGCCCGCCGCTTGTGTGTCCAGATCCACTTGCCAGTGATGACGTTGGAGCCAGGCGAGCGGGACACCAGATCCCATGTCTGGTTGGCGAGGAGAGCCGCATACTCCTCTTCCATTGCGCGGCACCAGTGAGGGTCTGACAAGGCATCGCGAACGAAAGAGGGTACAGGAGAGACCTGCGGGTCGCTGGTCGTCGCCGTGAGAGCCCAGGGCCGCAAGGTACCAGCCACGTGCCGCGTCACCATAGGGTGAACATGCCGTGGGTGTAAGTGAAGGAGCGGTGGTGGTACACTGGTGGCACGACACGAGCAGCTGGGGGCCGCGACGGTGGTGTAGGTCTTGTCGGCGGAGACGAGGCCACCGGTGGTGACTGAGGAGGGACCATCGGTGGTGACTATGGCAGTGGCGTCGCCGGTGGAGGAGTGGCCACCAGTGATGACAGAGGTAGCGGGGCCACCCGCCCATGGTGCTGGTAGACGTGCACCAGCTGGGCGAACCGCGTAAGAGGTGCAACGTGCACCGGCTGCGCGACACGCGAAGCCCGAGGGGAAGCCGGCGTCCCTGGACCAGCGTCAGGCATAGGGGTCGCACCGGAGGACGAGGCCTCCGGACTCGGGCAGGGTGTAGGGCCAGGGGCGTCACCGGTGCGGCACGGGCCTGGCGGTGTGCACGGTGGGCATGGTAGAGCAGTACCTGCAGGAAACAACGGCAAAGGTGGCTGGACCACCGTGTCAGTGGGAAACAGACAGGAGAGGTCGAGGTCAGGGGCGGAAGCCGATGTGGTGGTGGTAGAGTAGGGGAAGACAGACTCATCAAACACCACATGGTGAGAGATGAGGACCCGGCGGGAGGTGAGGTCGTAGCACCGGTAACCCTTGTGATCCAGGGAATACCTGACGAAGACACACAGAGTCGAGCGGGGAGCCAACTTGTGAGGAACGATGGCAGTGGTGTTAGGTAGCACGCACACCCAAAGACACGAAGGTGGTCATATCGAGGAGGGGTACCGAAGAGAGCATGGTGAGGTGGAGGAGCTGGGCATGCAGTGGAAGGAAGGCGGTTAAGGAGATAGGTGGAGGTGTGGAGACTCTCAGCCCAGAAATGGGCAGGAAGTGATGCCTAAAGCAGAAGGGTGCGCATGATGTCATTGGTGGTGCGAATCATGCGCTCATCCTTGTCGTTCTGGGAGGAGGTATACAGGCAAGACATGCGTAGTTAGACACCGTGAGAGAGGAAGAAGGCACGGGAGGTGGAGTTATCAAACTCACGGCCATTGTCACACTGGACGACCTTGATGGTAAGGCCAAACTGAGTAGACACCCAAGCGAAAAAGTGAAGAAGAGTGGGGAATGCCTCAGACTTTGCACGCAAGGGAAAAGTCCACGAACAATGAGGGAAATCATCGACCACCACAAGATAGTATTTATAGCCAGAAATGCTCATGATAGGAGATGTCGAGAGGTCACAGTGTACAAGATCAAACACATGAGTAGCATGTGAAGAAGAAGACTCAAAAGGAAGACGAACGTGGCGGCCCAGCTGGCACGCATGACACAAGTGCTCATCGTGAGCCCGAGTACAACGAATGTTGGAACTACGACTAAGCTGCATCAGGGCATCACGTCCAGGATGGCCGAGGCGATGGTGCCAAGTAGTCGAGGAAGGAGTGGTGGCGAAAGCAGCTGACAAGGTGGACGACAAAGGAGGCAAAGCAGGCGCCAGAAACCAAAGAGTGTAAAGGGGCCCCGTGCTGTCACATCGGAGAAGATGACGCTGGGAAGCCAAATCTTTCACAGTAAGACCAGAAGAGTCAAATTTAATAGAACAGGAATTGTCAACTGTAAATCTACGAATAGAAAGAAGGTTGTGGACCATAGAAGGTGCGACAAGAACGTCAGGAAGACGAAAAGAGCCATGAGCGCCGACAGCACCCACGGACGTGACAGGAAGACACGACCCATTTGCGACCATGATGGACGAAGGAAGAGAGGAAGAAGGAGGGCTGAAAGTGCATCTAGCCCTTTAGTGGGTTTTGGTGAATTGATTGACAACATAATTAAAGGTCTAATAATTTTGCTAAGTGTTGGACAGAAAATTGATTATCTTATAAGTACTTGATTAAAGTGTATAAAGCCAAAATGATGTGTCATTGTTGTATAAGCATAAGACAATAATGCAAATAGAATTCATATAAAGGCCTATCTATTGTGAGATTTCTATGATTCATGTGGAAGCAAGCACATTGAGTTAGATAATGAGACATAAGGGATTACATATGGAATGGTCTCATATTTAAAGCTTGCTATATTGAATGAAAAGTGACTTGGTATATTTGGATTTACCTATATTTGATGAATAGAATCAAGTCACGTACTCAAGATGACATTGCTCAAGAAGAAAAATCAAAGTTGGAATGTTATCTCTCCTTAAAGTACATTGAAAAATTTGAACGATGATATTTGGTGATCCTAGCACCCCAAAGTTTTTTTGGATGGACGACGTTTCTACTCAAGAGAGCCTTCAAATTTTATCTTTGCTTGAGTTATAGGAAACGCCATACTATCAAGAGGGATACAAATTAGGTTGGTAATTCGAGGTCTAAAAGTGCTCAAGTCTATATTTAGAGCGTTTGAAGAATCACCGCTGCACTCACATCACTTAGAAAAGTCCTTTGCTTCAGCCAACCTGACCTACCGGAAGTACCGGGAATATTGGAGTTTTAAACCGGAAGTATCCGTGCTATTTTCTCAGAAAGTCGAGATGTGCAAACTTGAAGAAACTTTGTACTACCGGTAGTACCGGTTCTCCAACTGGTAGTACCGGTGCTCTCCGGTAGCACCGTATTTTATTAAAATTATACTCTAGAAGTATCGGGCATATTTTCACAAAGTCGAAGTCTGTGAGTTGGCATAGTTGTGTACTACCGGTAGTACCGCTGGTGGTACCGGTAGTACCGGCTATATACATATATTTATTTTTAGACCAAGTCGAAGGTGCCTAGTTGCGCAGGAAATGTACCACCGGTAGTACCGGTCCGGTGGTACCAGTATGTCATCCTGTGCACGCTCTGACATGACAACGGTCATATTTGGTGAGGTACCGGTAGTACTGATGGTTCCATCAGTACTACCGATAGTTGTTCTGGACAGACCATATATACCCCTCACCTCTCTCTTTTTGGTAGCTCTTTCCATTTCACTCATTCTTCACCTGAGAAAGAAAGCTCCCAAGTACCAACTCGCCTGCTCTCTCTCCTCCTTTGCTCCCAAACTTCAACCCCTCAAAGATTCGAGCTAGGGACGTGAGATTAGAGAGTGGAAAGTTCGATCTATGACTTGAGCACTTGGATTCCTCGTCTTGCCGGCTTAATTTGTGTTTGTTACTCTTGGGTTCTTGGAACCCTAGCCGGCTAGGCGTTCTTCGTGGCTGCCCATGTTGCCTCATTTGTGAGGGTGCCCTGAAGTGTGTGTTACCCTTGATTCTTAGTGAATATCTCAAGTTTACCTTCGTGGTTGCTTGAGGGAGGAAACCTTTGTGGCAATCTCAATAACGGGGACGTAGGAACTCCTTTGTGGGGATTGCCGAACCTCGGATTAAATCGTATGTCTTGCTGTGGTGGTAGCATCGACTACCCTTGTTCTTGTGTTCTTCGTGTTCTTCATCCCTACCCTCAAAGTTCATAGGTTGGAGGACTCGATCTATGATTTGATACAGTGAAACACCTCAAGAAGTTCAACACCTTTATCAGCAACATCAACAAAGGGGTGGTAACAATTGGATTTGAATTTACAGCTCATTTTACTCTGAATTTCATTTCAATTTCATAGTTTTATAGGCTACCGGTAGTACCAGAAGTTTGCATCGGTAGTACTGGTTTTTGTACTACCGGTCGGTGCTACTTCCGGTCCTACTTCAGGTAGGTATTTAACTTCCGCATTTGAGTTTGTAAGTTTCAGGTTTTTGATAATCGCCTATTCACCCCCCTCTAGACGACATCCTAGGTCCTTTCAAGTGGTATCGGAGCCAGGATCTCACTAAAAGCTTCACCGCCGTGAGAAAGGATGTCGATGCCTAATAAATCAAAGCTCGTGATTCTCCAAAATGATGGTTCAAATTTTCTATCTTGGTCTAATTATGTACTCAATATTTTTAGGACTATTAGTCCTCTTGTTGAGCGTATTGTGGATGCAAGCATCTCTATTTCTAAAGTTGATTGGAGCAACTATAAAAATATGCCCGAAGAGGAAAAGAGATGTGTGCAACTCAACGCTCAAGCAATTAATGTCATCTTGAGTACATTGAGTGCAGAGGTTCAAGCTGAGGTAATTTACAATGAAGAAACACCATCAAAGTGCGCATGTCATTTGGACGAGACTCATCGAGTTATATGGAAAGTCCAAATGTGATGATGCACATGAGCTCAAGTCATTAGAAAACATGCCCATTGTGTGCAACGAAGAAGCCTCACAAGACCTCAAGAGCACCGAGCTAGAGCAAGAATGCAAGTCAAGAATATTGCTCAAGACCGGTGGCAGCCAAGTGAGGAATCAAGTTCCACAGCTCAAGATCCTCACCACTCATGTCTCGTGGCCAATAAAAACGAAGAAGGCAACCAAGAATGAACAAGTCAAGGAGATTGCACATGAAGATGATCAAGAAGAAAGTGGTCTTGAAATTGAAGATTTTGATACCATTGATCATCTCAACAGCAAAGACAAGAAAATATTTGTCAAGTTGATTAAGAAGAATGTTAAGTTAGAAGAAAAGAATGAGAAGCAAGAACAATCACTTCAAAAACAAAAAATGTTTCTCATCTCCAAGTTGGAAGAACTAAAGACAATCAATGAGAGGTATACAAAATTATCTATTGAGCATGATTTAGCTACTAACTCTCTTTCTAGTGTCTGACAATTACAAAAGGACAACATTGAGCTAAAGGCAAAGCTTGACGCCCTCTCAAGCAAGTTCAACAAGCTTCATATCGAGCATGATCATCTCAAATGCTCACATGAGAAGCTAGTAGAATCACATGCTATGCTTGAAATAACACATGAGGTTATGACTACATTGGTAAAATCATCTCAACCTTACACTCACACACTCACTTGTACACAATCTCAATTGAATATTTCTTGTACTAATGAGTGTGCTTCTCAAGTAAGCCAATCTTCGATTGAGCTAAATCTCATAGAAAACAATGAGCTCAAAGAAGAAATGGAAAGACTAAAGAAAGATGTGATTTGTTTGGAGGGTAAGGAGAAAGCACAATCTTCTCAAGATAACCGTGATAACATGGTGAAGAAGCTTGAGAAGAGTTCAAATATTGCTTCCTCCAAATCCCAACAAAAGAATCACACTTCAAGCAATGTCAAAACAACCAAGAGCAAGAAACATGGACATGAGCGGGCTTTGTGTCCACACAAGAAGTTGGGCCATTCTACCAAGAATTGCCCCTTGTACAAAGAGGCAAGAAAGAAAGCCCAAGTTACAACAAGAAGATGTTATGGATGCAATGAGATAGGGCACTTGGTTGATGGTTGTCCCAACAAGCAAAACAAGCACAAAGCAAATCAAGGCCGCATATGCTATGCTTGTAAGAGAAAGGGGCACCTAAGCTACGATTGCCCAAATGGTAACACTCCTAAGTCGAACACATTTGTTTATGATAATATGCTTAGGAGGGCCACAAATGGAGTTAGCGCTAGCAAGACAATGTGTCCACCACAAATTAGAGCAAAAGTTATTTGGGTGTCTAAGCACTTGTTGACTAACTCAAAAGGACCCAACAAGAGTTGGGTACCAAAAAGTGCTTAGGATATTGATGTAGGTACTTGATGGTGAGATGAAGACTTCGGGGTGCTTGAGGAAGCAAATTGACAATATTTACTCAAGCTATCAACCAATTCTTATCATAATCTATTGTATGGTTGACCCGAAGATAATTTAATGATCATATTCTCTACTTCATCCTTTCCATTGGTAACAAGTACCTAATTTTAGTAGGATAGCCACTATGTGTGTCTAGTGCTAAATAGTTCACGAGTAGAAATATTTATGAAATATTTTAAGTGGCTAATTAGATTCATTTGATATATACTTCACTTGCCATATGGTGCTTTTAATGGTTCTTTTGTAGAGCAATACACTTGTTGAGATGTAGGTATACAAGAAATACTAAGTGCCAAATAGTGAATCATGAATGTTGTAAACAAAGTAGTTTTCAAGAACACTATTTTGGATGCAACTGAGTTCTTATCCATGAGATTTCACATATTCATTCTTATGATTATCTACACCTAAGTGGGTTGTGAGCATCTTTTCAACTCAATTCAAATATGGCATTTGATCATGTATTTGGTGAAAATAGAAATTGACTCCCAAAATTCTTGATAGAATCAAGTGCCTATTGCAAGTCATTCAAACTACTCATGGCACTCATTTAGGGGGAGCTCAATCTTTATTTTGCACCATTGTGGACTAACAAATTTATCTAGTATTTTTTGGTAGTATTTTGGATGAAATTTGTCTTACACATAGCATGATTACTTAACAAGAAAGGTCAACTTGATGATTGTCATGTCATATATTATCTCAGTGGTGGTTTTGTGAGCTCAAGGAAAAGTTTCATTCAAAGTATGGATATAGGGCTTAATACAATTGAATTCATTCATCAAGTTAAAGACAAGTTTAGTAGTTGCATTTTCAATCAAAAGAAAATGTCAAGAAGGCATGCATATCATTTAGAAAGCATGATATTGGTTGATCATGAGCTGCAAAGGTATATCTCTTGTTGATCATATACTTTTGGGTGCATATGAGAATTGATTGAATTAGATAAATATGCATATGTTGCTTGCTATGAGATATTTTGAATAGATTAAATGTTTAGTAATCAAATTTGAGTTGGTTTGAATGGATAAGTTCATGAGAAGACCTTTTAAGTGGAGTGAATATATATATTTCTTGTGAAAGTATTCAAACACATTAACTTCAAGTTTGATTCAGTTTGAAGAAGTATAGCTCAATGTGTTGAAATCTGCCCCACATTTTAAATCTGACTAAGCTGTGCTGTGAGCCATGTTTATGTGATCAAATTTTTTTGAATTGGCTTGAAATTTGGTGTGCATGCTCAAGAGTTATGGTATTAATTGACATAAAAGTTGCATGAGAATTGGATAAGAGATGTTTTAGCTTTGGAGTGAATCTTGTCAGCTATGGTAAATCAGTTCTCAGCACATAGTAGTACTGAAAGATGAGAGATCTGGTAGCAATCTACAAGGCAAATAAAGCTCAAATTTTCACAGCTACTAGATGACTTTGTAAAGAGCATGTCAACCAAATTTTGTGGTTTTTGGATATGTACATTGGTAGTTATGGATTAATCTTTGAAGGGGACAGAATCTGCCAGAAAAAATTAACAATCATTGGATTGATCAAAAGTCATTTTGATTAAAATGTCCTCAAGTTGGAACCATGATTATAAGTTTTTAGGAGACCTAACTGTGATCTTGAACTAATCTAGAAGTGATATATGATGGTTTACATGGTTATTCGATTGAGTGCTTTAGCACACACTTGGTACTCAAAACTGAAGATCAAGGGCAAGTAAGGTGAAGGCACGTATTGTTCATAGTTCAAGAACCCTATACTTGATGAGATTTTGTCATATATAGATTGTCAACTTCTCATTTTTATCTTATAGACATCTACATACTGCAACGGTTCCAAGTTCACCTTAAAATTGGATAAGAAGCTAAGAAAAATCAAGAATTATCAAATCTGTCTAGAAATTTTTGAATTATGTGATTGACTATCTTCAAGCATGGATTTGGAGATTTAAATACTAATGAATTAATCTAAAAATTTGTGAGCATGCTATACACATCTAGCACTTGTTGTTGTACAATTTGCATGAAGATTAGTTTTGAAGAAAGTCAGTTGAGACTTAGTTTCTATCAGATTTAGTGCTACAGTTTTTAGACCTTGATAATTTTGATAGAAATTTGATTTGGCTCACCAAAAAGGGTTCTAAATGAGCTAAAAGTTTTACACAAGTTAGATGACACATAGATTCCGCTATCTACCAAATTTCATATATATTGGACTAGTGGTCTGAGAAATATGGATCTTTCTCTTAGAAGGACAGAATCTGAAAAATGACTATATTCAATTGAATTAGATTGTAGCAACAAGGTTCAGTTGGCTCTTAAGTTGGTCATGTAAAATCATTTGAAAAAGAGAAGCATTAGTTTGGCCTATCCGTGTTCCCGAGGGCACCCCTCTCTTTCAAGAGGATTCGCGGCATGTCAAGCCCTGGTAAGGTTCTTCGCTTTACATCGAATTAAACCACATGCTCCACCGCTTGTGCAGGCCCTCGTCAATTCCTTTGAGTTTCATTCTTGTGTGGGATCCGTAGCTCAAATTAAAGCCATGAAACAAGTAGCTGGCAAATCAAAATTGGAACTAGCTCAATACGCAAAATTACAAGCCTTTGCACAATTCGCTATGGCTCCAAATCAGTTGAACTCAGACTACAAGTAGCAGCAGGCAGTTGTAACTAGTTAGACCAAAAAGGCAATCAGTTGCAGTATTTTAGAAATAGCAGTTGAAATCATTTGAATCTAGTTGACTTGAGTAGTTACAAGAAGCATCGATGAGTTACAATCAATTGGTACTAGCTGAAATCAATGGGAAGAAATTAGAAACATATGATGCTATTGGATTGCAGCGGCCTGAAGGAGTTTGAAACAAATGGAATATTGTGCAAACCTCTCTATTGACATCACATTATTGATATGCATCATAGTGCTTCGTGTACTCATGCATGCACAAATTTGGGGGGAGTTTAGCTTATATCTTGTGGGACTATTGGCTTCTTCCAAGAGTATTATATGCAGTCCCACACATGGGAAAAGGTGGATGGATGGTTCCTTAGATTCTTTGGGTGTTTCAAAAGGATGTCCCAATCCTTTAGTGGAACTGAATCTAAATGAGTTGGAGAAAACAACTAAAGATCAGAATTCCACTTCTATTTCTCCTCTCTAGATCTTATCAAGTGAACTTGATTCATCTCATTGATTACCTAAGATCTTATCAACAAAAGTGGTAACTCCTAGTTCACAATTTACAAATTTCAAATTTTACCTTTTTCTCTGTGTGTGAGTTGTTTTAGGTAAAGAAAGAACCAGGCACCTAATTTAGATCTTGACGCATCATAATCCACCATGAGTCATCAAGTGAAGAATTATGTCCATCTGAATCATGAAGTCTCACTTATGATGGTCATATCTATGTAGTGTTTTATCTACCTTGGTGGTGGTATGTTTTCTTGGCATAATCTCAATTCTTGTAAATTTATCATGCCTTGGCCAAGATATAGGGTGAACTCCTCATGACTCTTAAATCGATTCAAATGCATTTCACAAGTAATTCAAATACCTGATGCATATATTAAGGGGGAGCCCATCCTATGTCTTGTGTCTTTGAAGACTAACCTTTTCTTCTAGTGATTTGTGTAGTCTCTTGGTGAGAATGAGCTTCTCATGAGTATGCTACATTAACTCAATCCAAATTGGTAAAGTCATCTCTCATATTCATTTGGATTGCAATTTTATCTCTTAAGTAGCTACTCTCCATAATATAGATTAAATTTCCTTATTTGGACTTCATTGACCAAAAGTGCATATGTTCTTGCCTTCCACATATATATGTATGCACTGTCAAAAAGGGGGAATTTAATCTTTGTTATGAGGTTTTGCAATTAGTGACTTACATGTCTTCCACATCCAGAAGTCACTAGTTGTGAAGCTGTAGTTTGTGCAATTTGATGCTATCTCTTGGCTTTGTGAGCATTCCCTAGGTGATATTATGAGATACGAGCATTCATTCCAATTGGCATAAACTTGTGAAGACTACTTTAAATTGATGTCAAAATTGTGAAGACCATATTTTAGTTGATATTGGTGGATAACTTTTTAACTTGGTATATCAAAAAATATGTCTTCAATTGGTATCTCAAAATGACAACAAAAGCTAGCATTGGACATTCAATTGAGATCAAGCACAAGTGTGATATCTCCTTGAAGATGATGATAAAGAGAGATGGACACAGATGAAATTATCTTGCATAAAGAAGTACTAGTCCAATCAAAGAACTAAATCCAACTATTGAAATCACCTTCATGGTGAAAATTACTAGACTTAGAACAAAGGTGTATCGCTCCATGAACTCTTGTATTACCTTTGTGCATCTAGGCCCTTACATGCTAGTTCGTGCATGTGTATGCAATATTTTGGGTCACACCATAAGTTTATTCTTGTGGTGACGATTTGAGAAATCTTTAGATATTTGGTTCATACCTCTTGTGTCTAACTATGATCTAAGTGAGGTACGAACTAAATATGCTACTACTCAAGAATCTTGACTTAAGTTGTTGCATACCTTATGTGGTAGAAATCCTAGAAGAGAAGTCCTATATGCTAATCATTTACCCACCTCTTGCTCTCACTTGTCTTCCATGCATCATTTTCTCCTTTTGGCAGAGAGACCCTTTTTGGAGATTAATGCCAAAGGGGGAGAAATATTGGGAGATAGTGAGATTGATATGTGGATTGAAAGGGGTAAAGGAGGGCATATAAGATTTTTCAATTTTGTGTGGTGTATGCAAGGATAGTTTAAATTGATGCTTTTTGATAAGGATCATTTATGCTGGTGTGTGACATTCATGCCTTGAATGGTTTAACGTTTATTTTCTTTGAGTGCATGAACTATCATAAGCATCACAGTTATAATGTTACACCTTGCACCCCACGGATGCTAAGATATAAGAGAGTTTCCACACTTCATATTAAATATGTGCATTTAGCATTTGAGGCCAAAGTTTGAATTCCTTCAATGCACACATTTAGGGGGAGCTTACTATATCATAGGATTCAAAATCTTATTATTTATCAATCTCTTGTAAGCTTTAATTATGTTGTCATCAATCACCAAAAAGAGGGAGATTGAAAGTGCATCTAGCCCTTTAGTGGGTTTTGGTGAATTGATTGACAACATAATTAAAGGTCTAATGATTCTGCTAAGTGTTGGATAGGAAATTAATTATCTCACAAGTACTTGATTAAAGTGTATAAAGCAAAAATGATGTGTCTTTGTTGTATAAGCATAAGACAACAATGCAAATAGAATTCATATAAAGGCCTATCTATTGTGAGATTTCTATGATTCATGTGGAAGCAAGCACATTGAGTTAGATAATGAGACATAAGGGATTGCATATGGAATGGTCTCATATTTGAAGCTTGCTATATTGAATGAAAAGTGACTTGGTATATTTGGATTTACCTATATTTGATGAATAGAATCAAGTCACGTACTCAAAATGACATTGCTCAAGAAGAAAAATCAAAGTTGGAATGTTATCTCTCCTTAAAGTACATTGAAAGATTTGAACAATGATATTTGGTGATCCTAGCACCCCAAAGTTTCTTCGGATGGATGACGTTTCTACTCAAGAGAGCCTTCAAATTTTATCTTTGCTTGAGTTATAGGAAATGCCGTACTATCAAGAGGGATACAAATTAGGTTGGTAATTCGAGGTCTAAAAGTGCTCAAGTCTATATTTAGAGTGTTTGGAGAGTCACCGCTGCACTCACATCACTTAGAAAAGTCCTTTGCTTCAGCCAACCTGACCTACCGGAAGTACCAGAAATATTGGAGTTTTAAACTAGAAGTATCCGTGCTATTTTCTTAGAAAGTCGAGATGTGCAAAGTTGAAGAAACTTTGTACTAGCGGTAGTACCGGTTCCCCAACCGGTAGCACTGGTGCTCTCCGATAGCACTGCATTTTATTAAAATTATACTCCGAAAGTATCGGACATATTTTCACAAAGTCGAAGTCTGTGAGTTGGCGTAGTTGTGAACTACCGGTAGTACCGCTGGTGGTACCGGTAGTACCGGCTATATACATATATTTATTTTTAGGCCAAGTCAAAGGTGCCTAGTTGCGCAAGAAATGAACTACCGATAGTACCAATCCTACTTTCGGTCCTACTTCCGGTAGTACCAGTATGTCATCCTGTGCACGCTCTGACACGACAACGGTCATATTTGGTGAGGTACCGGTAGTACCGGTGGTTCCATCAGTACTACCGGTAGTTGTTCTGGACAGACCATATATACCCCTCACCTCTCTCTTTTCGGTAGCTCTTTCCATTTCACTCATTCTTCACCTGAGAAAGAAAGCTCCCAAGCACCAGCTCGCCTGCTCTCTCTCCCCCTTTGCTCCCAAACTTCAACCCCTCAAAGATTCGAGCTAGGGACATGAGATTAGAGAGTGGGAAGTTCGATCTATGACTTGAGCACTTGGATTCCTCGTCTTGTCGGCTTAATTTGTGTTTGTTACTCTTGGGTTCTTGGAACCCTAGTCGGCTAGGCGTTCTTTGTGGCTGCCCGTGTTGCCTCATTTGTGAGGGCGCCCTGAAGTGTTTGTATTACCCTTGATTCTTAGTGAATATCTCAAGTTTACCTTCGTGGTTGCTTGAGGGAGGAAACCTTTGTGGTAACCTCAACAACGGGGATGTAGAAACTCCTTTGTGGGGATTGCCGAACCTCGGATTAAATCATGTGTCTTGCTGTGGTGGTAGCATTGACTACCCTTGTTCTTGTGTTCTTCGTGTTCTTCATCCCTACCCTCAAAGTTCATAGGTTGGAGGACTCGATCTACGATTTGATGCGGTGAAACGCCTCAGGAAGTTCAACACCTTTATCAGCAACATCAACAAAGGGGTGGTAACAATTGGATTTGAATTTATAGCTCATTTTACTCTGATTTTCATTTCGATTTTGTAGTTTCGTAGGCTACCGGTAGTACCAGAAGTTTGCATCGGTAGTACTGGTTTTTGTACTACCGGTAGTACCGGTGCTACTTCCGGTCCTACTTCCGGTAGGTATTTAACTTCTGCATTTGAGTTTGTAAGTTTCAGGTTTTCGATAAGCGCCTATTCACCCCCCTCTAGGAGACATCCTAGGTCCTTTCAAGGGCGAACGAAAGAGAGTATACCAGGTTTGGGAGTGGTGTGGTAAGTAGCTCCCGAGTTGGCGACCCACTCTGGCCCAACACGTGGTGTCAGGGCCATAGTGCTAAAGGAGTTGGCCAAGGCCGCCGGGTCCCAACCGGCAGGCCCGGGCGAGGCGTCGGGGGGTGGAGTCCACGAGGATGCAGGGTAGGCACCAGGAGGTGGAGCCCACGGAGTCGCCGAGTGGAACCCCGGAGGAGCACCAGCGAACATGGCCGCCGGTGGGCGAGGCTCATCGCCGGGAGCCTGGAAGGGCCACATGGAGATGCGCCCCGACCACAGGTTGTGGAAGCTGGGCCAGGGTGCACCCCGTGGAGGCGCCGGCGCTGGTGTGTTCCCACGGCCACGACTGCCACCACCACCACGGCCCCCTCCGCGGTGACGGTGGGCACCACCGCCACGGCCCCCCACCCCCGCTCGGCCCGGGGGAGGAGGACCAAGAAGAGACGACGACAACGGAGTAGATGGACGAGGTGGGGGAGTAGCAGGAAGAGCAGTCGAGGAAGATGAGGACCTCGGTGTGGAGACCGACACGGCCTGAATGCCCTGAGTGAGCCCCTCTATGACAAGGTCGTCACGGACCTGCAGGAAGGTGGGGAAGGGTCGCTGCCGAGTGATCCACATCCGGAGGTGAGCGTAGCAGTCACTGAGCCTGCGGAGGATGTTGAGGACCAGGATGCGGTCCTCCACGGGCCAGCCAAGGTCGCCGAGGGATTCTGCCATGCCCTTCATCTTGCGGTAGAACTTGCCAACGGAGAGGTCACCCTGGACATTGCCCAGAAACTGCCCCTGGAGCGCAAGCCAGGCCTCGTGTGCTCCAACAGTGTTGCGGACGAGGTCGCGGAGGTCGAGGGAGATCGTCCCGAGGATCTAGGAGAGGACGATGCTGTCGAGGCACAGCCATGAGGGGTCTGGACCGCGACCGGGGTGTCGAGGAGGATGTGGTCGTCGAGGGCGTAGCGGCGGAGGGTGAGTAACACCAGGTCCCTTCAACGGGCGTAGGAGGGCGACTCGGGGTCAAGGACGACTGGGACGAGGAGCCGATGTTCTGAACACCCTCGGCCTGGTAGTGAAGCTGCGCCACGAGCGGATCGGCCGGGTCATGCTAGAGGACCGCGGTGTGGGACACGTGGTGGCCCGTAGAGCTGGAGGAGGTGGCCCCGACGTCGTGGGTGGTAGGGGGCGAGGTGCTGCTCCGCCTGGGTGGTAGGGGGGCGAGGAGCTACTCCGCCTCAGCTATCCGGCGGGCCAGTGCATCGGCCGCATTGCGCTCGCGCTCCCAAGCGAGGGCGACAGCACGCACACGGACCTCCCCTTCCGCAGCAGCAGCCCGGGCAACGACGAGGGCGGCGGCGAGGGCGGAGTCGGGGTGCGCCGCGGTGAGGGACGCGGGAGGTGGAGCGGGGAAAGTGAAAGTCCCAGCCCCTGTGCTCACCACGGACCCTGTGCCGGTGGGTGTAGGTGTCCACGGCGGCATGCCCAAGGGAGGGCCCTCTGCGCTCACAACCAGGGCACCGGTGGCGTCGGTGGTGGGGTCTGCGACGGCATCGTTGGGCTCAGCGTCATCGGTGCCATCCTCGTGGCCACCGACGCCCAGCTGCAGGTCGCCCGCGCCCGGTGGCTGGCTGCTGGCTCCTAGGTGCAGGCCGCCCGCACCTGCGCCCGGCGGCTGTTGGCCCGCGCCCGCGCCCGGCGGCTGTTGGCCCGAGCCCGCGCCGGTCAGGGCGCCCGCGCCCACACCCGCACCGGCCCCCACGCCCGCGCCCGCGGCCATGAGAGCAGGCGCGGCGCCGGGAGGAGGGGCGGGGTGCACCGGAGGCAGGGGGCCGGGCCGCGCCAGGAGGAGGGGGCTGGGGCCCCCCAGCTCCCGCGGCCGCCGGGTACAAAGGGACCGCGGCGGCACTGGGGTGGCCCGGGGCGGCGGCGGCGGCGCGCAAGCCGGTGTGGCCCAGGGCGGCGGTGGCGGCCATCTGTGCCCAGGTTTGGGAGGAGGGGAGAGGGGGAACTGGTAGAAGTAGGTGGGGGGAGGGGGAGGAGGTGGTGGCCGGCAGGCCATGGCTGCTCCGGCGGTGGTGGCGGCGCGCCGGCGAGCAGTTGCTGGTGGCGGCGGCGGCAGGGAAGGGGAGGGAGGAAAGACCTAGCTGGATACCATATTGCAAAACTGTGATTAGATTACTGGGCTAACCCTAAAAAGGTAGCTATATAGCAAGTCATACATGGGCCTCATGGGATATTTGGAATTTGCCGGTGTTAGCTTATAACCATTTTTATCATCAGCATATTGTGTTGCAGCTGATATTTTCCATGGCTCTCACAAGCCGAATGTTTTCCTTTTTTTGTTTCCACTGATGCTTACATCGTAGTACCTCATTGAAGCTGAACTAGTAGTTTCAGGTAGTGGCCTAAAATGCTCCTGAGAAACAAGCTCATAGAGTCATATGAAACAATTTTAAAAGCTGGTGTTTTAAGGGCCAAGAATGTATTCTTGATTTTTCCCATGTGTGGGTGGACTGTAAGCTGGTTATGAGAGTCCCAATATCTCCTTTTGTTTCAAGTTGTGTCGTAAACTCCAGATGTCTGGAGAACTCTTTTGTTGATGGCTGTGTGATTATTGCCAAATTAGACCTGCTGGCCTGGCTGCTGTGGTTGCTTTGGAGGTGCTGCCTCAGGTTCTGTTGGACATGGTGTCTGCTCTGAAGAATCTGAACCATGTTGCCTCAGGTGTTGTACAATGGCGTATCTGGCTCAGATGTTGGCTCTGAAGAATCTGAATCATGTTGCCTCAGGTGTTGTACAATAGCGTATCTGGCTTTACACAATCTGTATACTCAGCGGACTGCCGAGCCAAGTCACAATGGTTGTTGAGCAAGAAGAGTTGTGGAAGATGGGCAAATCCCAAGCTAATGAAGAAGTTGGGTAGGGCAGCCTTGCAGGTTGAGGAACAGTCTGTGGACTGCGTGTCATTCCAGCAGTACCAGGCGATCTTCGACAGCCCGCTCTCCGCCTCCAAATGAGCAGTGGCTATCGATGCATTGTGTCCGGTTGACGGCTACAACGGCCGTTCGTGCTGCAGGATTCCGCGTGAAGCACAGCACGTTGCCTGAGTGGTAATAGCAGCATCTGTCTCCGTAGCATCTGCTTTCTCGGTTCTTTTCTGTTCTTACTTCCAACGGGCAAGTTTTGCTACTTATGAGAAACGTGCTCCTTGAGCGCGGTCAGAAAAAAAGGTCCGCTCTATGAGGCAACCAAACACAATCTACACAACCACTTCGCATGAATCGATTTTTCAGGTTTCAGGAAGATCACGAGAACGAACTGTCAGATACTTTCGTAAGATAGAACAGAAGCGTCTTATTATTAGATACAGCTATTGAGTTGAGCGGGCTGCACTTGGGCAGGCTTAAACAATGGCAAAACTGAGCACCAAACGCTCTGAAACAATACTTATATGTAATGCCACATCCAGAATCAGTGACAATTTCCAGTGCAATGAACAAACTCCACTATACTCTCGTTAAAAAAAAAAGCTCCACTATACATTTTTTTTTCGCGAACAGGCATATATGCCTGTATTTTATTAAGAGGAATGGATGATCAATAGACCTATAACATAATTGACAGTGACCGGAGGCGAGGCGCCAACGGTAATTGTCAAGGCAAGCACCCTATGCTACTGGATACATCTGGTTTTTATTACAACTGTAACAAGCTTTGCGACCAAAGAGCCACGAACCCTACTACTGTTGAGTAGCCTGCCTCGCACCAATCATCAACCTCCTGGCGAGTGGACGCCGCGACCTGCCACACGGACGCGCTCTTGCCATTGAACACCCTGCTATTTCGTTCTTTCCATATCGTCCAAGACACTAGTAGCACTAAGGTGTCAAATGCTGGCCGAACCTCCTTTGCAACACGTCCTCTCCGATCCATCCACCAACGACCCAAGGCATCGCTGTCCGCAGGTATGAGGTCCTGCAGACCTAATGGCAACAGCAAGGCGTACCACAGCTGCCTGGAGAAAACACATCCGACGAACAAGTGGTCACATGACTC
>CM041628.1:14437688-14455016 GCA_023333625.1 Bothriochloa decipiens
CAGTGGACATTAATAAATGTAATAATAAGTGATTCAATGAAGCAACAGCAATACCTGCCCTTCTGGACCTCACGGCGCATGGTTTCAATCTGGGCGCGGACGGCGTTCATGCGCGCGAGGTTCTCCCGTAGGCTCTGGAGCCGGTTGACGAGGTCGGTGCGCGCCGTGTCGATCGCCTGGACGTTGGCGTAGACCTGGTCGACCTGACATGGGGAACGGCGGTCAGCAACAGAGGAGAGACGGGATACGTTCTAACTTCTATGGTTACGCTAACCCTCTTGGAAGGAGATAAATGGGTGCATCTTCAACAAAGCCAGCAGCCCAGCAGGTTGCGGAGCGGCGAGTTATTTACTCACAGGTGTGGAGGCACTCGGTGATGGTGGCGGCGTCGCGGAGGAGGCGGCCGCAGAGCGGGCACGTGAGGCACGCCGCGAGCGCCGACCGCTTCAGCATCACTACATCCGCGGCGGCTCCTCCGTCCCCTCCCACTCCCGCTCCAGGCGCCGCGGCGGCGTCGGCGGTTGGCGCCTCGCAGGCGCTCTCCATGCCGCCAGCCGTAGAGGGTTGAGCACGGGCCGACGCTGGGGTTCCCTCCCTCACGGCTTGCCCCGGCGTCGCTCTCGATCGCGTTGCTCGCAGCTTCGATTTCCTCGGCCGCGACAGCGACAGCGACAATGCGCCGTGCGCTTTGGCCTTTGGGGGGCTTTGGGTGGGGACGGCAACGGACGAGGCGAGACCGCGAGAGTGACGACGCGTCAAGCCGACCCGCTCGCCGTGACGCCGTGACGCCTCTCCAGGTTAAAACTTTTCAGGAAAAAATAAAAAAAACGTAATCCAACCTAGGAGGAACTAGGTAATTTTACATTAAGAGAAAAATAAAACGCGTAAATCTGTCCTGATGGGGAGCGGCTGCTTCCACACGTGGAAGCCAGCCAACTGGCAGGCTGTTGGAGTCCGTGCGCTCGGACAGAAACCACCGTCCGGCCGCGGCAGCGCGCGTCGAAAGTTCCCGCCCAAGTCGCGCGCAGGACAGCGGGCCAACGGTGCGTACGCCTGCTGGGTTGGCTTCTGAACATTCCCGCGTACGTGGCTCAGTGGTTATATGGAGCTCGTCGTAAATTAGGCATGCACACGCAAACTCTCCTTGCCCATGCTAGATGCTAGCTAGCTTGCGTCTTTTCTTCATTTTCTTTTTTGAAAGATCCGGCGAACCGGCTTTGGATTATATTAAGCAGGAGAAGCATAACCATCCATTACAAGCGTGAGAAGCGCTCCTCAAAGCAACCTAAGCTACCTGGGGCCAAAAAATCAAAACTGACTACTCGCTAGCATTGTTAACAACTATAGGAGCCGCCAAGGCTTTACAGTCAGCCATCCGTCATTGCTGAGTGGTGTCTTTGATCTCTTGAAGCATGCCGTCCACCGTCTTCCGTTCTTCCCTGAAAATAATCGCATTTCTTCGGCACCAAAGGCTCCATAGAGTTATAATGGACATGGTGTGCGCCTTTGCTCCTACCGTGCTCATAGTTTCTTGAAAACACCCCACCAGGTTTGCATGTTCCATGGCCGTCGTCCCCCTCCACGAAGCCGGCTGTAGGGAAGAACAAGCACTCCAGGCAGCCACAAGTTCCCATACCAGACAAGAGTAGGGACACTCGAAGAAGAGATGGTGCGCAGTCTCTAGGCTTCTTTCGCATAAGGCACAAAAATAGTTATTCTTCCATTCTCTCAATTGCAAGTGCGCTGATGTCCATAGCCGATCTTGTAGCAGCAACCACAGAAAGAATTTGCACTTAGCTGGTGCCTATGCCTTCCAGATTAGACATGGAAACACTGATGCTATCTGGCTTGCAAAATTGTATCATGTATGCTGATTTGGCGAGTACTGACCAGAGCTCTCCAAGGTCCAGGTGATGCTATCCTCTTCCTCATCTTCTAGCAGCGGAAAATTAGCCTCAATGTCCCTCCATAGCCTGAAGAAATCTCTCATGATGTTGCGATCTAAATCGTGCGCGATGTATTGTACCCAATTGTCTCCCTCCAGTGCTTCCTGTTGGACTCTAGGATCGATTCTATGTGCAGATCGAGTGGGTGTTCTTCATCATTTTAGAATAAGGTGGTAGGTCATCATGGTGCACCATTACGGTGCACCTTACAGAGGGAGAGAGAGACGGAGATGGAGGGGAAATAGAGACTCATACCGTCGTCGGAGTTGAGCTTCGCTGGTTCGTCGATGATGTTCTGCACATGGGCAACGACGGTCGGGGAAGGGAGTGACGCAGACGTCTCAGCGGCGGCGTGGACATCGGAGCAGAGGCGGCGGTGGAATTTCCGTCGCTGGCAGCACCCGTCTCGATCGGACTAGGGTTTGGACAGTGGGGTGGCGGCTGTCTGGCGAACCTCTCTTTTGTGCTCTGGCCCCACCTCCTATATATAGTGCTGAGTGACGGGGGGCCACCAGCCATATCACTGGGCTGGGCGTCCCCTATCAGGATGCGAGTCAAGACCCAATTAAGCCATTGGGCCTAATCGGTGGGAGATCAATTCCAACATTCTCCCCCTTGATCTCTCATCATTCTCGTCGTTCTTTGATTTCTTATTTCAATCTTCAATTCTAATCTTTCTTACTTATGTCCCATTCCATTACAGATTAGTGTATTGAGCGTGTCTTATCGTCACAGCAATTAGTGCCATTAGACTAACAGCCACAACACACTTTCTCCGTTCTGAAAACGAAACTCTCTTCTGGGCCCCTTTATTGTCCGGAAATCATAGGCTATACATAAGCCCATGTCGACTGTGTGTCCTCTGAACACACTGGACGGTAAGCCTTTTGCAAGCGGATCCGCAAGTTCTTTCTTATTACTTATATGTTCAGTTCCTTTAAAATGATTCCGGACTCTCTCCTTTACAATGAATACATTCATATCAATGTGTTTGGAAGCACAATTTACCCGTTGTCATAGGAGTAAAATACTTAAATGGTTGTTGCTGTTGTCAACCACTATCAACTCTGGGTATAGGTTATCTTAACCATTTCGCCTGTCCTCTAAGCCTCACAATATTTCATTGTATAACTTTGCATCATTCATGATTTCACAATTGTTTCTTTGGAGCTTTTCCACAGTAAAGCTCCGACAATGAGTGTTAGTGATTGTGGATTTCACTACATATCTCGCTGAACTTTCATATTTGTACCCAAAACTATTTGGAAGTACTTGATCTTTCTTATTCAATATGAGACTATAAATATTTTCAATGCATTCTTTATTCTATTTCAGTGATCTATACCTGGATTGTACTTCTGCCAAAATATCCCGGATATATCAACTATGTCCGGGTAAGTTCTTACTTATTCAATTCATCAAGCTTCCAACAGCTGAAGCATATAGGACGTCCATTTGATCAATCTCATTTTAGTTCTTCAAAGCATTTAAAATTCCAAAAATCCATTACCCTTGACTATAAGAACATGCATAGGTTTTCTTTGTATGCATACTTTATTTCTTCAGAATCTTTTCTAAGTATGCCTTTATGATAGTTCTAATACCCCTCTTCTTCTATCTTGATGAGTTTCAACTCGAAAGATTCTTCATGGAGATTCTCTCTGTCAGTAGATTAACATCACTGCTAGTAAGCAAGATGTCATCAACATATAGAATTGGGAAGTGAATTTCCCATTCATAAACCTTGCATAAATGCAATTGTCCTCTATATTCTCTTCAAAACCAAACTTTCTTTGATTCATCAATTTTAAATTCTATTTTCTAGAGCCTTGCTCTAATCCTCAAATTATTTCTTCAAGCAACATCCCTTATGTTCTTTTCCATCCACGACAAAAATCCCTTAGGTTATGCCATGTAAATTATTCATATAAATCCTTATTAAGGAATGTCATCTTTACATCTATCTGATGTGACTTTAAATCATAATGTGCCACTAACATAGATTCATTCTCTTCGTGTGAATCTTTCATCACAAGTTACGCTATATATCTTTCATCGTTCCCTCCAGAGCCACATTACGTCTTGTAGACCCATTACAACCTATTATTTTGGCTCCATTAGAAATTTCTTCTAAAACCCGAACATCATTGATATTTATCAATTTCATTTCATCTATCTTTGTTTCTTACCATTTGGACGAGTGAATGTCTCTCTTGGCTAAGAGATGAGACCACCTTTTATTTGAATTTCTTTATCAACATTGACTTCACAGTCACCAAAATAATCATTTTTCTCATTCTTTAGATCTACTAGGCCTTGTGGCACTTCTTTCATATGGGGCTGTTGTTGCTCTTCATTGCCAAGAGGCAATTATTCTATAGGTTTCTGTATCACATGATGTGGCAGAACCTCCTAAATCATATGGCCCATACGCATGATTATTGTCTAAACAGACTCCAAATAACCATGACTATGTTCCATACGACTTAAAAAGTCTGTCGGGTAAATCCCGAATCATCCATAATTCTCCGAGCAGGATCAATCGTTATAAAGAGACATTGCAGTATTACAACAGTTTGATATAAATAATATACATCGGAGTAAAATAGCGAAAGGCTTACAATAACATAAGTTTACAAACCTTTGAGTTTCAAATATTTACAACCATAAGTTTAGATTGTACAAACCATAATAGTAGTGGAGTAGCAGTAGATAACTTTATTACAATACCAAACAAAAAGCTCTGCCCAAGAGCTAAACATCTTACTCGTCGTCACTTTCCTCGACGACTATCATGCAGCAGGATGCGAAGCATTCCTGCCCATGATGCTCACCTGCAACAAGGGTTCAACAAACCCTGAGTATAAAAGTACTCAACAAGACTGACCCGACGAAAAAGAGGGGTGAAGACTCAAGAAATGCAGGCTAGAGGGACAAGGTAAGGCTTGTAAGAGATGAGAAATTTTATGGAAAAGCTTAACAGAAAGAAAAGTTTGCTTGGATCTAGCTCCAATTACCAACCAACTTCATTATTAAACCTTAATCATTGTTCAAGTTGTTACTACGATGATGAACACCGATCGAGTCTTCTTCTCCGAGAAGCAACGGCGATTCGAATCCATTTTCATACCCAGCTAGGACCTAGGTCACTGGGATACGGAGACTTTAACTCCGATGCACCCCAGATGAACCGATATACCGGGATAACAACCGCAACCATATATCACCACATGATACACCTGAGCTCTTCGGCCCCGTGTACCGAAATACATGGGAACTTAAACCCACAGTATAACACACTATGACATATGTGGGGACTCTGGCCCACTATATGTTACTCCATGATATGCATGGGGACTCTGGCCCACTGAATATCACTTCATGCATGTGGATTTCTAATTTCTCGATGTCACCAGTTCACCAATGGACGGGACCTAGGGCATGAACAGACGAAAACACTACAGAGGGACTCCATTCCCAGTGCAAGTTAGCCGTCCGGACTCGATTTATTAACTAAAAGCATGATTCCAACAGATAAAACCAAACTCATCTTTTTCATTCTTTTACCTCTGAACATTTAATTAATTAAGCAGGGCTAAGCATTACTACGCATCTGTTTGAACAGGTAACAAGGAATTATGGATATAAGACAGGTAATGCATTTGGTGGGTTTTCACTCAACTCCTATTACTTAATGCAACATATCATAACTGAAACAATAAAACTTTTATAAAATAGAATAGGGTTTGAATGCATCCGGGGCTTGCCTTGGTATTCGGGGTAGACGATCTCGAACTCTGGATCAACTCCTGATTCCTGAATCTGCTCGTCCTTGGGATCTGGTGCGACAACGTTAACTCTCCGTTAACGAAAACTATTCGATAATTGATATACTTTAACATGATGGAATAGTAAACATGATGCTTGATGGATGCAGGATCAAATTAAGGACTTGAGTACAACTTTTTTTCATGATAAAGTTGCGAGCCAACAAAACTTTGCTTATCAAGCTCATTAGGGTTAACTACGCCATTTAAGAAATTAATTAAACACATGAAATAACGTTGATTAAGCCCTAATGACATGATTAAGATAAGCGCAAATAATTAATTAAAGTGCCAAAGGTCATTAGGGTTAATGACCCAAGGTCATCAATCAATCCTAAAGTCAAACAAATCCTATAATGATTGAACTCAATTAAAGGGATTAATTAATTATTTAAAGGCATTAAATAAAGGCATAAAATTAAAGTTATCAAATTAAGCCCAAAATTTTATTTTGGAAAGATCTTAGCCTAATTAGATGGCAAAACAAATTTCAGAATTAAAAGCCAAATATTTTATTTATTAAAAATCATTGAAGGTCCATTTTTCAATTAAAAGGGCTGATTTTAATATATGCAAAAATACTCAAATTTAGCATTTTATATTTTTCCTAGGTAGATGACATCATAAAGAACACACAAAAATTTTTAGAATTTTTGAAGCTATATATGAATTACTATGATTTTTCAAAGAAAATAGCATTTAAATCATTTTCTGAAAAATAGAAAAAAATCGGCACAGTACTCCCGCGCTGACCGACGGCCCGCCGGCGGTTGACCGGCGATTACTCGCCGTCGGCGAGGTCTCCGGCGACCGGACTTGAACTATTGGGCTCAGCTTGGCACGGGGAGTCGATCAGGGTAGCTAACGGCGCGGCGGAGCGGCGGCAGCACCCACGCCAGCAGTCATGGCGGCGCGGCAGAGCTCGGGCGCGGCGGCGACGCTCACCGGAGCGGTTTCCGGTGACGGCGAGCACTCGGGCGAACACAGGGCACTCAGGTGAATACACTGGGCCAGAAAATGAAGTCGCTCCTGAACCCTAACTCGAATAGCCATGCGCGCGGCGGCGCTGGCAAGGCATGCCGGCGGCGAGCTTCGATGTCCGGCGGCTACGATGCAGCAAGGCTGAAATTGATAGTGCAAACAGTTGCAGGAGCTCACCACGGTGCTGATGCACACGTTAATGGAGGCTCGGAGTAGCTGAATCGAGCTGCGAACGACGGCGATGATGGCAGCGGCGGCGCTCCGATGGCAAGGTCGGCGTCACCAGAGTTCCTGTGGACCATCAAGCCGGCCAAGGTGCGCATAAGAGGCAGGATAGCATGGAGAACATGACAGGAGGGTCAAAGAGAATATATTTTCACCCTGTGCGGCGGTCGACGACGAAAAAGCTTGCGGCGGCTCGGCGACCGGCCGTGGAGAAGACGACGGCGCGCGGGCAGCTCGGGCGAGGAGAGCCAGCACGAACTAGCTCAAATTGACCGTGAGGATGTGGCAGAGCTATTGGCAAGAGCAATTGGACAGCGATGAATCGACGACGGCGAAATCGAGCGGCGGAGCGAGGTCGTCGGCGACGGCGGCGGGGAGAAGAAGGAGAGGAAGACGGCCACGGCTGAGCTATTTATAGGGAGGAGTCGATATCTGGACGGTCGACACGACGAAGATGAAGTTTCACGCGTCTAGGAGCGCACTGGCGGCCGAGCAGGTGCGGCGGTGGACGGCGGCGCGGGTTGAGAAGCCGACGATGGCGCCCGACGATAGGTTTCGGTACTGTTCGCAAAAATTACAAAAATGCCATTCGTTTGAAAATATAAATTACTCCAAAATTTATATAAGAACATAAAAATCTCTAAAAATATCATTTGCATAACTTTTCAATAGCTACACTTTTTATTTAACTGGCATCCTCAAATTCTGTCTGGATTTTGAAATTTGAATTCAAATTCAAAAAGGGGATAAAACCCTAGAAACAAACATTTGAAATTACTTTTGATTTTTCAATAACACTTGAAAATCTTCAAAACTATGAAATGTTTAAATTTCCAAACCAAACCTTTTTTATATACAAAATTTTCCAAAATTATGCATAATTTTTGAATTATGGTTTTAAAATTAAAAGGGGACAAATGTTGGAAAACTGTATTTTTAAATTCATTTGAAATTGCTTTTGGAAACTTGAAAAACTTTATATACCAACTTTGTAGCTCTTGTCAAGATCTACAAACTATTTTTTTAGAGTATCTCCAAATTCTTTATAGATTTTGAATTAGAGAAAAGGGGTAAAACTAGGTTTTAGGATAAAGGGTTTTTGAAATTGAAATCAAACTCGATTAGGTTTCTAACTTAATTGGTTGGTCATTAGTGATCACAAACATTATCCAAGGACATGTTTAGGTCATTGACCCAATGACACCCTTGGTTGACCAAATTGACATTTGAAAAACACTTTATAGTTTCCAATTTGAATTTAAATTTGAATTGCAAGGCTTGAGAATAAGCTTTGAAACCCAAATTCAACTTCAAATATGAAAACAAATTTTTAAGGGTTGAACTTAAGTTTATACACTATGCTTGACACTAGTGTAAACACGGTTTACACCTCAAGTACATAGAATATAAACCAAGTATTTGCGATGACATTCAAACTAGGGTTTTATTATTTCATGTGACAAAACATTCCAGAAACACAATCAACCTATGAAATTTAAACTTGTTTTTAGTCGATACACATTAAGGTTGACTTAAGCATGAATGCTTTGAAGTGCATATGATGACATGGCATGTTTTAGTTAACATAATACTGGAGGTGTTACACATGATCCTTATTTACTTATTCATCTTCATAAAGAGCAAACAACAGGTGTTATATATGTCATACAACATCAACAGGTAAGTGGGCATTTAACCCTATTTCTATTCAATTCTTTAGATATTTACATACCATGCTCCCCCAGATTACTCCATCCTTTGTAAGGATGGTGTATCTTCAAATTTTTTATTTGGGTTTAATCCGTCATAACTTTTTACGATGCTTTGAGCACCGTTTTAGTATCTCTCACTGTGCTATCTTCCTATTGGAACCATAAAAGGTTTAGGAATCTAGCTATTTCTTTACTTAGGGGTATTATTATTGTGACTGTTGTACTCCCTCAACGATCACATTCATCTTTTATAGATCACTCTTCTTCGTATCATATTCATCTTCATATCACATTTATCTCTTGTTCATAATGTATATCATGCATCACATTGTCAAAAAATATAGGGGAGTATCTTTCTTGATTTTCTGTTTCTTTCTTGATTTTTTGTTTCTTAATTGATCTCACAAATCTCCCCTCAAATTGTGGCAAGAACTTTTCTGCCATAATTTCGAAACTATTCAAAATTCTTGTAAATGAGGAAACTTTCATTACTTACTTCATCCACATGACTATGTCATACAAATAAGGTTACTTCATAAATCTTTTTAGGAGTACACTTTCTTCATCCCACTTCAGAGTCATTCAGTACTTCTGCAAGTCACACTTGCATGTTATTCTTGTCATTTGGTTCATATGCAACTTTCTTCTTCCACATGCAGGATAAGTTTTGTCGATACATTCTGTTAAAATCTCCCCCGCCATGCGAGATAGTTCCCAATAATAGGACATCAATGACAAAATTGGTTTTCAGGACATATTCAATTATTAAATTCAAAAAGTAAATACAAATACTCTTTAACACACATACTTAATCTAACGTTGTTCAAATTAAACATGCGTATAACTCATTATATTTCATATCAAAGTGATTTAGAATGAAAAAAATTAAAATACATTTGTTAAACTACATTCTTATTGCACATAAAAGTCATTTCTTAAACTAAACTCTCATTTGTTCTATCTTCTTTTCTTAGATCAATGCACTGAATCATCCTTTTCTTTCAATCCATCCATTTAAGAGAACACTGCCCCTTATATGATGGTTTTCTTTAATGCAAAACTTGCACTTTTCATCTTCTGAGTCATAAGTACCCAGCTCATTCTCTTTTCTGCCTTCAAAGACAGTAAGTTCTTTATCTGAAAACATTCAACAATAATCATCGATAATGCTCATTAAACCTTAGAATCTTTATGTTCTATTCTATATCACCGTTGGGCGAAAATAGAATAAAACAATATTCTTCTATATTAATTCCACATCACCGTTGGGCAGAAATGGAATCAACATATGAAATTCAATTATCTTAGTAAAATATATCTCCTCAAAATTAAATTTTCTCATTGATTTAAATTTTAATTAGAGGATAATCATCATTGTTACAGCGAAAACATGATACATTCTTTTCATTTCATGAGCATTTCTTTATCTTTAAATTCTCTCTGAAAAATTGGTCATTGTAATGCAAAATTTATCAGAGATTCAAACTTCAAATTCAAACTTATAATATTTTCTCTTTCATATTCTAAATCACCATTGGGCAGAAATAGAATAAAACATCATTCTTCTGCATTAATTCTAAATCACCGCTGGGCAGAAATAGAATCAATGCATAAATCGTAAAACATATCATGATATTGCTATTAAACAACTTTGCTCAGAAAATAACAATACCATAATTTACTGAATTCTATTAACTTTTCTTCAAATCAAATTCTCTCATTGGTTTGAATTCAGTTAGAAGAATCATCATCATTGCAGCGAAAACATGAAAAATGTCTTTTTAGTTCATTAGCATTTCTTGAGATTCATCGAAAATCTAAACTTCAAAATTCAAAACTCATAGATAATCATATAATATTATAATATTATTATTATCAACGTTGGTCAGAAAATAATAATATCATAATTCAATATAATATTCTTATTCTCAAAATTGAATTCTTCCGTTGGTTCGAACTTAATTAGGAGATAATCATAATTTTCTTTGCAGCAGAAAGCATTATTAAATTTCATAATTCTATTTTTTCTAGAAACTCTTAACATACTATGCCATTCTCTCAATAAAATTATCGTTGGATAAAATTTGTATAGAGTTTTGATCAAAAAATTCAATTCAAAATTCTTTAAAATATACCAAAACTGTTTCTGGAAAAAAATAAAACAAAATTCTTGTCTCTTTTACTATTCATGGCCCGAAGGCCTTTCACGCACGCGGCCGATGGGCCAGCAGGAAAGCGGTAGCAGCAGTGCAGGCCAGCAACAGCGGCCTGGGCCGAACAAGCAACTGCGCACGGCCCTTTTCTTTTCCTTTTTTTATTTCACCTAATCCTGCGGCCCAACTAAGGGCCACGGCCCGTCTCGCACGTGCGCCTGAGCGCTGCCCAGCGAGTGCTACAACGCTCCCCGCGCCCAGCCCGCAACGTGGGCCTAGGCCGGGTAAGCTCTCTCCCGTGTGGGCTCAGAGGTGGCCCGATTGTTTCTGTCCGTCGATCTGAATCCGGCGGCTGTCCTTCGATCTCGGAGGGACAAAACCGGTAGGCCGGTCGCCCTCCCCAAAAACCTAGGCCACTTCCACCCCTGCCTTTCTTCTTTCTGCACCGTGATTCACAGACCTTGGTCCGCGGCGGCGGCGGCGATGGGACGACGTTGCGGGAGTCCTTCCCGGGCGGCTCCCCTTCTTCTCTTTCCTCTCTTCTTTCTACTTCCTGCGCCGCAGCGAAGATGACGGAGCAGATTCTGCGGCCATTCGTGGCGGCTCGGAGGAGGATGGTGGCGCCACCGTAGGCCCTCTCGCCGGCGTGCGCGTTCGCCCAAGGGTGAGCGCGCCGACGTCGAGTGGCTCTGCGATGGTGCCCTGATCCCGGTCCCGGGAAGCGCTACGCGGTAGTGACCGCCTCTCCCTCTGGTGGCTCTGCTTTTCGCGCGCCGGTGAGCCTGCGGCTCTGCCGGGCTTCTCACGCGCCGTCGACGGACGGCGGCAGTGGGGACTGCAACGGGTGAGTCCAGGTAGGTCCCTGACCAGCCCGTCCTTTTTCATTGGGTTAGGATTTTGATTTGAAATTGATTTTCTCGTTCTTTTCATTCCCCTCACCATCCGATCCAACCATCGGTGCCGTTAGGGTTGGGGTTTCATCCGGCCAGCGAGAAAACCGAGGTGAGTCCCTCCCCTGGTCCAATTCGACCTTTTTCCTTTTGCCCGGTTAGGGTTTGGAGAAACTGCCGAATCAAAATTCGTCTTTCTTCTTTCTTTTCCCGACTCATATCCACATCTTAAACCCTGGAGCTGATACCATTGTTGGACTCTAGGATCGATTCTATGTGCAGATCGAGTGGGTGTTCTTCATCATTTTAGAATAAGGTGGTAGGTCATCATGGTGCACCATTACGGTGCACCTTATAGAGGGAGAGAGACGAAGATGGAGGGGAAATAGAGACTCATACCGTCATCGGAGTTGAGCTTCGCTGGTTCGTCGATGATGTTCTGCGCACGGGCAGCGACGGTCGGGGAAGGGAGTGACGCAGACGTCTCGGCGACGCGTGGATGTCAGAGCAGAGGCGGCGGTGGACTTCCCGTCGCTGGCAGCACCCCTCTCGATCGGACTAGGGTTTGGACAGTGGGGTGGCGGCTGTCTGGCGAACCTCTCTTTTTTGCTCTGGCCCCCACCTCCTATATATAGTGTTGTGCAAGGGCTGGGCGTCCCCGATCAGGACGCGAGTCAAGGCCCAATTAAGTCATTGGGCCTAATCGGTGGGAGATCAACTCCAACACTTCCTTTACCGTCCTGCTCATTCTTGTTCTATGGGCGTACAGATTTGGGTGTAGAGTAGCCGGGGCTCGTCCACGAAGCCAGCTCGAGTTCCAGAAGGATGCCGTTCTCCCATTTCTGACAGTCACAAGTGTGGCCGCATTGAACAACGCCCTGTCAGTCTCATCAACTGGAAGCTCAGAGCCATTCCATGGTCGATCAGGATGCGTCCATTGGTACCAAAGCCACCCAGTCGCAATGCCCTGCTAAAGCATTCCAGATCAATTATTCCGAGTCCACCGTACTCCACCGGCTTGGCCACCGATGTCCATGCAACCTTACACTTGGCGCCGGTGACCTCTTTGTGACCTCTTTTCTTCATTTTCACGAGTACGTGTACACGTGCATTTTTTGTTTTCTTTTTCTTTGCCAACACAAATGGGCCACGGCTGTATCTTATGATATTTTATATTAGTAATTATATCACTGTGTGTAGACTTTGAACCGTATACTTAACTCACATATACATCAAGTATGAATTTTAGGAAATATACATGGAGTCCTGTTACAACAAAGTTGTTCAGCATGAAGAACCAAGCTAACTGTTAGTATATTACATATGGCATTATGAAAACCTCATAGAACATCACATATTACATCATGGAACATCAATAATATATCATGTCCTAACACAAAAAAACGAGGACAAATATACAAACCTTTCATAAGGGCACAACAAAAAAACTTTGATGAGTAATAGTGGCACAAACACAAAGATGGACAATTATTTTTTATAAAAGGACAATAGATAAAATTTTCTCCCTAAAACGACACAATGACAAATACAATGGACAATTCTTTTTTATCGAAGGACAACTAGACAAAATTTTCACCCTAAAACGGCAATAAAAAAACTTTGATGGGTAATAGCGGCACAAACAAAAAGACAATGGACAATTCTTTTTTATGGAAGGACAATAGACAAAACTTTCTCCCTAGAACGGCACAAAAACAAATACAATAGACAACTCTTTTCTATGAAGAGACAATAGACAAAACTTTCTTCATAGAACGGCGTAAGGACAAAGCCAAAGAAATAAAAATAAATATATAAATAAATGAAGCATGGAAAAGAAAAATAAAAAAGAAAGGAAAATGAAATGAAAGAACAAGAAAAAAGGAAAACCAAACTTCTCCATGTGCCAAAAATAGTAATAAAGAAAGAGGAAAAGAAAAAGAACATGGAAAAAGAAAAAGAAAAGAATAAATAAATAATCACATAAAACATATAATAAATATAAATATAAATTAAGCTATAACAAATGAAGCACGAAATAAAGAAGAAAACAAGAAAGGAAAGAAATAGAAGAGAAAAAAAAGAAAACATGATACGTACCTAGCAGTGGTGTGGTGTGTCATGTGCACGAAATATAGGACGCCGATGCTCTGTAGGAGTTTCCGTGTCCAAGCAGTGGTCTTGTGTACGTGGGCCACGCTGCACTGTCCGTCAACCATCGATCCAATAGCATGAGGCGGGAAGTTCGGCGCGCGTGGGGCGGGAGATTTGCGCGGGATGCCGCTCGGCGCGTGACTTCTGTCCGAGCGCTCGGACGCGAAGAATCACCAACCACTCATTTTCGAAAAAAAAATACGTTGAAATTTCTCTATATTTCGTCAAAGCAAATCATTTTTTGGTCCAGCCAGAGAAATCATTTTTTGGTCGAGCCGAGAGTTTTTTTTTATCTTCTAGTATTATTCTTCCAAACTTTATGGTGTATGTATACCTTAAACATTTAAAATATTATATAAAGCAAAATATTTGTTTTCAGATTTATCTTTCTGAATGAACTAAATGTTGTAGCCATCACGGAATGTGAGACAAAAAGACCATCTAAAATCCAAAAAAATACATAAATTTTAAAAGTCATATTTGGAGATAAAAATCCAGTCTTACAAACGAGTGAGGAAAAACTCGGAGAAGTTTTCTTTTTCTGACAAAAAATTTGCATCTAGATATAGGAGTATACAGTACCATTGGCAAATATCTTCAGAAGGAAGCAGGTCAAAGATGTGTGTGTGCCCAGATTGAGAATTAAGGGCACTTTATTTATTACCTCTTGCCATGGAATACAAGAAGTCGTTAAGAATTAGTGATAGTAAATAAGGTCATTAACTAGCAATAAGTAATAAAACATTAAGCTTTCATTAAGTTTTTGTGTTGAAGGGAACAAGTCTTGCCTTGGACTCTATATAGTAGTATTACGGCATCCCGTACAATTCCCCTTTCTGAGACATGCAGCCAGATAACAAACTTGCTACTCGATCTCTCTCCCTCCATATTACATAGCTTCTGAGATCGCCATGGATTTCAGTTGCTTTCAGCCCCACACGGGGATTAGTAGTTACCTGCCATTTGATTCGTACATGCAGCAAAATGGACGCTATGAGCTCCATCCTGTTGATCATCATCCATTTGAAGTTATCGGGGACTACAGGTCTGCAACCTTCAACGACCTTGGACACCAGTTCTTTGCAGAAACAGAGATCAAGAAGCTCATGTTCAACCATGCTTCATCGTTCGGTCATAGAGGTGGATCTCAACTGCCTCTGCTGACTCCCAAAACTGAGGTTTCTCATCTCATGGACAGTGGCCTAGGATCATTTAAGGAATATGAGATGAATGGCAGGTTTCTGCCAAGAAAGAAGACCTCTGTGAAGAAAGTCAATGTTGTGAAAGGGCAGTGGACACCAGCGGAAGATAGGTAAAAGTTAAAATCTATCGATCAGTACTTTCTTCCTTATTCCTCCTAAAAGTAGAAGTCATCTACTGTTTACTGTAATTCATGAATTGTTCTCTCTCTCTCGTCTATCACTGAGTTTTGGAAAATTTAACAGGAAGCTGGTAAAATTTGTGGAACAATTTGGACTGAGGAAGTGGTCTTACATAGCACAACTGCTACCAGGAAGAGTGGGAAAGCAATGCAGAGAGAGATGGCACAACCATTTGAGGCCAAACATCAAGGTAAACTTCTTCCTTAATCAGTTCAACATTTTTCGTTGCTGAGCACATCCTTCGGTTCAATGTTAATACTATTCTGTTGCTTCTTAACATGTAGCAAACTATGCATTCTTATCAATTTATATAGTACTCCCAGTGCTTCTTTTTATAAGTCTGCATTAGAATTTGGAGAATTCTTTAGAAGTGTACTTCTACCATCTTAAAATATATCATCAATTGCTACAACATCAATCTGTATTTTGAAGATGTTTATATAGGATGTGAATCTAGAGATACAAATTTTATCTGCAAAGCATGCACATATTTTGAATAATTGTTGGTCAAACTTATTTATGAAGTCTGACTTTACTGAATCCTAATATGCCATATAGTTCAAGACGAAGGAATTAGTAGTTACCGTATTGCAGTGCTGGACATTTCTTTATTTGTTTGGCCGATTCTCTGATTTTTTTTCTTTTTTTAGCTTAGTGCATTTATTGTAGTAATATTAGAACGGTCATAGGTCAAACATGCATTATGGGCGCAGTAAACTCTAGGAGTTACTAGTCAGCCTTAGTAGCTTTTTGTTGTGCATTGAGTGCCTGAGAGGAGACTGGGATTGAGATTAACCAGAGAGATAGGAACACGCGTGAGAAGTCACTTGTTACTATGGTGCATACCATATGCACGGTAATTCTTTCCCTGTGTTTTGGGTTTGTACACACTCAAATAAGTATTCACATTAAAGTACAATATTATTTGGGAGTATTAGTTATATTTTTCTCAAGTAGTAAACGAGAAGGAATATTTTAATTTTTAGCTTGAGATTGTGTAACAAGTTCAAAAAACTGAATGATAGATGGTCACAACAATGAGAAACCCCCCTCCCTCTCTCAAAATAAATAAATAAATAAGTAATAAATGAAATCTACGGGGTTAGCCAATCGCCATTAGTAATTGGGAAATTCTTTATATAGAAAGAAAATAGGGGAAGGACAAGAAATTCAATGCTTGAAAACGGCCATTCAGGTTTCTATGTTTTCAGAGGTGTTTAACGATGTAAAAAAGGCTCATGTCTTGTCTGTACAATACAATCCATTCATCCATTAACCATCTTTTACTTATGGAACCTCAAATGCATGCAGAAAGACATTTGGAGTGACGAGGAAGACATGATTCTGATACAGGCACACAAGGAAGCGGGCAACAGATGGGCAGAGATAGCCAAGCGGCTACCCGGCAGGACAGAGAACTCCATAAAGAACCACTGGAATGCAACAAAGAGAAGGCAGTTTGCACGGAGGCGGAACCGTACTAGCTCCAGGCCCAAATCAAGCACCCTCCTGCAGAACTACATCAAAGGCCTTGGTTTTGGCCCAAGCAACACCAAGAGTGTTGCACCTCTTCCTGAACCTGCACTGCCACCGTCTTCAGTTCAAACTCCAGGAGCAAAGTCAGCAAAGACTGAAGAAATAACGCTGGAACACGGCCCGCCCTCCAACATACTGAATCCCCGAGGCATTCTGCTTCTTCCCAGCGTGCATGAGTACAACAATTGCAGTGAGTTTCAGTTTTGCGAGGAGCTTCTTGCTCCTATATGTGATGACTTTTCAGTTGAGATGTGTGACGGCCTGCTCGACACCAACGAGGACGCCTTCCAAGCGTACACCGTGGACGACGATGACGACATCGACATGAACTACATCTTCAACCATATCGACCATGCTGCTGAGATCAAGGTGGATCCTGAGATAGACATGGAGATGATGATGATGTGGGATGACGACGATGGTGGCCTCGGGTGTACTGCTGCTGAGCGTTCTGGACTGCCTGCTGCTTGTGTGGAAACTCTGCCACTGCAGTGATGTTTTTGCTCAATTTAGTAACACGTC
>CM041628.1:14465016-14523935 GCA_023333625.1 Bothriochloa decipiens
TGGGAGGAGTACATTCAACGTGCTCATAACCCTAGGTTTGTTAAGAGTTCTAGAAGGACCACCACTAGAGATCTTTCTAAAATGTTTGCTGAGCATCGTGATGCACTGAAGCACTTGTTGTCTACTGCTTCTTGTGTTGCTTTGACATGTGACATTTGGTCTGGTAATGCTAAGGAGGACTACATTAGTTAGTTGCTCACTATGTCAGTGCTGACTGGGAGATGCAGAAAAGGGTTATTGGTCTTAGGTTGATTGAAGTGTCACATTCTGGTGAAAACATTGCTGAAAGAGTTGCTGGTGTGGTAGAGGAGTATGGCTTGATTGATAAGGTATTTGCTGTGACTCTAGATAATGCTTTTGCTAATGCTAAGGCTATGGATACTTTGACACCATTGTTTGCTGGTTTCTTGGGTTCTGATCCTGCACCTGACAATGCTGTTGATCCTAATCAGCGTAAGTATAGTATAGTGCATCAATGTTGTGTTTGCCATATACTTAATCTGATTGTCAAATCTGGACTGAAAAAGATGAAAGATTTATTGGATGATTTTAGAACTGCCATTAATTTCTTGAATTCTTCTAATCAAAGAATTGCTCAGTTCAAGGACTACTGTATTGCTAAGAATGTTAGACCTAGAAAGTTTGCCTTGGACATGGATGTTAGATGGAATGCAACTTATCTGATGTTGAAACACTTGCTTCCATATAGTGAAGTATTTTCTATGTTCATTAATTCAAATTATGGCAAGCCCGAGCCTCTCTTGCCTCCCAGTCATTGGGCTGTTGCACAGAAAGTTTTGGATTTCCTGGAACTGTTCTATGACTGCACTGTTGTTCTGTCTGGTGTTTACTATCCTACCAGTCCACTAGTTCTGCACCATGTTTTGGAGATTGCAACACATTTGCATGAATGTGAAAGAGATGTGAGCCTTAGACAGTTTGTGTACCCTGTGCAGCATAAATTCCTCAAGTACTGGTCAGACATACCTCTGTTATATTCATTTGCTTTCATTCTTGACCCTAGAGGCAAGTTGAGAGATTTCTCTAATGTTCTGAACATGCTTGCTAAAGCTACTGGTAATGACTATACTCTTTACTATGATGATGTCAAAGCTGAATTGTATAAGTTGTTTGAAAAATATGAGAGAAAGTATGGTGCAGCTCGCTCTTAAAGGGTTGCACATCCGACGGTGCAATCTAGTAGGAGGAGGCAGGCATGGGGAAGGATCTATGGGGATGTTGGTGTAGTTGGGCCTCCGCCTTCCCCTGCCTCTGCCTATGCCTTTGCCTCTGCCTCTTCCTCTGCCTATGCCTCAGCCTCTGCTGGTGCAAGATCTGAGCTCTCAGTCTATTTGGATAGTGACAATGTCATTGTTTATGAAGACAGGCAGGAAGATGAGTTTGACATACTTCTTTGGTGGCGTGAACACAAACTGACCTACCCGGTGTTGTCTATAATGGCCAAAGATATTATGGTTCGTGCCTATGTCAACCATATCTTCAGAGTCTTGTTTTAGCTTGACTGGCAGAATCATTGAAGAACGTCGTCGGTGCTTGCATCCGGAAACTGTTGAGATGCTGCTCTGCCTGAAGGACTGGGAGTTAGGAGAGAGGAGGGAACAACATGAAGCTGCTGATGACAAAGACCTCAAAGATGCCTTCAAAAACTTGTACCTTGATCATGTTGATGAAGGTAAGCATACAGCCCTAGACTAATGCAGCTGCTGCCTTCATTTCATACTTATGGTCTTATGCTGATGATCTTTCTTTTGTTTCTGCAGGAGAAGGAGAAACTGGTGCAGCTGCACTTGGTGGCTGTGGCTGAGCTGCATCAATCCTATTGAATGGTGATGTGCTTTTGTGTGAGTTGACGCTGGAGTCGCTCACTCACTTGATGTAATAGGGAGTAGCAAACATTTGAACAATGGTCTGTAATAACTTAAGTAAAGTACTTGAGATAATTTAGAGTTGGTTGTACTCTTTTTCTTTTTAGGGTTTCTCACAAGGGTGAGTTTTACCTAAAAATTTTTTTAATGAGGTAGCATTGCACAAACAGCTCATTCTGATATATAAGGCTATGTTTTTGTTGAAAATGAAACTGTGATCTGTTGTGAACTTGCTTCTATCAAAAATGAAACAAAATTCTGAGAACATGAAGCTGTTTTTTAAGTTTTTTAATAATGGGCTGTGGGCTGGTCCAGCCCGCAAAAAGTGACGCCCCTGATGGACCACCCCGGCACAAAAATCGGCCTATAGTACCGTACCTGGGCCGAAGGCCAGGCCCGCGTGCCTGGTAGGCACCACCCGCAAGGCCCGTGTGACTTTTTGGCCTGTTGACTATCGGGCCGTGCCGGCCCGTCACCGTGCCGTATCGTGCCGGACCGGCCCGTTGCCCATCTTTAGAGGACGGGACGCGCTCGCGGTTGCGGAACCTGCGGAGGACGCGCGCATGCGCCACACGTAGCTCTATCATCGGCAGGCCAGACCAGAATTAACGTACGCACGCTTGGACCGGCCGGGACCCGGGGGGCACGCACGGGCCGGCGCACGGCACGCCCACGCCGGGTCGGCCGCGCGAGGGCTGAGGCGGAGCCCATCCGGCGACACGTACGCACGCGGTGGGCAGCGGTGGTGGCCAAGCAAGCTAGGCGTGTACGTGTACGTACTTGTGAGCTAGCTCGGTCGTCCCGTGGGCGGGCGAGGATGGTTGGCCTGGCGGCGGCGGGGGCCGGGGCCGGGGCATGGGGGAAAGCCGGCAGCCGAGTAAAGAGAGGCAGGTGCATGCGCATACGTAGGCACGAAGACGACGCACGGCACACGGGCACATGTACCTGCACGCATGGCCCAGCTTTGCCTTCGCCCATATTTGACCTGGTTGGCGCAGCTGGTGGCTTCTGCTGAGTGATCGGCGGCCGTGCAGCACCGGGCCACCGGGGCCCGTGAAGTACGTTACGAGCGTGCAAGTGCGCTCCTGCCCGGCCGGGGCGACCGGATCGGGCCCCGACCGGACCGACCGCGGGCCCGGATCTGTCAAGCCGCCTTGAGATGGGGCCTGGTTGCCTCCATGCCGATGCCGTACCTGTGGACGTACATGCATCACATGCATGTTGCCACACGACACAACTACAGCTTCACCGCACAACATGTGGTATTCTTAAAATGCCTAAGACCTATAATGTTTTTTAAGAAATAGTCAAGGTAAATAGAATTGAAGTGTTCTCAACATATGCCACAGTCACTATACATCCTTTTCCAAAAATCAACCTAGAATATCATGTTTCTTTATTTTACCTACACATGCAATTAATAAAGAGGCCATTATACATGAGTTGGTCCAAAAGTTTGATTATAACACTCTATTTCTCACGTCGTTATTATTGACAGAAATGAAACCAACTACCTTTGTTGCACTATCATGCAATTGATATAGTTTTAAACAAAACCAAATGTTTCACAATTTGCAAGTAATTCATGTGTGCCTCTACAGCCTCTATAGGCGAGCCTCGCACTACGCATTCTATCCACCTCACCATCCGAGCGAGGATGTCCTACAATACCTCACTCAAAGGAACCTGTCCCTGACGGCCCTTAAATCCCAAATCGTGTCACTCACACCGTCCTCACCATCCTCGGCATCACCCTACTGCCTCTCCTTGGGAGATGCCGGAGAAACTGTAGCCAGTGGCAATGGCAAAGGACAAGGACATGGACCAAGATTCAAGACTAGTACTTGGAAAAGAAGGGAGGGGAAGGGTCATTGAGAGGTATAGAGTTGAGTTGTGGGTATGGAGCGTGACGGTAGTTACACCAAAGGTGTTAGAGGAGCTTCTCCAACCTGTGGTAGCACTAGTGTGTGGCGACATGAAGGTCAACCTGAGGCAAAGGAAATTTAGAAAATGTGACCCCCCCCCCTCCCTTGTTTCGAAGAGAGGAGCCAACAGAAAAATTCTAGTTCAACTTTTAAGAGTTTACTAAAAACTGTATTAACTTAGAAGGGGCATAATCTTGCCTCTCTACCCCTATCTTTGCGCACTGGCCCTAAGCGTACGTAGCGGCACGAAGGGAAGGAGCGGCGACAACTTGGGTGTGGAATACACACACACAGAGAGAGAGAGAGAGAGAGAGGCTTTGCTGACATGTCAGGCCATGTAACTAAATTCACGTGAATGTTGAATCAGCATGCCACATAGGATGGCGAATCAGCCATGCCTGTTTAGACCAGTGATGGAATCCAAGACAACCGGTAAAAAAGGAATTAGAGAGCCAGATGGCAGCCGGTGCATTTTATTTGTACAAAAATATATGTGACCTAGGAGGAGGTTTGGGGTTCATAAGTTATTGATGCAACCACTAATAGGCCATGACAAATCTTGACTTATGAACGTGCATGGTTTTTTTCTTGTGAGTATATAAATATGTATCATTTTGCAAAAGTAAAACACACAAAAAAAATCATTGATGTCATGTGAGAGCATGAAAATTGGCCACTGGTTGGTCACATCAGGTGGGAAATTCTTTGAGAATTTTCAAGCTGAAGAATGATCGAATAGAAACCGTTAAGAAATCCTCAACTAGAGGATTGATGGGCTTATACCAGATGGGACTTGGAGGCTACCTTATATGCCCTGAAGACTACGTCTATATAAAGGAATTGTATGTACACCTATAATAAAAAATGAAGAGATAACTCCCCTCATATACTTGTCTCGTGTCTATTCATGTTCTTGGTGATTGGACAAGGGAGACGAGATCTATCTATAACTTCTACACGCCTTATGCTTGGGATCAGGAACGAAAACAGATCTAGCAATCCGTGGGTAGGCCAATTCTTAACACGTTATCAGCAGCTCTTTCAACTGGGTGAGTCGTTCCTAATTTGTTTGCCATTAAATCAAGATCGATTTGATTTTGCTAATTATAGATTAATTTTTTCGGCATGGCTCGGTGTGATCTTATTTCGGCAACACGCGAACTTGCGCTCAAGGCTGGCGTTGGCCATCCTCGTTGTCCAGTGGATCCGATCTATGGGCGCTGTCATTGATCCTTCGTCCACGTGGTGGTGTCGTCGTCCACGCATAAGAAGGGAGTTTCATCTCCGTTGCCGCAGACCCATCGTCATGGGCTTGCATGACGTTTATTTTTTAATACATTATTTAGATCAATCTACGATATATGATTGAATAACAGATTATTGACTCTCTTCTATGTGAATCTTGGGCACACACGGAGGCATCGTGAATCTGGTAGATGCACGCCGTGCTTGAATCAGGATGCGGTAGACATGCACACATGAATTGGACCACATGCGTGTTCACCATGCCCGCCGTTCCCGGAGACTGGAGTTCTCAGCTACGTCTTGGCAACAACGGTTTGTAATCATTCTCTACTAGATTCAATCCCGTAGATTCATGCTAGTATATTTTTTCCCCTGTATAATGACGACGGATGTGTTTTTGTTATTTTTATTTGCATTGGATCGATTTGTGTCTAATCACAAATTTATTTTTCCAATCTATGTTTGATTCTGCGTGTGAGTTGCTTCCGATCTTGGAGCATCGCGTATGGTGGATTGGTAGTCCAGTGCACATGTGCCATTGTCTTCGGCGACAAAAGCAAACCTGGTGATCATCTTGGCAAGGTGTTGCGGTCTCCTGGCCGTTGTCGTGGTCTCCGCCGACCACAACTCTTCATCACACAGGCAGGTCAATGGCCAAAGCCTATATGCCCTACGCGGCATGAAGTGTGTCATTCACAACAGGCTATGGTATGTATGATCGAATTTTTTTGATGTGTTTTTTTCTACTAGATTAAATCCAGCAGATATAATGTTTCTAGTAGATTACGATATTTGCCAGATGCATAATCAATCACATGATCTTGCTACTTATATAATTAATAGTGGCCGAACTTGTTTGGTGGAGATGTGGGACTAGCTTGCTCACCACAGTGGTTCGCACAACGCTCACGACGAGCTTGGCACCACATCGAGACATGCTCTTGCCGCCTGTTGCCGGCTTTGCCAGAAGCACATATGGCTGGACGTGGATATTTTTTTTTTCCGATGCCGAAGCATGCTGACACACACCATCGCTTGGTGTACTACCGCTAACTAGTCACGCCTAGTGTGCTGTTGTGGCGCATCAGTACTCATGATAACGCAGTCCTAATGTGGCCTGAAGCTGCATGGCTTTCGTTGTGCCTCTATCAACTAGTCCAAGCACGCTTGCGAAACATTTTTCATGTGGTGGCCATCAGTCCAGTATTGTTCACGAGAGCCTTACGCGTGGCCTGAAGACAAAGCATTCATAACGGTACACTGTCTGCTCGCCTGTTGTTGAGCCGTAGCTTTTCACATAAGCACAACATATACTTCCTTTCTTGACATGTTCGTGGCATGAAATTTGTGCAGTGTGATAATACACATAATTTCTATTTTTTATTAAGCTTCCATAAAATTGCGCTAAGTTTGTTAGACCCCCTCGGAAGCTTAATATGGGTTTTTTTTCCTTGCAATGTTGATACGTGATTATGTTTTCTATGGGTTATATAATCCCCAAGTATTATCCTAAGACCAATATAAATTCCCTGAAACAACACATATATATGCTTGGAAAATTCTGGGAAATAAGTGACAACATGTAGAGCTTTGTATAAGACCATTTTTTTTTATCTCTAGCGCTCTCTTTAATGTTTGGTTTATTTACCTGAAGTAACCTGAAGAAAAACCATTGCACGAGACTTGTTGGTATATTACACGTCCGAATTTAGGATTCATTTGTAACCTCCCTCTCGGGTAGCTCGTACCTTGTCTGGTATAATTTTCAATATGATAATAGGCTTACAACACTATGGGTGAACACAAGATCTAAAGTCAACGTGTTTACCCATGTCTCTCTGCTGCAGAACAAGCATTAGGTGTCATCCTAATTGAGTTTTTGTTTTTTAAACAAATGTTTTGGAACTTTAAGCTAATAGATAATACATTCCCCTTGGCAACATGAAGTTGCTGTACAAATATGAAAAAAGATGGATCAATATTCTGAGTTATTTTACATAATTAGTGCGAATGAATATTTTTTTCTTCTTCCTGACGAAGAACATTGCATGTCCTACGTTGGACTAGTGAAGCCCTATAGTGCATATCGGAACTCAGAATTAGAGATATCCACAGTCGCTGAAATGGCAGTGGGCATCATTGCGGGAAACTATTTTATTGTCTAAAGTAAGCTGAATAATGTGGGTAGAGTGACTACTCTATGCAATAATATACTGGCTGGTAGCTTGGTATTCGCCACACTTTATCTAATTTATTAAGTTTTATCTGCCAACCGCCAGAAGATAATAAGCGAATAAGACATATGAATCCTACATCATAACAGAGCTTGAAGCTAATTTTGATATTAATCATTTATATGTTATAGTAGTTATCCTAGGCTCTTAAAGGCCACATGTATAGTGAAGACTATGTATGTTCCCTACATATATCTTTTACCTATGAACATTGCACTATCAGTTGAAAGTTTATCCCAGAAGGATAATGGTCATTCTTTTGCTCTTGCCAAGTAATCATTTCTTTTGCTTAAGCCAATGATTTTGCATTAAAATAATTTTTCCCAAATAAATAAAATCCCTGGTCTCATGTTCTATCGACAGCTTGTCTTCATGCTGAACAATGAATTGGTCCAAGCCACATGCTTTATATAGAACATGAAATATGTTGCAGTATATATAATGACTCAGTTTGGTATGAGTAACTGGGTCAAATTTGGGCAATAAACAAAAAGAGTTGGACTATAAAATTACTCTGCATCCTTTTCTGTGCTTCGCAACAATGGCTAAATGCTATACTTTTGTTATCATACTTATGCACACCAAGCTTAATGAATCTGAAAGCGCAATGCCACCATTAGCTATGTTTCTCCCATACATATGACCTAGAAGGTTAGTATATATAATGGTTACATTTTTTTATCTGTTATATGACAAATGGTGAGCATCAGTCCCTGAAGGATTGTTATGGCTAAATTATGGGTTAAGTTAGTAATCACAGGTGTTAAGTCCAGAAGGCTGCATATGTATTTGTTGAAACCAAAAACTTGCAGAGCAATAGTTTATAATTAACCAGAAGTTATGGGTTCAACAAGAAGTTGAGGATACTCCTCTTGTAGAAGGAAATAGATACAATATTCATGCAACTGTATTGATAAAGTCCGAGCTCACTACATATAAAAATAGTAACCCCCTAATAAAGTGCGTAGTATTTCCCAAATAAATCACCACTAAAGCATATATATACACCACTAGAAGTTGGTGAATGGGGATTTTTAAGTATGCTATTAAATATCTCGGCATTAGGGGGAGATGAATGCCCATTTTGTGGAATGCCTTGATATTTACGAATCAAAACGCACAAATCTAAACTAAACTAGTTGTTTAGTTACACTCCTCTATTGTATAGCGTGGAGTTATGCCAGATAATTGTATTGATGAGGAGCAACCAAGTTGGTTTAATATAAATGAATGCTTCTAACCAAAGTAGATATGGATATACCCGAGATCAATTTTATATCCATTTGACAAAGGCATTTTGATCAAATTATGTGGGGACGCCTGCAAATAAGATCTAGTGGCCTAAGTCACAAGCATATGCTCATGAAGCAAGCTCACATTGTATGTGATAAACTCCTCTCATGCTTCTGTAGAGAAATTACCTTGTTGGTGAGTTACCTCACGATGAGGTTCGTCCTAGAGATGAAAATCCTAGCATTGCGCGCATACTATAAAAGCTAGGAATATGGAACAACAATGGATCTATCATTTTAGGAAATAACGAAGATCATTACTAAGTTGTTTAATGTCAGAAAATATGTGTTAACACTTGTTTACCTCTATAATTGCTAAATGAGTCTCTTTCGTGAGAACTCGGATCCGGAACAAAGTCCATGGCAAGAGTGCTTGAAGCTCTCATATAGGGTCAAATGAAAAACGTGCAATTGAGGTTGAACCAAAATTGCTAAGTAAATATCTAGAACCTGATGTTTAGATAATTATGGATCATCATTGAAATGATGTGTGGTGAAAAGCGATAGTTCAAAAGGTCCTAATAGACCAGTTCTGACATAAGTTATAAAATATGTTCTGCTATATAATGAATATGGCTTATGGCATGAATCAAATATGCAGCTATGGGATCTGAAAATCCATGAAGAGCAACATTGAAATCTTATATCTAAATGCACCTTATAATTGAATTTCTTGAAAGAAAGGCCCATATACGACCGAAGAGATGAGAATAAAAAGAGAAACTAAAATGAATACAAGTATACTATATAAGCACATGTGCATTCCATGAGCTTTAACCATAGGTGTATATACTTGTGACATAATGCATTCTCCACCTGAAGATTTGAAGTTTAAAGTATCATTTGAAATGCGATATGATATATTTGGTGCTACTAGCAATATACCCCATTGCGCTAGTTTTACAGACTTGTGATGTCTTACTGTATGTATTAAAGATTCTTGAAGAATCTATAGTCAATCCCATAAGGAGTCACAACTATTATGAATAGAGAAAAATATAATGCTATAATAAAGAGTAATGATTATTTGTCACCTCTCTTGCATTTCATTGCAATTTTACATTGCATAAACATGCATCCTGATGTATGCATGGACAATATAATAAATTCCTATTAGTATTATTCTCTATATCTCAATGTTTTTGAAGAAATAACGAGATAATGTCACGAAGACTAAATATTATCAAAATCTTGTAATCTCACCCGCACTATCGATGTATATGTTTTATTTCTAAATAGTGGTTAACACCATGGGAATGAATGACTTCAATAGATGTTGTCATCAGGGGGAGTATTTATAAGATATTGATTGTAATTTATGAGATTTTGAAGATCTCAAATGATACCTAGAAGGTGTGAAATCTCGTGTTTGGTTTTGATAATTGATGACACCCAATGTTGCTAATGTTTTACTCTAAGTGTGACTAGACACATAGCAACATGATGGTGAGGCCTCGGGCTCGGTGATGGACTTGGACATGGTGATGATCAAGCATCGAGGGTCAAGGCTAAGGTATCAAGAGATAGGTGTTTTTCCTTTCGGTGATCGAGACACTATAGAGAGTGTGATCATGTTTAGGATTGATAACCGACTATCAAGAGGGGAATTCACAGTTGAATTCGCGGTCCAAGTGCCTCTAGGTTCGACTTTGCATGATGCATATGAGAGACTAACTAGAGAGCTAACACTTGCCATATTTCATGTGATGAAATGCTAACTCATGTGATCGAGAGTGTTTTACATGTTGGAGTTGGCACCCTAAGGAAAGTGGTTTGACTTGGATCGGTGACGGCGCGACGACGACGACAAAACGACGAAATCAGCTACTTCTGTCCGCCGGACGCGTCCGGCGCTTGATAGAGAAGCACACGCGCAGTGAACGCTGCGCTGGACGCTCGGCCAGAGGGCCGGACGCGTCCGGCGCTCGATGGTGGGCTGCAATGGCCTGGCACGCCGGACACGCGTGTCGGACGCGCTGCTGGCACTGTTCAGCGTCCGGCGCTGCTAGACGTGCCAACTCTCGCGATGCTGACGCCGGTTGCCACCCAGAGCAGACCAGCAGCTGGCAGAGCCGCCGGACGCGGAGCGCCGGACGAGGCTCGGTGGCGCTGGACGCTGACGTGGTGGCTGTAGTTCAAATGCGAGGCTCCAACGGTCGACTGGCGCATAAGGCGCCGGACACGTCCGGCAGTCCCGGCTGACGCGTCTGGCGCGTGTTACGCCGGCCCCTGAAGTGCGAAAACGGAAAAAACGCCCCCGAGCTGGGTAACGGTTGGATTTTGTAGGGATGCTATAAATAGAGGTTTGGCCGGTTGGGGAGAGCACTCTTACCCATTCTAACATCTTTGAGCATCCTTTGAGCTAGTGAGAACCTCCCCCACTCATCTCTTGACTTGATTGTTCATCTAGAGTGAGATTGAGTGAGAATCAAGTGCTAAGCATTGAGAGTTGCATCTAGAGGCACTTGTTCTTCGAGTTTGCTGCGGAGTTCTTGTTACTCTTGGGTGATTCCCGTCACCCTAGACGGTTTAGAGGCAGCGGGGTGTTGAGCTCGAGGTGGAGATTGTTCGAGGCCGCACCCGGTGATCTTGTGAGGGGTTCTTGGTCCTGCCCCGCGGGAGTTCACGAAAAGATACTCTAGTGGATTGCGCGTGGCTTGGAGGATCCTTGTCTTGTGTTGAGAGTATGGCTCCCGGCAGCGGTATTTGGCATTGAGAGCCAATTGAGCGAGCACCTCTCCAAGCAAATGTATCGCCACAACGAGGACTAGCTTGCCGGGAAGCAAGTGAACCTCGGTAAAAAATCATTGTGATTACCGAGGGTTCTCTTGTGTGATTATCTTGATTGGGTGATTGGCCGTCTACACTTCGCGTCGGTATAACAATCCAATCCTCCTCTCTTGTATCTAGCTTTATAACTTTGTTCATACATTGCTTGTCTTGCTAGATATCGAGTAGAACTTGCTAGATTGTGTAGCTTTCACTTGTTCATATCTTTGCTCTTGGTAGTTTAGTGAAGTTTCTAGAGTTATCTTGTATAAATTTGCTAGACTTGTTAAAAAGGCTTGCATAGAAGTAATTGAAGCTCTAGCATTGCAATTGCGCTATCTCTTAGTCTAACAAGTGGTCTAGTGTATTTGCAAGAAATTTTATTAGGCTATTCACCCCCCTCTAGCCATTTGGACCTTACAAGGTGGTATTTTTGAATGCTTCCAGAAGTAAGATGAGGTTAACATATGAAATGATCCTTATAATGTATGTGATATACTTGTTAAATCTCTATATACATATGCTTTCTGCTGAAAGCGTTCCTGCCATAGCGGCGCAGTTCTACAGGGTTCAGGGGGGAATTTTTCCCACAGTATTAACTCTTGACTAGAGTTCTAGAGAATTCAAAATGGCATGGTCTAGAAGATCATAATTTTTTCAGAAGACATATGTTGTACTCTTTTTTCCTTGATAAGTTTTTCTGAAGTTTCTCATGTAACGTTTTAATGAGGCAACAATATGCAAATACATTAAGTGATAATAATGTACTCTTTCTCTATATTTTTCTCATTAGGTTTTTTAGAGTTTTAATGAGGCATGTATTTATCATGGTATTCGCCCAAAGAGGAGTGTTAAGAAATCTTCAACTAGAGAATTGATGGGCTCATACCAGATGAAACTTGGAGGCTACCTTATATGCCCTGAAGGCTACTTCTATATAAAGGAACTGTATGTACACTTATAATGAAAAATAAAGAGATGACTCCCCTCATATACTTGTCTCGTATGTATTCATGTTCTTGATGATTGGGCAAAGAAGACGAAATCTATCTACAACTTCTACACGCCTTATGCTTGGGATCAGGAATGAAAACAGATGTAGCAATCCGTGGGAAGGCCGATTCCTAACAGAAACTAGCTGGCACGGGGCATCACACGTTGTAGCGACGCCAGCCGACGATGGAGACGATCGACTGGACGCGCGCGTAACGAACGAACCTTCTCCAAGTTGCACGCTCTGCCCTGTGCATTTATGGATCGCAAGTTGCTCATCGCATTATACCCCCGATCCGGTGAGCACGCAGCTGCAGGTGGACACTGACACGGACATTATACTCGAGTATAGAACGAATCGGCACAATAATCTCTGCACACAGTGCCGTGCCGGTAGGGAACCCCACCTTCCGATCCTCTCGCGATCGACCGTGTGGCGCGCGCGGTGGACACGGACAGGTCGCACGAATTGGCAAATATGCTGCCTTGTGCAGGCATCCATCCCTCTCACTTCTCACACATGCCTGGCTGCTGCCTGCCGATCGAGACAGACCCACACATACACCGACCGAACGAGCAATCAAACGTCGCCACGATGCAATGGATGCAACAGACGACTGGGGCCGGGGCGTGTGCTTGGGCGTGCGGGCGTGACAGGCTGACAGCGAGTTCGTCCATTCCCGACGCTGTGCTGCGGCGGCGGCGCACCTACTGGGAACCGACCGCCCCATTACGGTCAGATCGATCGCTGTGCGGTGTGTGGCCACGCACAGCGGCACGGCAACGGCAACGACGACACGAGGGAAGAGGAGGGAGATAGGGACAGCCGGGGATGGTCGCGTGCGCGCGCGCTCGTGTTGGTTCCTTGTCAAGAGGGGACAGCGGCACCAACCAGCCGGGTAGCCATCGAAAGCATGTCTGGTCCGCTACCCCTTCCGCTGCCGAATTGCGTTGGCGTCGTCGCTGCTTCGGGCCGGGATTGCTTAATTGGTTCGGTGTGCTAGTACTAGCTCATTTACGCTATGCCGAGCACAGCCCGCGCGCTACATGCATGAGCGTGTGCGTGCGGCGTGCGGCGTGCGGCGTGCGTTGCATGATTTCTCTTTGCGTGCGGTTGCTTGGTTAGTTGGTGCATGCTCTCGCCGTTGGGCCATGCCATGGCCGTGCCGGCGTGCCCGGTGCATGCGGCCATTGCAGCAGATAAGCTAGCGCATATTATTCCCCGTCGATCGGCATCTCGCGATCGACTTGCGTGGCGTGGCCGTATTGATCAATCCGTGTATTGCTGCTCGTCGCGCGGGCATATGTGCGAGATACGAGGAGCGATGCTGCAGCTGCAACATTGCTTTGCTTGTTGATGCTTGTGTTGTATTTTGTTTATATAATTGATGATGATATGCTTGGTTCCCCGCCGGGATGATTTTGTTCCTCGCAAACACAATCAGCTGGCGTACACGTTGCTGCCGGCCGGAGTGTAGTGTAGTGTAGTCTAACGACTACGCAGGAGCAATCCCCAGCTGAATCAAATGCCAGTCTTTGGGATCTTAATAAGTGCCTCGATGGAATAAATTGTACCAAATGGAAATAAATCTATCTATACACTTAACTCTATCGTTGTTTATCGCAGGAAAAAAAAAGATTCTTTATCGTTGTTCCTGAACTTTTTTCTTTTCCATGTGTTCTCCAACTTCTGATGAAGTGATGAACAGGCTTAATTTGCTCTGTTCATCATCTTTTTCTGATCCTTCTCTGTCTTCTTCTTTTTTTTTTCTTCGTTTTCTTTATTTTACCAGAGAGCTTGTGTTTGAGTACGAAGGTTAGTCTGTTCTAATCAAGAACACATAATTACAAACCTCGCATTTCGGAATTTAACACCATCAGTTACACGGTTATTGCAACGCAAGGTTTCAAGTCTCCAGACTGGCTCTGCAACTCTTCTGCATGAGTGCCGGGAATCTACAGTACCACTTTATGCATGAGCATGACCAGTATGCATGAGATGGAGAGCCGGGAATCTACAGTACACTACCGGCGCGACGCTACGACCTCTCTTCGCGTATGCATGAGCAGTATCCATCATCGTCGTTTACGCACACGGTACCGGAGGACGCGCCGCCGACGTGGCCCATGAGCTGGCTGGCGCCTGCATGCGATGCGCCCGCGGCCCACGGCCAGCCCCATCTCCATCCCAGCAGGCCAGCAGCAGCGCCACGCCCCGGCCCACCGACCGCCGGGCCCCGCTCCCGACTCCCACATGCGCCTGCCACCCCGAGGCGACGGGCATTGCAAGGAATCTTAGCCCCGACCTGCTGGTCCGGTCCACCATCCAGGCCCCACCTGTCGGCTGGGCCCCGGCCGCACACCCACCCGGGCTCCGGCTCCGTGTCCATGTCCCCTCCTCGCAGGGATGGGGGACCCACCCGCCATAGGTGGCTTGGCGACGTGTCATAGATTGGCACGAGCTGCGGGGAGACTAGTGCACGCAACTGCTACTGTCAAGTGGCAACCGCCGCTATATATGCGAGCCTCCAAGCCACGCAACCGAACGACGACGAGCGGTGCAAGGTTGCAAGCCAAGCATTCTCACGCTAGATCGCGAGCTGTTATCTGCTTCTTCTAGCCATCATCTCTCGACGAGTTCGTCGTCGGTGCATCCACACCACACCGAGCATTTTGTCTCTGATCGATCGGCGCCGGCCATGGAGATGATCGACGCGGAGCTGCGTCTTGGCCCGCCCGGGAGCAACAGCGACGTCACCGTCGTGCAGCCGGCGGCGAGGAAGCCGTCGGTGGCGTTGGCGGCGGCGAAACGGCCGTCGTCGTCGGTGGTAAAGAGCGAGGCGTCCGGGACCGACGACCATGACGACGCCGCACCGGCCTCCAAGTAAGTGACGACGACGGCTAGCCAGCACATGCCCTTTCGTTAGCAGCTACCGGACAGAGCAGCTGAGCTGATGCTGTACGTGTCTGTGAACGCCGCAGGGTGCAGGTGGTGGGGTGGCCGCCGGTGAGAGCATACCGGAAGAACGCGTTCCAGGCGGCGGCGGAGGCGAGGAGGACCAGCAAGGGCGGCGAGCAGCAGGGAGCTGGCCTGTACGTGAAGGTGAGCATGGACGGCGCGCCCTACCTCCGGAAGGTGGACCTGCGGACCTACGGGGGCTACCGGGAGCTGAGGGACGCGCTGGACGTGCTCTTCGGCTGCTTCTCCTCCTCGTCCGCTGACGGCGGCTGTCAGTTCGCCATCGCCTATGAGGACAAGGACGGCGACCTCATGCTCGCCGGCGACGTGCCCTGGGAGTAAGTACCAACATCTATCTGTCCATTAATTGGATCACGGATTCAGGGACCCGACGTTAAAGAGGAACAACACCTGACCTGACAAATTGCTGTCGCTCTTTTGTGGATTTTGCAGGATGTTCATCTGTTCTTGCAAGAAGCTGAGGATCATGAGGGGGTCTGAAGCAAGATAAACAAGAAACGAGGATGCAAGGACATGTTGGATGCATGCATGGAAGACAACATATCGTCGAACTCATATGCATGAGATAGAAGAAGACGAAGATCTATATATCGATCATTCGATGGATACGGATGGTGCTCTAGACATCTGAAGGCATCGGGTACACCTGCATCTGCATGGGGAGATGGGAGAAGAGGGCGCGGCCAGCCGCCGACCCATGCGCGACGTCGTGTTCTACGGCCAGAGCGAGCACGGCCACCATGGAGGTGATGGTTCGATCACGGCGGCGTACGCGTCACGTCGTCCTGTGTATCAGATTGGGATGGACGGATGATGCCGGGGCCTGCGTTCTGTGGACGGCTGACTGGACGTGCAGATCGGAGATTCATCGGGACGAGCTACCTGCGCTAGGATTCACACAGCTTTTCATTTATAATTTCGAGTTTTCCCTTTTGTATGTACGTACATGTGGATGTGTACGTATATTACTTATTCTAAGGAGTGCAGTTGCACTCGCGCAAAAATAAGAATAACGTGATTTTGAGCACAAGACAACATCCCCTCCAGTTATCTCCAGCTCCACCCCCTAGACCTGAATGAGCAAGTCGTTTGAGGAAATGTATGGAGGAAAAGATAGGGAAATTTCAAATTCGACTTCGAACCAGTGTCAAGATCTTTTTCCTTTTGGTATCTCTCCTAGGCCTTGTTTAGATTGCGAAAAAATTTCAACCTGATGAATAGTAATTTTTTTTGTCTTATTTGACAAATATTGTCCCATCATGGACCAACTAGGCTTAAAAGATTCATCTCGTGATTTCAAACTAAACTGTGTAATTAGTTATTTTTTACTTACATTTAATGCTCTATACATGAGTCTAAAAATTAATGTGATGGAGAGAGTGTGAAAAAATTTGACAATCTAAACAAGGCCCTAGTAACAAACGTCATAAAGAAAATATCACTACTAGTATGACAACTGTTTTGTCTGACAAAGCTGCTGCTTTTCTCACTGTCCCTTCGTGTCTTTCCGTTTGTTTCCAAGGCACATCGTTCTCCATCCAGCTAGTGGAGGCCGCCGTTGAAATTCATTCATGAAAGAAAAGCCATAGCTCAAGACATCAGATCTGGGTAAAGTCGACAAGTCCTTTCTGGTAGTCGATAGCCATCAACGGCCATCGTTCTTCTGCGCTCAACTAATTTGGTACTACTAGTACAGGCGTACAGCATTGAGTTTGCCAACAAGACTGCCACACCTGAGGCTGAGCAGGCACAGGACAACCGTTCTTTGCTGCAACCATCTCTATACCTATAGTAGTATAGACATACTGATAAACACGCAGATGCCCCTGTCCCCTTGCATTGGTCTTTTGCTCCGTTACGCATACTCATGCAGCAGATGGAAATAGCTAGAGAGAAATAGCAGCACTCAATAGTGAAAGCTACCATGGATGGAGCTCAGTCCGATGCATGCCTACCAGATGAACATCTGAGAGTGACGATACGTAGCATGGAGCACGTAGCACACACAGCAGAGGACGCAGAGGAATCGCTGATGGAGCGACGACGACGGGCACTACCAGCACAGGATGTCACTGCAACGCAGCGCAGCGGCAAACATAGCCGGGACCTCCAGGGGCCATGCCATGCAGTGCAACGCTGCACGAGAAATTCAGGCAGAGATGACAAGGAGATGTTTCCGAATCTGGCACGGTAACATCGCTCGGTAAAGAGGAAACCAGAGCACAGTATGACAACAGTAAAAGTGCCCCCTTGCAACTACTGGTGAATGCTTCAGCAACGGACAACATGCACCAGACCCACACCCCCACAGTAGATGCGAATCAGACAGCAGGGGGACAATGCAACATACGTATCGTGCATACAGGTCATGAGATCTCTGAGAGCTGGGAGCAGCCAGCAGGCAACCAATTCACAGCCTAGCAAGGATAAAGCCCACCATCTCCAGACCTAGAGGCACGGGCTGTACAGAATCCATGGAGCTGTCGCTGTTCCACACCTCCAGCAGTACAAAATCGTTGGAGAGCATGAAAAACATACATAAAATTTCACGGGGAAAATGATGAACACACATTCGGTAGACTGCCAAGATCTGGTCACCTTAAGTGATATCCATGAACAAATGGATGTAGAGTCGTTTTTACATCAGGAGTGAGGATACAAAATCATCAACTTGCTCAGGCACATCGCACATGCTGTGTTTTTTCTTCTACAAATTGACCATGCTGAAAGTCAAACTTTGCTGGGAATCTCAATTTCCACCCCCAGGATTCACGCGCTTTGGGAATATTCATCATGCCTGTTGAGATGCAGAAGTAGCATTGAGATGCAGAAGTAGCATTGTGAGACTGCATATATCTACTACGAGAGACAAGTTAACCACCAACACTGTTTTGTCTCTGGCAGACAAAACGGTACATGGCAAAACAACTACACAGATATCATCACCAACTTGCCTCAAGATAGACTTCCAGCCACACAGACATCAGGTGGCCAGATTTCCCTTCATATTTTATTACAGTTACTGTTTATGCAGATCTCAACTTGTGATGCATGGAATGTTAATGGATATGAACTTATGATTTCTAAGACCCAATAGATAAACTTTGATAGCTTGGCCATTTGATGGTAACAAAATATAGAATTCATAGCAATGTCCAAGGTACCACAAGAGGATCTATAATTCATAATTTAGGCAGAAGTAGCATTATGGTGACAAATGAGCTTGAAACCCATAGTGAAGATTTTTTTTTTCAAAAAAAAAAAAAAAGAAAAATTTCCAGACACACTTCATACTCTGTTTTCTAAAATACGACCTCATTAAAAGATGCATAGAAAAGGACATTATTATGGATGCAAAGTTATACCAGCTTCTTTTTCTTCTTATGCCTCCTTTTGCGGCGTGGTTTATGAGCATCAGAATTTGAACTCAGATTACTGTTATTATCTCCAGGACGATTTGGTACTCTTCTATTTTTAAATGATTCACCGCTTATGCTGTTTGAAGTATTGCTCGAGCTGGATATCACACGTTTATCTGCATGTCTGGCTCTATTTGGTGCCAACGAGCGTGGTGGTGGCATAAGAACTCGAGCATCTCTCTGACGCTGCAAAACAGAATATATCGGTTAAACACAAGGAAATGCAAATTTCAACAGTATGCCAGTGCTCCGAAGAAAACTGAAACACCACTAATAAAAGTACCTGGTTCTTTTCATCACTTGACATTCCAGATGCTGCCCTACCTGAAGCACTGGAAGCTGGTTCCCTGCAGAAGGTTGGTACAAGTAACATTAGCACACCAAGTGAAGAAAGAAGTAAGAACATATTAGCACACCAAGTCAAGAGAGAAACAAAAATACATTAGCACAGCAATAGCAATGCTCTCACAGCGCCAGAGGGAAGCATATGGACGATATATCAGATTTAGGACCTCATAGCATCATAGCATGATAGCATGTCGCAGGATAAATCAGACAGAAGCTTAAAAGCATTTACAATGTCCAAGAGCTGTGGGTTGTGAACCATACTTAGCACTTTTGTCAGTCCACTCATCATCAGCCTCTTCATCGCTTGAACTTCCAGACATAAAGAAGTCATCATCACTCACATCCAAGGTATCATCATCGCTTGCTGTCTCTGTTAAATGAACAAGAATAAAGTTTAGTACTTCACACACCAGATGTCCAGTAAAAGGGTACCAATTTCAAAGGTCATCAAGAGAATAGTAACGCAAACAGGCACCTTCTAAATCCTTTCCGTTTGCTGCAGCAGCCATAAGATTCTCCTTGATCTGTTTACGCCATTTATTCCTCTCTTGAACAATATCTGAGGTATTCCCTCCATTGAACAGCGACACATATTTTTCATTCTTTGGGAAGAACTACACATGAGTTGAGATATATAAGCTTTAGCTCAGGATTCAAGCAGGTACAGATAAACAATGGTTGATTAGACTCTCCAATCTAATGTGCAGCAAGGAAAAGGAAATTGTAATGATACTTATATCTCATATCATCATATGATCATAGGCAGGGCAGGGTAGTAATGTAGGGTGCTTACTCTAACATATTCAAGATCTTCTCGTAATTTTGACAAATCATTGCTGAAATCATCACCATTTGAACGTTGCTGCTTCTCAAGGCGCCTTATCATCCTCTCAATCTTCCGCCTCTCTTTGCATTTTCACACCATCAAGAAATGGTAAGTACATATGTGCAGAGAAAAGGAACTTGAAATGAATAGGATATGATAACAGACCAAAGAATTTTATCTTTCTATCTCTCAACTGTAATGTTCGCTGAACAGCGAGTTGATTCTGAAGCTCTTGTTGCCTCTTCAGTTCTTCCAGTTTCTTCTCTTGAGCAACCCTAATGTCATCAGGAAGGTCCTGAAAATTAAACATTTAGCAGTGACATATCAACATGGCTAGACAAAAAAGGGGGCTAAGGTTTATTGATATATGTAGACTGCTCACATAAAGCGGCCTTGATTTAAATTAGTGCAAACATGCTAAGCTTAAGCTCCCCGCTTCTCTGCCATAGAAGTGAATTATACAATCAGCTGTCACTTATGCTTACTGGACTCTGTCCAATATAACGTCAACTGTTGGCCAGCAATTATATGTAGTTGGTGCATAGAAAGAGGCATGAACATATCCATGACTACACTCCTCTAAATCAAGGTCAATTAGGCTTCCTCACTTCTCCTCTGACAGAACAAATGCCCCTCCACAACATTTCTGACTAATCCGTTCAGGCAGCATAGTTAACATTTCAGTATGTTAGTTTCTCAATCAATACTTGATACTTAATAGCACCAGTGCAAGCTGCAGTAATCCAGCTACACCAATGAACTAGCCTACTGAGCGGAATGCAACAAGCAGAGGCCTCAATTGAAGCATCAATTAGCCCCTACCATAGCAACACATAAAACAAATATTCGTGGTTGAGCGATTCATCATTGCAGAAAGACTGCCATGCTAAAATTCCTAGCTGGTTCGGCGAAATGTCAAATGGAAAGATTCCCAGAGAAATGGGCCCCACAGGGCACAGGCAACAATTAAACCCCATCCATGGGGCCATGGGGGAAGAACAATGAGCAACTAGAGGATTCTGAGCTCAGCCCAGCAGACCCCAGGTGTCGGTAAGTACCTTGCGGAGGAAGCGCTCAGTGGAGCGGATCTGGTTCTTAAGGGAGGTGGTCTTGGCGGCGGCGGTCCGCTTCCGCTTGCGGTCGGCAACTGCGGCGGACGCCGATGACTTGGGCCGACGGACGGCGGCGCCGCGGCGCGGGTAGCCGCCGTGCGCCATCGCCGGAACCCTAGGTGGAGACGGAGTCCGCCAGGTGCGTTTGGCTCGCGTACGCAAGGTGGGGCTTGGAATGGGCCGAGTGGGTCGAGCGGTTTAGCCCCCAATTGCAATTGCCATTTGCCAGTACCACGTCACAGATGTTGGGCCTCTTCATGCGTATTTAATGCACCGCACCCTGTGGTCTTTTTTATTTTTTTTTCAAATTGGTCGGGTGGTCTTCTACCTCGGGAATTCTAGAGTTACCGAGTAATTAGCAGCACCACAAAAAGATATAAATACTACTTTACCTTTACTAATCTTAAACTCTTATAAAGCAAATATACACTGGTCTATTTCTCTGCAATTCTACGAAACTACGTCATCATCCACTAACCTATACGTATGAAATCCTTTGATATCTAGTCTCCGTAAGCTACGAAGGTTGTACACCTTCCGAGCGTCAGTTCCTCCGTAGCAGCAACCGAACGGGCTCTTTAATTGGGGCTGCTGTTTCTCCGTGTGCACGAACTGAACAGGCATAAAAATTATTACCCGTATATTCCTCTACCACAGCATGCAGAGAAAAATGAAACTGTCATCCTTGCAATCGAGTTTAAATAGCTTTGATCGGTCACGACTACGCTCGCCGCCCACCCTGCTTCACCCTAGACGTGCCCGGCCTGCCCCACTCGACAGCGCGCGCCTCACCAGGTTGCGCCGCCTCCCTAGCCTCGGCGGCCGTCGTGACACTCATGTCGAGGATCGTCTAGCTGCCGAAGGAGGAGATTGATGATCAGGGCCCAGCATCACTACTACAGAGCTCCGCACTGCCCATTCACCCGCACCAGCGGTGGTTGTGAAGCTTCGCCCGCACACTGTGGCTGTCTCCGCCTCTCCGATAGAGCTCTCGTCACAAATATTGGTCCCCAACTCTCCCGACTTTGGCGTTGGCGGCTGTTCAGAGGATTTTTTTTCGTGACCGGGTCTTTTACCCGTATTCATTAAGAGGAAGGGCCAAAAGAAAGGCCAAAGCATATGGATACAAATAGCTCACAAGTAATCTAAGGATTACCTACGAAGCTCTAAAGACAAAAAACAGAAAAACGAAAACACGGACAAACAACAAGAGTACATGAGGGAGGGGACAACCCCGCCTCAACCCTAACCAACTTTCTGTGCCTGCAAAGAGAAATAAATCAACACAACGTTCACCAGGATGGTGGAGTTCTTCCTCAACGACCAGGTAGCCGCTGCGGAGTATAAACGACAACGTCCGCCAACGACCAGGTAGCCGCTGCGAAGTAGAGCGCCAACGACCAGGTAGCCGTTGCGCAGAAGAGCCACGCCAGTGACCAGGTAGCCACTGCAGGACAAAACCAACGACACCCGCCAACGAGCAAGTTGATGCTGCGGGGTAAAACGACGACGACACACCAAACATTTGACAACCCATTGCGAAGATGACCACGAGGCACACACAAGTACAGACAAGGAGCGACTCCGAGAGCGGCAGGAGGTAGACTGCATGAGTGCTGAAGCGAAGCCTTCAGGAAAGATCTTGACATCCACGAACGCCAACAACACTAATCAAAGCAACCCAGACGGACATGAGCTTCGACGACACCTCAAGCGAGGAACATGACGGTAGCTGCACCACTGCTGTCGGCCCGGGCGAGCTGGGCAAGCTTTCACCCAGCTATGAGCGTCCGTCGGGGCAGCCCGCGACACGAGCACCTACAGCGGCAACACAATGAAATCGAGGTGAGCAGCAGGGCACAGCACTGGAACACAGCAAACCCGACCCCGCACCCTACATCCATGGCCGCCCAGACCACGAGCATCCAATCCTCCAGCCAACAGGGGCCAGGCCGTCGTCGGAGCGCACCGGGGGCGTGGATCGGGCGCTAGCAGCCGGAACCCGCCCAGATCCACGCGTGAGGAGCCCCGTTCCGCCACCAGCCACCGTCGGGGATAACCTCCTGGTAGACCGCCGCTAGAGCGCACCGGGGGCGCAGATCCAGGCACCGACGCCCAGATCCCCCCAGATCCACCACGCCAGGAAGGGTCGTGCGGTCGGGGAAGCCGTCGATCCGCCGGAAAGCAGAATCGCCATGGACGGCCGGTCCAGCACGCCTGAGGGCGTCAATCGCCAGATCCAGCCCACAGGGGGACAGATCCAGCCGGCAAGGCACCCCCAAGGCCGCCGACCGCCATTGCAACAGAACCGACCAATTTATTAGAGCACAAGCACGTAATTCGCCATTAGATAGCAAACTTACATGATTGAGACCTAATAAACCCGGTAGTCATACCAAAATCTCGAAGGATTTCAAACTTTCTGGCATAGCCAAGATCGTAATAAGTTTAGCCGTCACCATTCACAACATACATAGTTCGCACATAGTTTAAAATATCAGAGTTCAAAATAAGTTATTACAACCCAAGTTCAAATTTGAAATAAAGCGGAAGCGATTTAGTTCAAATCCACACACACACTTAGTTCAAATACAGTGCCAGGTCCTCAGTCAATATCCAGCAAAAGCATAAAGTAGAGTAGAGTAACCATGCCCAAGGTCTAGTCATCACCCAACACGGGGTAGAAGCAGTGCTGGCAATAGCCATAGTACATCTCACCATCTGCAACAACATGGGAAATAAAACCCTGAGTACGAGAATGTACTCAACTAGACTTACCCGTCATAAACTAAAAAATAAATTGACTCCAAGGAGTATGCAAGGCTGGATAAGTTGGATAGCTGACTCATAAGTTGCGAAAAAGTTTGCATTAAAGAAAGAATTGATCATAAATTAGCACCTGCACTAAACAAGCATGGTAATAATTATTCAACAAGAATAGCAACCAATTTCCGGTTGAGTGCCTTTCGACATCACGGCTCAACCATCTCGTCTCTTTATTTAAGTTATTACTATGATGCCACTGTTCAAGTCAAGTGTTCACTGTCCAGGAACGATGGCGATTATAATCGATTACTAACCAGCTGGTGGGGTATTCCTCACACAAACCACACTCACCCGCTAAAGTGAGCTACAGATCACCGGAAGTTCAACTCGGAAAAATCGCGGGATCAACAGGTACCATCGTATCCGGGAACCGCCCAGCTGCCTTATTTAGGGTGACCCTGACCTCGGACTTACTCTCCACGTAACCCGTGATCCCCCATCTTCTCCAATACGATGCGTACAGCAGGTCGACTCCCGGCCCAAACCAAACCCAGGCTTCGCGGTCGGAACGACTTATCCTTCCAGCTAAATGTGAGGCATGCGTTCAATATGACTTGAGGACGTACAATGGACAGGGTCCTAGTTCGACACAGATGGGATAACCTCACCGAACCTCCAATTCAGTCCCAACACCAATCTCGTCCGGTCTCGATTTATTATCTCCACATGGTTATCCAAGATAACAATGTATTCAACCATTCTGAGTCACCACCTATAACTCGCAGATGACAGGAAATCACCCGACTTCTACCGATCTAGTTAAAGCAAGGCTAAGCAGATAATCGCACCTGAACCTAATAGGGTTGAAGGATATACAGTGGGCAAGGAATATAAGTAATGCAGCAACGGTATAAAACAACGCCTATAACTTAATGCATCAAACAAGTAAAGGACTCAAGTTAGGTATTTTGCAAACCACAGGAAGAATGCTCCGGGGCTTTCCTTTCAGGAAAGAGCTTGGCTGATGGTCGGGACACTCGGGAAGATCAACCTCGGGATCCTCTTCTAGTGCTATCCCCTGCACCAAGGCTTCCTGCTGGCCTTTCTCTCCTTGTACTCCGGGAACTACCGTTTCGAGCTCTGATGATCCTGTATGATGCATGGTGTGTATGAATACCATGAATACATAGTAAATACAAAGGTACATGCTGATGTGAATGAATACTCAGTCGAAGATAATTGACATAATTTTAAAACATGCATGATAAGCACATGTCATATGCATTCTCTTCTACAATCAAATCTTATACAAGCCTCACATTACAATTTACTTACACATTAAAAGGAATTATAAACGACTATTGTTTTGCACACTACCCTCTACTGAACCAAAACCAATAATAGATTTCACCCATCACAAACCTCAGAAAAAGCATTATTATACACATGAAATAATAACTTAAAGCATTATTAATTATTAAAAAAAATTAGGGCAGAACTGTAAAATGACTTTAGATTACTCAGAAAATTCGGTAAAAATTACATAAGCTTAAGCATGCCTAATGTAGACTACCATAAAATTTTTAGGTCAAAACAGTAAGTACTTTATACTACACAAAAATAACAAAGCAGCATAATTTAATGGACATAAAATACTCTGTATATAGAAAAATATCAAACAACAGATCTCAGAACATCCTTAGCTCTAGATTAGCATTAAAACACTTTCTAAAAAAGTTTCATGCATAAATCACTTATATATTATTTATTATGAATTATTTATCATCTACTTGAAAAAGGCACCATAATTAAACAGGATAATATTTACACATGACATAGCCCTTCAACATTTTTCACAGATAGAGCATGACATAAGAAGACTAACAAACTTAGATTCATATTTTTCTGAGCAACAGAGAATTACTTATGCATTTTTTAAGATAAAGGTATTTAATAGGGATAAATAAATCTATATAGAAAAGTATCACAAAAATCACATTTCATATTTTTCATGCATAGATCTACTTATAAGAAAAATACTGCAAGTTGAACCAACTCATTTGGACTAAAAATGAGTGAGATATGATTTTTTAAAGCTTTTACCAAAAATCTGGAAAACAGATTCTTTAAAACGAAAATAGAAAATAGTTTTGCACCGGGAACCCTGGACTTTCCAGTAATTAACCGAGTCCTATTTTAAAACTCTCTGAGTCTGGCCACTTTGCACTTAAGTCCAGAAAAGATTAACATATTCTGCCCGTGATCCACACCGAGGGGAAAGGTCACCGGCGGTCGGCAATCTCGCTGGCGGCGAGATCTTCGGCCAAACTACGGCCACCATTCGACTCAACTCAACGCCTGCGAACCCAACGGTGTACAAGATGAAGGCTATAAGGGAGGTTTTGACCGACGGCCATGCGCGACGGCGGACGGCGGCGAGGGTCGGCGGTGCGCCGGCCACCACGGGCCACGGCGGGTCGCAAGGGCTAGCCTACCGGGTATAGCAGGCCAAAGAGACTCGGATTAACCAGAAAACGTGAAGAGATGTTGGTCAAAACGACGACGGTGATGCATGCCGGCGAGCGGCGGCATGCATGTCGGCGGTTCGACGGCTGCCGGCCAACTCCGGCCAAATCAAGGCCCAAGAACTATCCTGCGACCTAATTGAAGTCGGGGCGACTCGATTGCACTAGCACAAGAAGGCAAAGGTCCACCGGAGTGAGCTCCGTGCGAGCGGCCGATGAGCGGCGGCGCGACCCGCGACGGCGGTCGACCAAAATCTGACGAACCCTAACCCTAATCGATCCCATAAACTACACCAACCTGTTCTACTCATGCAGGCGACCATGATGCGCAAGATAAAGAGGAAGAAAGGGGTTGCTGGTCATGGCGGACCGTGCGGCGGTCGAGGCGGCCATGGCCGGCGAAGGAGGAAATGGTCGATTCGACCTCTACCTTAGGTCATTGGGGCAGGGAGTGTGCGCATGGTGTGCCTCGCACCACGGTGGAGCTACTGGCGAGTTCTGGGAAGAAAATGGCAGGGCTGTGAGGTGCGGTGATGATGCGAGCTCGGGACGGCGGCAATGGCGGGTTCTGCGTCCGCTTGAGCTCGGGGAAGGAAATGCGAGGCGAGGAGGGGCGTCTGGTGGTGGTGGGTGGAGAGTGAAGGCGAGAGGCACGGTCGGGACGCATTGAATTGAGCCAACGGCCGGAGGGTCGGCCATGGCGTCGGGCTTCGGCGTGCGCGTGGCGCGCGGGCAGGCGATGCGGGACCGGGGCGATGGACGCGTGGGCGAGCGGTGGGGCCAGGTTGAGTGCGGGGGCGAGCGGCGCTCGGATGGGGAGGCCAAACAGCGGGCAGCGGCGTCGCCCGGTGTACGGACGCCACACGGCCGGCATCGGCACGGACACCATCGGCGCGAGGAAGAAGAAGAGAGGGAAGAAGGAGGCCGACGGGTGGGTCCCACTGCGCCAAGATTCGTGTAGAACTTGATTAACTCTATATTTTCCAAAATAATCCAAATTTGAAGAAACTTGTAAAAGATGAAATGTTGCTTTCAATGACTAGAACATTTCACTTTTAAACATCAAAGCCCAATTCTACCTAGAATTTGAAATTCAAAAATGGAGATTTAAAATCCATTTAAAATTAAAAGAAAAACATTTTTATAAACTGTTTTTAACCTTTTTGACCCACTTCCAAGCCTTTTCATGAAATGACCCAAAAATAAGTTTTGCTCCAAATAATTTTCTCTACAAACTTCATTTAACACTCAACCCCAAACAAGCAACCTATCACATAGCTCTAGTTCAAATCAAAGAAAGCACATTTTTCATTTTATCATTTCATGTAAACAATGACTATGCAAAGAGATGATTATGCTCATGATATGCAAGATAATGCATGCTTAACACCATGGTGTTACAGCCATGAAGTCAGACCTGGCCATGCCGGACGCACAGACCGGGGAAGGTTTTGGGGTAACCGCCAGATCCGGGCCGCAGGGGACGGATCCGGCCGGCCGGCCACCCTGAAGCTCATTGGAGCCGCCAGAGGTTGGAGACCAAGGGGGTGGGGGCGATGGAGGTAACAGGAGAGAGCGACATTTGGTGCGACGAGACCCCTTTTTGAGGCCACCGCCGCTGGCCGCTGCCGCTGTGAGCTATAGGGCGGCGACGACGGCTGGAGGGGGCTAGGTGGAGGCGCTACTTGGTGCGGCGGCGCGGCATCCCCCCGAGTCGCCCGCAGCGGGGGCGCTCGGGGGAAGGGAGGGGCATTTTGCCTTGTGAATGTTCCGGCTATTCGGAGGATATCCGATAGAAGGGATGTGTGATGGTGTGAGATAACGTTTCAACTGATATGTTCGTCGGCTTTCTTTATTTGACGGATGAAACTTTTGGCTACCAGTAAGATAATATCTACGGTTATCTTTAAGTGGATCTCGACCTGTGATCTTCTATGTGTGCATTTTTTTACCAAAATTTAAACTACAACCCCATCTATCGAAGATGCAGAATATGTGTACACTGTGCAGGCTCATTAGATGCCAACTCTATAGATATATATGTATTTTATTTATCTCATATATATTTGATGGATAGATGTTTTGTTAGGCTTTACTAAAGAGATTGATCATTGTTTTTTTATTAATGTTCTAAGCTAAAATCATCACAAATATTTCTCATTAGATTTAGAATTTTTTTTACATTGGTCGCAAACAATTTTGACGACTCACAACGAGCAATCCAACATCTACGAAGGCAGAAGATGATGCGAGGCGATGAGATAGAGGCAATGGGAGGCGATAGATATGTCTACGGTTGGTGGGCTCATATGCACCACAACACCTCCCATCACCTCCAGAATTGAGAGGGTTACGACTCCAAATAAAAGAGTAGAAAATCCCTTTCCGTAATTCTTTTATTTAATAATGGTAAAACGGCAAATCCAAAATTATAAAAAATGTTTTAACTAGAATAGTTAATGTTTGATTCAAGTACTATTCAAAATTTAAAATAAATTTATGTCTTAAGTACAAACTACGTGTAGCCTGGTAACCCCTGGTCAGGAGTTAACATTTTAAACTATTTATATTCCTCCGTCATACCCGCAGCAACGCGCGGGGAATCTACCTAGTTTATTCATCATCTAATCTGATATATAGAATTCTCTTCTATATGGAGCTGGATTACATATCAAGTTCTCTGCAACATACCTTTATCAATTGCACATCTTGATTAGATTCTTATTGGGTTTGGATTAGTTTGATTTCAAAAGAGATTCTTCCAAGAGTTATAGATGAAGAGGAGAAAATGGAAACTCAAAGATATCAAAGAGTAAAAAACATATGGAATGAAAGATGCAAGGTAACAAAAAAAAAAAGGAAAAAGCTCACATTGGCCCTGTTTGGATCTAGGGACTAGAGTTAGTTTGAGCTAGTTTGAGTCAAAGTAGCCCAAAAGTATCCATACAGAAGGGCTAGAGCAATTTTTTTATAATTAGCCCACCCAAAAAAACTAGTCCCCAAAGGGGCAATTATTTGGGCTAGTTCTGGTTGGGCCCACCGGGAAAGAGGTGATTAAATGAGCCAAATGATTAGAAAAGTGTATTTATTGTCAAACTAGCCCTCGGATGCAGACACCTTTTTGGTTAGAGCTAGTTTGAAACTAACTCTAACCTCCAGCCTCAAGCTGAGCTAGAGTGATCCAAACAGGGCCATTATCTCCCCCAACTTTTGCGAAAATCAGTATTTTCTCCTAAAAGCTTAAAACCAGATAAACCACCTATCTAAACTTTTAAAACCATTCCTACTCTATCAGTTTAACTTCATTCAGACATAGCTACATATTTTCTATGTATTGTCAAGCTCTGACCATTGATTAATCTAATCATATCTAGGTATTGTCAAAAAAATAGTGGCTCCGTTAGGAAAAGCTGTTAGTGGCTGCAGCAGCCAACCAATAAAGCTGCAGCAGCCACAGTAACTACATCCAGGTAAAGCAACCGATTTTTAGCTGGTAGGCCTGCAGCCAAGAGGTTGTGCAACGCAGCTGCTGCCAAGTAGCCACAACAAAAGCACAAATGAACAGGCCGAATGACATAGTTAGATTCATATTCCTAAATACTTTCTCATGACCATGTATACACGAATTTACATTCAAAGCTCACTTTTGGACAGTCAGACTAAAACTTATGGAAAAAGGTAGGGAGTTATTTACTATGACCGAGAAAAATTAGGGGATTACCTTACTGATTTTATACGTGGAACGAACAAGAAAATTGCAATCAAGTGTTCCTGACCAGGAAACCAGTTCCCCACAAGTAGCCATTAGTGCACCTGATTCAAAGCAACACCCTACAATGACTACTTTGCCAGACTGGTCCAGTCAAGCAATGTCTTTAATGGATGAGGAACAGAGTAATCTTTGACACAAACTAGAGCTACATTGTAATGTAGACTGTGTTAAGGTATAATAATAGTAAGGGTATTAGTGTAATCTCCTAGTGTCTAGAGTTTCTCTTGTGTCCCTTATGTACCTATATATAGTCCTCTCTGGGCCTCAATACAATAATCAAGTTGTGTCTTCCTCTATTTGTAACATGGTATTAGAGCTTAGGTTTTCGATCTAGCCCACCACCCTTTCATTCACTGTGCTGCCCCTGCGAAGATCGATTTGTTCCTGGGGGCAGCATTATCGATCTTTATTTTTTTCTTCTTCCTCTCATCGCATCGATTAGTCATGCAGCAACAACAACAATAGTAGCCGTTCATCACATCCAGATCCAAATCACCGTCAGCAGCAATAGCCGCCGGGCCTATCACCTTCAGCTTCAGCGCCACTATCGCGTGCTGGGGAGTGTGCACGCCATCTACGTGTGCCTCTTCATCGCCTTCGTTCGGCCCATCGAGATCCGCTAGTTGCGGATTAGCCCGACCGTTGTGCGGCGCCTTCCGTCTTTGCCCGTCTCGGATCTCTATAGCCCTCTGCTTGCCCATCCATGAAGACATTTGTGCATAGCTCGTCGTCGCCCTTCGCGGACAGCTGCGCCCGCCTTGTCTTCATCCATCTTCACGTGCAGCGTAGCGTCCTGTCGTTGAACCGATGCTGGTGCGGATTGGTCGATTTGGCCCATTGCCGCCCAGTTTGCACATGATCCACTCGATCTGCGGCCTTCTTCGCCCTTCACACGTGGGAGCCCACTTCATCATCATGTAGCCCTCCGAAGCCCGCTCATTTGTAGCTCCCTTCTTCAACATCTAAAAATAGTAAATGTATACCCGCTCGGGCACCTCCTTGTTCACTCTTACATGAGCCTTTCCTTCATGGCTTTCGCATGCAGCTGTTTGTTTCACTTTCCTTCTTAAACATGCAGCCGCTAATTTTGGGCAATCTCTTTCATTCTACTATCGTGATGTCGTCTGTTCTACTGTTGATGTTTGTTCTACTGCTAGTAATAAATTAATACCATTTTTTTCTTAATTCTGTTGCATCAGTTGCATTTGAAACCATCCAATTCTAGTTCCATCCTAGTTTGAACAAGCTATGCGTATCCACAGTTTTTGTCAAATCAACCATATTCTTTCTTTTTTTCTTGGTTAGCAATGTCCCGTCAATTTGCCTAATCATCATCATCATTGATGCGACTATGCCCTCTTGGTCTCTTTTCATAGCCATTTTGCTACACTTCATGATCAATGGCCTTTTATTTGCTGTCATCATCATTGTATCTCATTGCATGCCATTTTGCAACAGTGATCTCTCTATTCTTCCTTTGGCTTGATTTGACATGTTTCACTATTCTCGTTGAGTTCAAAGTCTCCAAAGCAAGGTTCATATTTGAAGAGTTGATGTACTTGGTTGTGAAGGCTTGAGGTATTTGCTGAAGTATGTGTTGTGAAGGCAATACCCTCTTGTGGAGGAGATCATTTCTACATCGACAATGTCAAGAGTTGCATGCTTCGATAACATCTTCTATTTTTTGGATTTTGGATGTAATTTGTGTATTTTATTTTTCAAGTCTAGTGTGTAATGCCAACTCTGCAAATGCAACGACATTGCATTCACGTTGCATTTGAGAGGGGTGTTAAGGTATAATAATAGTAAGGGTATTAGTGTAATCTCCTAGTGTCTAGGGTTTCTCTTGTGTCCCTCATGTATCTATATATAGTCCCCTCTAGGCATTAATACAATAATCAAGTTGTGTCTTCCTCTATTTGTAACAGACTGTAATGTTCTAGCGTCCCTTCTCTACATTGATTCAACAATACTATAATCTACAAATAATACAGCGATGAGACTTAATGGCATCTTAAAAGAATAGTAGTCACAGAGAACAATGAGTACCAACCCTCAAGTTTTCAACAATCTTGTTCTCATCACTAGAATTTCTAACCAAGTTTGCAGATGTCAAAATTATTATAGATCCATTCCATTCAATAAAAAAACCTTGTGCACACAAAAAACCTTTCTTCTCCTACGTGCCATGATTCTGTTGTCAGCTAGTTGTAATCAAAATAGGGATGAAATAGTAAATGACACATCATTGTAATATCACCATTGAATGATGCCAGTGCGACAACATTGTCATTTAAGTTAGAAGCTTTTTCCTCAAATGTTCTCCAGACACCTTCACCGTGCATGTCACGAAAAGTTTCTTCAAAAGTATTAACCAAAATCATAGCAGCCGGAGAAATATACATTGTAGAAGAGTTCTGAGTGTACAAGACATTTGTAAAAGGTAGCAAATTTAGAAGCACTGACTCACCTCCTGACATGTTTGATGGTAACTTAGGGTAACCCAAAGACTTTAGATCTAACTGTTTCTGGTTAATAAAATCTCCATGTACTGGTACAACAAGGTCAAGTGATCAACACTGACATACACTAATACTATACACAGATAATTAATTCACTTAAATTTTGCAGTAATGATATGTAGCAATAGTTTTATAATGACAATGGCCTGAGCAAGAATTAACATTAGAAGTAAGCATGAACATACCCAAGAATGATGCTAAATGATAAGACCTAACAGTAAGTGAAAGGGCCAGACTAGTTGATATATAAATGAAAATGCTAAACATGCGCTTCTTAATACATACCACTAAAAACCACAACAATTTGCATAATACCACAATGTTAAGCAAATGGCTGTTAGATTTCTCACCTAAGGGTCTCGATCCAGACTTGTAGAACATTAAAATGATTAGTTGACTACTTAGAGAATCTCCAAGAGTATCCCATATCCCTTCCCAATCCATGTTTGTTTGGGAAAAAAGTGAAAAAATTCGATCTCCAAGAGTATCCCATAACCCTTCCCCATCTGTGGGCACTTGGCAAATCAACCTCCATCATGTGTAAAGCGTGCATCGTAGAGCCACGCATCCTCACAATTCCCTGCCCGTCGCCTCCTTCCCGTGCTTTTGTAAAATTTTTGTTGGAAAGAGCTTCTTGCATACGATCTCCTTCGGTTGATATTGATGGTATTCGTGATGAACCTCTTTCGGAAGCGAAGGAATACAAGCCAAGAAAGAACTAACAACCTCTGTCCACCTTAGATGGTGCTTGTCGGGTGGTTGAGGCTCTCTCACATGAATTTCTACCCTATCGAGCAATAATATATTCCCGTTCTCTTCATGTAAGATTGTTGCTACCATTGAACCTAGTGTTGGGTGATCCTAACAAGAGTTTGATTGGCTTCCTTTGAGATAGATAGACCAAAGGGAGAGTGTAAGGAGATGTTCAAAAGAGATAGGAGAGTTACTGTTCTGCTAAGCTATCATGCTAGTCGCGCAGTGCATGATGCAAAAGTAGTAGTTATCTGTTGTTCAACCTTCGCGATTGTAAATGGCTGCCACAAAGATGCCTTTTTTTGGTATAACATTTTGTACCTAGCCTCTGCTTTGGCTACATAATCTTAGGGCTCTAGCCCTATCTGTAGGTATTGGTAGTTTTGGTCTCTTTCTTCCCGTGACTATTTCTTACAGTTCCTCTCCTTCGTGCCGTACCACGGGCTGCGCCCAGGTGAAAGAATATCTGTTGCTGCTGACCTAGGGTTCAGGTATGCCATGGATCGACTCGTCCAGCTGCTCCTCTATGGTGGTTGCCCGGTCACTAGGTTTGTTGGTTTATGTTGCAGCTGCCTAGAGGCCATGGCCATTGCTGGCCACGGCAGCGATAGCCATAGCCGGCCGCAGCTGCCTTCGCTGCTGCTACTTGCTGATGCCTAGATGCTACTCCAGCTGCTACTGAACTGGATGTCATGGGCGTTGGGCCCTAAGGTAGCTGGACCTCGGCTATGCAGTTCATATCCTCGATCCGTAAAGTTAGGGCACTGCTACTTGTCGATGCCTAGATGCTACTCCAATTGCCTGCCCAGCTATTATTGGACTGGTTGTCATGGGCGTTGGGCCCTACAGTAGCTAGACCTCGGCTATGCAATTCATATCCTCGATCCGTAAAGTTGGGGTGAGGTTTTACCCCTCAGCGCCTGATTGTTTTCTTCTTGCTTAATTTCAAATTGTGTTACAAAGGATAAATAGGCTCCAGGCCACTAGCAATCTAGAGATGCCTCTATTGCATGCTTAGCTAAGACTCGCCTCCACTGCATGCCTCGCACCCTCCCAGCGCCCCAAATGACACTGGTACTACTTGATGTGGCCAACCGAGTAAATGGAGCAACACACAAACTAGGAAGAGATGGGGCCGTCGGGGCCATTTGACTTGCACGTGGTTGTTTGTGTTTGCATGGTTTGCCATTGATTTATTCATCTTTATTTCTATATTCAGTGAACTTTGTATATGTTGCTTACCGGCTGCTGTTGAAGGCTAGTTGGCCGGCGTGCATACTAGTGTGTTGGCTTGTATGCTACTGTTCCTCAAGTCATGTGGAAAATGTTTCATGAAAACATGATTATAATGCACATTACAATGAGAAAAACATAAAATTTTCAAATTGACACAAGAAAAATGATGGAAACTATGAATCTATGACACTTGCCAAAGGTAGGCAAATATTTTGGTTTAGGTGCAAAAGGCTTATCTAACATCTTTTAGGAGAAGAGATGAGATACAATAACGGTGAACTAATCAAGTGCATACATCAATTAGACATACTTGCATATCTTCAAAACTTTTTACTGTGCAAGACCAGTCTTGTTTTGCTGAGATGTCCAGTAATGCTTCAGATGCTTGAGAATTGTGCCACATGGTAGGAAAATATCTCTTCTCGAAGTAAAAAAAAAAAGGTTCATGCCAACAAAGTTCCCATCAACAAAAAAAAAGTGGCCCACCTTCCCAAGCCTATAACACAATACAAAATTGACAGACACAACCGGGGTTACATTTGAACAGGACAAGAGTTAAATATAAATTATTTTTTTATTGCCTACAGTAGCAATAACGGAAGCAGAAGCATGCACATAACAGAAATAGAATATAATGCTTGTATCTTCATGCAAGTGTACCTTGGACAATTTACAATCAAGATCTTCATCATCCTCACATACCCTTGAATCACCATTCAATCCCACACTCCTGAGCATCATTTCTCCAGAGACGTCACGCCCTACAATGAATACCTCACTATGACGTAGATCTTCCCGTGCATGGTTGAAAAGCCCAACCTGAACATCAATAAAGGTACAAACATTGACAACAACAAAGTTGCGATCTTTATCAAATTCAGCCACAAACCCCATAAACACTTCACTGCCTTCATGATGGACTTCAATTTACAAAATGATAAGGCAAGAAATAAGCATACAATTATCTACTAAACAAATTAGTAAAGAATGATTGTCAGCACCAACCTTTAAGTCATCATGGTCTTTGTTTGTAAGATAGAGAGCTCTAACCAAACTTGCAGAAGTCAGAAACCTTGTAAGGTGGCTCCCCTGGCATTCCATAGCTATCCTCGAACATGAAAATAAAATTGTATCTCCCAGAGAAGATCGCAATTTAAATAATATAAAGCTGGATGGGTAGCAATATATATTAGTTGGAAGGCTAGGTAGACTAAACATGTATAATTACCATCACACAAAGTAATTGAGGAAACACTTCTAGACAAATATAATTTTAGCTGATCACTGAGCCCGGTTGACATATCTTTGTTAGAGTCCCCAAGGAAGTGACCTAGTTGAAGGGTATAAAACATTAAGGCAACTATATGAATAATCAAATAAAGCTGTGAAAATGTGTGGGGTCCATTCATCCTTGCAAACTCTTCTGTTCTGAGCGCTTCCAGTGAGATCACCACCACTCCTCTTAGCATTCTGCCTCCTCTTCATAACTGAAGCAGAACCTTTTTTAGAAATAAAACATAGGAGAAACTTTTGGCATCATAAGCGCAAAAGAAACAATATAAAACTATATATAACCAAGAAACAATATGCAGCCAAATAGATGAAAAACTCACATTCATAAGATTTCCTCTTATACGTACGTCTAGAAGAGGCAATGCAAGCGTGTAGAGAGGTTTTGTAACAGAAAAGGCAGGTGAGGGCAATGGAGCCTAGTGAGAAACACGTTCTTGATAATTCAAAAGAGGAACACTTAGAACTGATCTGAAATTGCACAAGGATATCTGGTGTAGTGTTCTTACTCTGGTAGTGCTGCTTGTTGTTTAGCAATCATACTAGATTCTTTAAGCATGTTTAGAAGCAAACATTGCATACTTGAAAAACTCTCATTATTAAGATAGCCTCTTGTTCATGTAGAAGAGGCAATGCAAACATGTAGAGAGGTAGGTGGGGTAATGTGGCCTAGCGAGAAACAAAAAGTTGTATGCTGCACTGAAACAAGTTCTTGATAATTCAAAAGAGCAACACTAAGACCGCACAAAGATATCCCATGTAATGCTTTTACTCTGGTACCACAAATTGTTGATTAGCAATCATATAAGTGGGTTTCTAAGAAAACATTGTATACAACAATACTGTACCACCCAATCAAGCTATCTTGTTGAGAGAAGTCAACCCGCTGAAGTAATGTTTCAAACTTCCAACCAAATGGACGTTTGTAATCAGCTAGATGTACCAAGAAAAAAGCAACACTACACCGCCATACAACGGTTGGATGTAGCGAGAAAAACACCACTACAACCATGGGACGAAAGCAGTCAGAAGCGATCCGGATAGACACCTTCTCATTTTTTTTTACTTTTGAATATGAAACGAAATCAAAACCTGGAAAGCCTCAGATGAAAACAACCACGAACTAACAGGATATCATGATATATCAAAAACGAACTAATTCGAGTGAATACATGTTGATACCGAGCAGGATGCGAAAGGAAAAAAAGGGAACACCGAACTGTAGTCCATAATGATTAGAACCCAATACAACAAGTCATCAACCATATAAACAAACATAACTGCATAAGCAATTGTAATGGACTAATGATAGCACCATGGCAACATGCACGAAGACACAAGTTTTAATATTTAAACAACATATGTGATGATTGCTCAAGTGCATAAGCAGTTCAACACACACACTGCTTGCCTGGCTGCCACATGGTGCCATGTTCACACAAACACATAGTTTAATTAATAGTTGAGCTCATGTCCACAGACCACAAGCAAAAACAAAAGTTTAAGTCTCAGCCTCACTAAAAGAAGTGAACAAACACAAGCACTATAACTAAACAACAGAACACGAACAGCAAGTCATAACTCTTGGTTAAGCTACAGCCTATAGCTCGTCGGCATCATTCGTGATGTCAGAATTAGTGTCCATGTCATCTTCCTCAATTCTCCTCCTCAATTGAGTCAATTGGCCCCTCACTTTACTATTTTAACTTTGTACGCTAAATTCACAGTAGCTAGCACGTTAATTCTAACACACATCTTACCTAAATTAGAAGTCGGTGGTGGTGGCGGAGGCTCCAGAAGGCAGCGCACACGCTTGGTCTTGGCCTTGTTCTTTGCCTTAGATGCAGAACGAGAAGGACCTTCTCCGGTTGTGGAGGCAATCATCTTCGGCGGCTTCTCTGGGGCCATGCCGCCGTCAACCGGAGGTGGCAGCAAGATTACGGCTGGAGAGGGAGGGGCATTTCTCCGGACGGGCGGCATGGCTGCAACAGGCGTCAGGAGGTTCATGTTGGGCTGGGCCTTTAGGTGGCCTGGGGGCTTTGAGTGGGCTAGAAAAACAAGACATATCCCTTCCCGTATAAACGTGTAAAAACATGGCCGTGCCCGCGTCAAAATCAAATGAATATATTTGGTTCTGCGCAAAAACAATTTTTTGAATATATTTGGTTTCGTTTTTATGACATTTCCAATAATATTCTCAAAAAGATACAATATTGTTTGTATCCATGAAGAACAACAGGGTAGGATTTACGTGTATGTTCCTGAGGCTGAGTGTTTATATTGTTGTGAGATGGCTCCCTTCACCATTACCAATTTCAAGAGGGAACGTCCCAAATGTCTGGAACAGGTGAACAATGAACGCATCACATTTTCTGTTTTGGTTTGGGGCTCTAGCGTGCTCTTGGCCTCTAGGTGAGTCAACTAAAATTGTATTTTCTATTTTATATTTTTTTAGGATTTATTATGATTTTTTCAAAGTTCAGCTAAAATAAATAAAAATAAAAAACAAAAATGTCTTCAAAACCACTCCAGGGAGGTAAAGCGTCCGATTTAAAAAGTTGAGAGTTGGTTTACCTGATTTGGGGTTTGACTGTTTAAGGAGGAAAAACGGATTTTTCACAAAAGTTGAGGAAAAATAGACCTTTTCTTTTTACTATGAGAATAGATCTTAGATAGAAGGCCGGTCGAAAAATATCTATACAGTTTGAAATCTCTATTCTTGGTAAAAAAATGTTTATAATCTCTTCAAATGTCCAACAATAATAGCTATAGGCTATATCAAATTCATAACCCATCAAAAGATGTTTTGTCTAGCGCCGCTCTCGCTTTGTACAGTAGTTATTGTATATTGATATCATTCAGAAATTTCCCGCGGCCTACTCCACAAGCTTTATGCTTCTGCTCTCAAACGCTACGTAGTTCTGCATGCTCCATTATCGGTATCGGTTCATTTTTGTCAAATGGTTGTATGGAGTCATAATAGCCCATCAGACTAATAGCATTATGACAATAAATCATAATATGTTTCGTAACTAAGCAGGAACGAGAGTTAGGCCTCAATCGGACTATTTGTGGGTGTAGCATGTATTTCATCATTAGTAGTTGCAGTTTATCTTCAGGTCCAGGACCTACCATACTGAAGTTGTACTCACCTCATTCCAAATTATAAATCAATTTTATAAAAAGAATTATAAAAATTTATGATATCAAAAGATATACTACTAAAATATAATTAACTAGATGAATTCCCCGCGTGTTGCCACGGGATTTGCATAGATGACTGCTATATAGGAATGCGCACAATATATACAGAAAAATAAATTGCAAAAAATGCAAAGTGATCTTACATTATCCACGTTGTTGCGGGAATTACGTTGTATGGTTGTTGATGTAAAATTCTATCTGCAAACACACCGGGCTAATACCGAAAATCGATATCCGAAGCGGGCCAGTCGATTTGACCTGTTAATCGACAAGGATGATAAATTTGAATAAAATCCGAACGAGACGACAGCGATACGCCCGGACGTCAAAGCTCAGAAGATATTCGATAACTGTTGAACAGATCAGACGAGACGCGATACGCCCGGACGTCAAAGCCTGAATCGTGCTCGGTAGATGCGGAACTTGCAAGGTCGCCGGAGATCAAGTTGATGCAGCCCGTCGATTCTTGAAAGAACTCGTTGAAAAAGAAAAGGTACTTGACGAAGTCTTCGAAAAGTAAAGTACTGGTAAAGGTAAAATAAAAAGTAGATTTGTTTATTGATGCTTGGATATCCATTACAATGCCCTTCGGCATATATTTATACTCTGCTAATCAAGGAGTCCTAATTTAATACGCAAAGCTCAAATATAGAAAAATAAACTAATTCCTTATACGAACTCTATTTCTTGAAAAAGAAATAAAACTTGTATAGGAGTTGGACTTAAACTATAATACGAAAAATCATAAGCTCTGTGTCGCCGGCCCTCTGTCCGCTTCCATTATGATGAAGTTATCTCTTCATCGGCATATCCCTGGCATCGGCAACAACCTTCTAGTCTTCCTGCCTATCTCATCGGCAATAGCTTTTTCGTCTCATCGGCAACGATCCTTAACAATTTTTCAGCTTCATCGGCAATGATCCCCTAGCTCTCATCGGTAATCCTTGCCGATTAGTCCAGTCTCCGGTCCTTATTGACACGTGTCGAAAAACGGTGTCAACACATGCCCCCCAATTTTGGAGTATAAAGTACTTTATGCACCGAAATTTTCTCCAGGTCATGATTACCCAAGCCGTTTTAAACTTTTCCTCGAGGGTTGCGCACGCTGTAGTGGAAATCCTGTTCCTTCAAGCGTCTATCCAAATACTAGGATAATATTTCTTCAGATATTTACCGTTCAATGCTCTTGGAAATACTTCCCCTTTGAGAGTCTCTAGGATATATGCATTACTAGGAACGGACCGATTGATGCGATAAGGACCTTCCTAATTAGGAGACCATTTACCGAACTTTGCACTCTTAGTCTCCATCGGTAAGATCAATTTCCAGACTAGATCGTCATCGGTAAATTCCTTCATCTTCACTTTCTTGCCGTACCACCTAGCAACTCTCTTCTTGTTCTCTTCGACGCTGACTAAAGCCTTCAACCGATGACTTGCCAAATCTTCCAACTCATCTTTCATGAGTGTACTGTAGTCATCGATCAACAGTTGATCTTGATGAAATATCCGCCTTAAACCAGTCTTGATTTTCCAAGGCAAAACTGCATTATGTCCATATACCAACTGATAAGGCGACACTTTAGTACTACCATGGCATGCCATCCGATACGACCATAAAGCTTCGTTCAGAACCGTGTGCCACTTTCTGGGATTTTCCTTAATCCTGCGCTTAATGAGTTTAATAATCCCTTTGTTAGAGACTTCGCCCTGACCATTGGCTTGAGCATGATAAGGCGAGGAATTTAAGACATTGATCCCTATCTCATCGGCAAATCTATCAAACTCCCCTGACGTGAACATAGTTCCCTGATTGGTCGTAATAGTTTGAGGAATACCGAACCGATACACAATATGCTCCTTTATAAAATCAATCATGTTTGCCGATGTCACATTCTTCAGAGGAATTGCTTCGACCCACTTTGTAAAGTAATCGGTAGCGACAAGTATAAATTTATGCCCCTTGCTTGATGGTGGATATATCTGACCGATGAGATCAATAGCCCATCCTCGAAATGGCCATGGTTTAATGATAGGATTCATTGCCGATGCACGCGCTCTTTGAACGTTGCTGAATTTCTGACACTCCTGACACCCTCTAAAATATTTAAAGCAATCTTCGAGTATTATCGGCTAGTAATATCCATTTTGCCTGATCATCCACTTCATCTTGAAAGCCGATTGATGTGCCCCACATACTCCTTCATGGATTTCGCCCATTAAATTCTTTGATTCTTCTTCGCCAAGACACTTGAGCAAAATTCCATCCATTGTCCGATAATATAGTTCATCACCAAGGAGCACATACTTAGTAGCCTGAAATCTTACACGTCTCTCGACTTCCTAGATGGATCTTTTAAGTAATCGGTAATTTCCTTCCTCCAGTCATCGGCATCAGTTGCCGATGTCAACACTTCGCGGATTGGCTGATACCCCGAAGCATGTTGCGCTAACCGATTAGCCTCTTCATTATGCAATCTGGAGATATGTTCAAGGCGAAAATCTTTGAATTCCTTCAATAATTGTCGACATCTCTCGTAATACGAGATTAAAACCTCACTTCGACATTCATATACCCCAGCTAGTTGATTAATGATCAGCATCGAATCACAGAAGATTTCAACAGCATCGGCAAGGACTTCCCTGAGTAATTCCAAACCTTTCAACACAGCCTGATACTCAGCCTGATTGTTTGTCGATGTGATTGCAATCGGCAATGAGAATTCATATTTCTTCCCCTGTGGTGATATCAACACAATGCCAATGCCTGCTCCTTCTCCACACGTAGAACCATCAAAGAAGAGTGTCCACGGAGCAATCTCCAAAGAATTCATCGCGCCGCAGTGCTGAGTAACAAAATCAGCCATGACTTGCCCCTTGACTGCTTTAGCTGATTCATACCGCAGATCAAACTCTGATAACGCTAAAATCCACTTGCCGATTCTTCCACTTAGAATTGGCATTGATAGCATATATTTGACCACATCGTCTTTGCATATAACTATGCATTCGGCCATTAACAGATAATGCCTTAATTTAACACAAGAGAAATATAAGCATAAACATAACTTTTCAATGGCCGAATACCTGGTCTCAGCATCTACCAATCTTCTGCTCAGGTAATAGATTACACGTTCTTTCCCTTCATATTCTTAGATTAGAGCTGACCCAATGACTTCATCATCACTTGACAGATACAACCTGAAGGGCTCCCCGTGTTGGGGTGGAATTAGCACTGGTGGATTCACCAAATACTTCTTAATTTCTTCTAAAGCCAGCTGCTGTCCTTCTCCCCATATGAATTCCTGATCGGCCTTCAGCTTCAATAACGGACTAAAAGCTTTGATTCTTCCTGATAAATTAGATATGAATCTTCGAATAAAATTGATCTTGCCGATTAGGGATTGTAGCTCAGTCTTACCAGTAGGAGCAATCACTTTGTTGATGGCATCAATGGACTTTTTGCTAATTTCAATACCCCTTTGATGCACCATGAAGCCTAAGAATTGTCCTGCCGATACACCAAATGCACACTTGTTAGGATTCATCTTCAATCCATGTTTCCTTGTGCACTCAAATATTTTCCGCAAATCAGCCAGATGATTCTCGAAGTCTCCAGACTTAACCACCACATCATCTATATAAATTTCAACTAATGTGCCGATGTACTCATGAAAAATGTAATTCATTGCTCTCTGATAAGTAGCACCGGCATTCTTTAAACCAAAAGTCATGACTATCCATTCAAATAACCCCACATGACCTGGACATCTGAAGGCAGCCTTGGAGATATCTTCTTCGGCCATAAAGATTTGATTATATCCGGCGTTCCCATCCATGAAGCTAATAATCCGATGTCCAGCAGCGGCATCAATTAATAAATCAGCAACGGGCATCGGGTAGCCATCCATCGATGTAGCTTTGTTGAGATTCCTGAAATCAATACAAACACGAAGTTTCCCATTCTTCTTGTAGACAGGAACCAAATTAGAAATCCATTCGGCATATCGGCATTGTCGGATGAACTTTGCTTCAATCAGCCTTGTTATTTCGGCCTTAATGTCAGGTAGCACTTTAGGATTGCATCGGCGTGTGGGCTGCTGATGTGGCTGATATCCTTGCTTGATAGGTAGCCGATGTTCAACGATAGATCGATCTAACCCAGACATCTCTGTATAATCCCAAGCAAAACAATCCTTATATTCTTTCAATAAAGCAATCAACTGTTCTCTGCTTTGGAGATCTAACTTAGCACTAACAAAAGTTGGCCTTGGTCTATCGGCATTACCGATATCTACTTCAACTAAGTCATCTGCCGATGTAAACCCATGGCCCAGTTTTCCGTCATCGGCAAACCTATCCATCTACAACTCATCTTCAGAACCGACTGCTTAGATCGGTGGCAGCTCATAATTGGCAATCCTAAGTGAAACGACCTTGATTTCCGCGAAGGGAAATCCACAATGTCGGAGTGTAATATGACCATTTAAATCACATTACCCGATAACAGTTGAATCCATAATCCATACATCGAACAAAAGAGAGCAAATAGAGGGAGTTACAATAACTTATTACATCGCCACAGGGCGGAATCAGAGTTCATGCAGCAAAACAGTAAAAGCTTGAGGTGCGGAAGCTATCTTCTTCTCTCCAACTTGAGCATAGACACGAAACCCTCAATCACTGTACTCCCCAGATGAGTACTCACTCCTTGAACCTGAAACCAAATTTTTAGTACTATTTGTACTGGCCACACTCCCACCCTATGCATTGCTTTGTGGAAGTGGATGCAAAAATAAGGGTATCTCAAAAGGAACCTATAAGGCTGGGGTTTCCTATGAATTGTTCAAGTATATAAAACAAAAGTATAATAAACAAGTTTTAAACACAAACCCATTCCCTTCATCTATCTCTATCCATATCTGTAGCATCATCTCATCTCCCCCAACACCCTCTCAGACTCTGGTCGACAAGCCAACTCCCTCTTGGCTTGCCTCAACGGCCTGCAGCCCTCAAACTGGCTCACGGCCAGAAATCACACTCAGAGGAAGGTAGAACACTCCACTCACTAGTCCGGTGCATGCGAAACATAGGAAAGGTCCATAGCCGAGGATTCGGCATATGTATCGATCGATCAACCATACACTCTGCAGAGGTTTCACTAATCCACCAGATAACCATCATCGATGCACGCGCGCATCTAGGCAGATTCCGGGCGCCTACTGCCATAGGCGATGCCACTCTACCATCTAGCACTGGATCACTGGAACTGTGAAGAGAGCATGTATCCGCTCCCGTAGAGGATGCCATGCCATGTACCCACTCCCGAAGGGGGTGCCATGATCGTCTCGGTAGGGTGTTAGCTCCATCCCATGCATATACCTTTCTATCACTTCTCACCTAGCAGTAGTGGCATCGACCTATCCAGCGGTTCAGCCGTCTCCCCCCCCATGGAGAGCGAGTGGAAAGCAAGAGATTCCTAGGTTCGGATACCAGCGCAACAGTTCCTAGATTTGACCAAACCGGGATATCTTCATCAGGGTTTATCTTTAACGTGCTACCACGGCACCTTCATCCCGGGCTCCACCTCTCAGAGGATCACACCCAAGGACCACCATCACATCTCAGTTAGCCCGCCACAGGCTCCTCTCATGGGAATGTCCAGAACAATTCCCTGGCAAGACTTGCTCCAAAAGCTCATCGTAGATCCCGGCTCGATCGACTCAACCCTCACCCTACTCCCTGCCGTAAGCCCCACCCCAAACCCGGATACAACATCATCAGCTCACATGCCCATCTGAAACATCAACTCACACATCCAGCCTGGCACCCTCCAGGCCTTCCCCGGGTTCATCACGTCGTATCAAAATGTAAGCGAGTGAAGTATAGAAATATAAGTATAGCAGATAAGCAGGTAGCTATCATAACAGCGGGTAAGCAGGTGATAGTTTATAACAAGGTAGGGCTCATCAAATAAATACTCTATCATGCAGTCCTAGCACAGGCATAGCATTATAGCAACATGAATTTAAAGTACTAGCCATACTATAATTGACATGCGTAATGGGATCTACGAGGTTGGATGGTGTGTGGCACCTTCATTGACGTAGCTGTCGGACTTCTCCTGGTAGTCACTGTCGTCAAGCTTGTCCTCGCTCGAGCCTGTAACGAGATTTAACGGCCGCGGAAGCAACCCCTATAGATTAGCACAAAGAACGAATGCAAAATAGAAGATCCAAATACACTCAAACATAGCCTAGATAGATAGGGCTTGATTTATAGAAAATTTGGATATGCGGATCATAATTTTCTGAGCTCGTATGAATTAGATATGAATTTTCAAAGATTTAACCATTTTCTAAAAAGAAAAAGGGCTCGAGGGTAAGGTCTCGATGGTTACGGTCTCGAGGGGTTACGGTCTCGAGGGTTACGGTCTCGAGGGGGTACGGTCTCGGAGTTTACGGTCTCGAGGGGCATGGTCTCGAGGGTTACGGTCTCGAGGATTACGGTCTCGAGGGGGTACGGTCTCGGGGTTTATGGTCTCGAGGGTATGCTCTCGAGGGGTATGGTCTTGAGGGGTATGCTCTCGAGGGGTACGGTCTCGAGGGGTATGGTCTCGAGAGGGTTACGGTCTCGAGGGTTACGGTCTCGAGGGTTAGGTCTCGAGGGTTAGGTCTCGAGGGATATGCTCTCGAGGGTACGGTCTCGAGGATACGGTCTCGAGGGGCATGGTCTCGAGGGTTACGGTCTCGAGGATTAGGTCTCGAGGGGTACGGTCTCGAGGAGCATACTCTCGAGGGTATGCTCTCAAGGGCATGGTCAAAGACGGAAAACTGCTCTGCTTCCACAACGGTGCTCGGCCGGTGACAGCGAGGTTAAACATCCGGCGCGGGGTTGCTCCAGGCTAACCCGTGCATCGTCCTCGGGTCCTCAAGGTGGACACGTAGGTGGTCATCAAGTCGGGGGCTTGGTTCCGGCGACGTGCTTTACGGCGGACAGTGGCTCGAGGGTGACGGTGCTCGAGGTGTCAAACTCGAGGGTCGGTTTGTCGAAGGGTCAAACTCGAGGGTCGGTTTGTCGAAGGGTCAAACTCGAGGGTCGGTTCGAGCGCGTGATCTATCTCGGACGAGATCGGCTCGAACGCGGAGTTCCTCCTCGGTGATCGGCGGCGGGGAAACCCTCGATTCCTGGTGCCACAAAGGATCTCTGGTGCCATTAACCCGCCCATCGGTTTCGAGACTTCACGACGGTCACGTTGACGGGCTTCAGGGCGGCAGCTTTGCTTCCGGTGACGAGCTCTACGACGAACGGCGGCTCGATGGCGATGGCGCTCGATGTACACTTCACACCGAGTCACTCCTGCTCTAATTGGTGGCATAGATGGACGGTTGGAGTCACGCAACACCTGCTCGAGGTGCCGGCAGTGACCAAAACACACGGCGGAGTCCGCGCGGGCAGCAACTCCCACGGCGGAGCTTCGACAGGTCCTCGGTGCACGGCAACGGCACTCCGAGAGGGTCCACGGTCTCCATCTTGCCCACTCGATGCAGCTCGTCATGGCGGAGCTTCCCGGCTTCTTCCTGCTCCTCGAGGGTGGTCGATGGTGGCAGGAAACAACGGTGAACGGCGGCGTTCTGGAGCGGCAACGTACTGACACGTCGACGACAAGGTGGTTCGGGTCGGTGCTCTGGCGAGGCAAACGCGGAGCTGGGGTGTGCACGGGGTCCGTCTCATCAAGGCGAGCGCGGATCCGGAAACAACGGAGGTCGAGGCTCAATGGAAAGGCGACTGGGTGATCTCACCACGGCGGTGCTTGGCGCGCGGCGATGAACTGGGCGGCTTCTGTTCCGGCATCCTCCCAATGCCGTGGTCCAAGGAGGCTCGGCTAGTCTCGTGTGTGTGTGCGGGTATGTCTAGTGAGGTCGGTAGCGACCTGGGCCTACGCGCTCACGGCGGAGCGCCATGAGAGCGGCGATGGCGGTGCTCACCGACGGGTCGAAGAGGATGGATGTGCGGTATAAGTCCAAGCGGCTTCGGCTCGCGGTACTGCTCCTCCTTCCTACTCCCGATGCAGCAGCGGCGGCTCCGAGTCGACGGTCTTCCTCCCCAACTCCGGCGGCGGCTTCTTCTTCTTCCCCGACTCCTTTCTTCCCCTTTCCTTCAGCTCTTCTCCAATCGAGGCTGGCAAGGTGGAATTGGGCTCCACCAGAGCGGTGGCGGCGGCCTGGGAACCCTAGGGTGCCAGGGTGCTTGCTTTATAGGGCAGACACGGTGGTAGGTAGCCGACGGACGGTCGATCACGGCTTCTGCTTGATCGAGCGGCCAAGGGATGTCCATGTCAGCAGCTGAGGCTCGATCTGGGTCCAGAGAACAGCGAGAGGGGGCTAGGTAGCGCTGGGTGTCGAAGTTCTGTATGGCAGCGGCGTTCCACTGCAGCGACCGTGCAGGTGCGCGCGCGCGGAGAATCTTGCCTGTGGCCGTGGGAACTTTACGCGGGCTGGTTGGTCCAGGTGGCTTGCGGGCGCGCGTCGATGCGGGGCGACACTAGATCGAGCGGTCGAGGCAGGTTGCTTAGGAGCGACGCCGGGGAACAGTGCTGACGCAAGCACGCGCGGCCAGTCGGGTGACCTCAGCGGGCGCGATGACACGTGGGTCCCACTTCGGGGCCCCATCGTCAGCGACTCATCGGCAACGGAGGCTCGGTGCGGCGCGCGAACGCGCACGGCTCTTGCTGGGCCGTCGGCCTGGTTGGGCCGCGCAGCGCGGGGTCGAGCGGCGAGCGCGCGTGCGGGCCGGCTGGCTGCTCGGGACGATCTCCTCCTTTTCTTTTCCTTTTCTTTTTCTTTTTCATTTTTAAATATATTTTTATATATACTTATATATATATGGTGTGCTAAATTTGTGCAACAAAATAGTGAGCATACATGGCCCAAATAATGCTAGGGTATTATTCCCTTAATATTTATTTGTCAAAATAAATATTATGTTGTCATTTTTTAATAATCAACACATAAACCAAATAAGAATCCAAATCACTCTTTTTAATGCAACATGATTATTGAACAATTGAAACATTAAAATGTAACATGTGAACATAGGGCACGGTTATGAGATGTTAATTAATTTGCAACATATGAATGCCATGCATGACATGCTAGGGTTGATGCATATGTAAGGGGTAGATGATGACATGTCGCACCACATCATTCAGGGTTTTGTCGAAAAAATTTTGTAGTTCGAATTTTCGGGTTGTTACACTAAGGAACTCCGAATCCCATGCTTCTCCCGATATGCACTTGGACCGCTCATAAGTTTCTGATTCTGCTGATGCAATTATATAAGATGAATCACCAGGAACCACCTCAACTTTATCTTCAACCCACTGCACGAGACATTAGGGTATCGTAGAAGGAATGCAACAATTAGCATGAATCCAATCTCTTCCTAACAGCAGATTATAAGCACCTTTGCCACTGATGACAAAGAAAGTAGTCGGCAATGTTTTACTACCGATGGTCAGCTCAGTGCACAGCGCTTCCTTGACCGTTGATATGTTCCCTTCAAAGTCCTTGAGCCTCATGTCCTTCTTAGCTAGATCTTGATCTCCTTTCCCAAGCCTCTGAAACACGACATATGGCATGATGTTAATCGCAGCCCCTCCATCTATGAGTATTTTTGACATTGGCTGCCCATCAACTCTGCCCTTGACGAATAAAGCTTTAAGATGCTGTCTCTCATCGTCGGTAGGCTTCTCAAAGACGGCCATCATCGAATCCAAGATTAGCTGCGCCACTTGTTCTGAAAGAATTTTCTCTTCCTCCTCATCGGCAAGTGCTCAAAATTCCATCGGCAACATGAAAACCATGTTGACATCTGCCGATGGGCCTTCATCTTTACGCTTCGGCTGCCACACTTGAGATTTTGCCTCACGGGGGTTACCTCCTTTACGCTCCCGTTGCACCTTCCTCTTCTGAGTTTTTGTCAGACCTTCAGGGCACCATTAAGGAAGCTTCATTTTCCAAACGGGCTGATACAGTTTTGTATTTGAACCAGGGCAATCTATATTGGGATCCTTACAGAGTACTGCCTCATCAGGGACTCTTGCATTGGCCATCTCCTTGAGCTCCTTTTGGTTCATTGGCAAACAGTCATCATGCTTGCCCAGCCTTTCATGTACACTGGTTCTGCCCCCCAGCCGATCATGTACCGATGCTCTCTCTCTGATCGGCTTATCAATGTATTCGCTCCGATTACCATAGCACGATCTTCTTTCTGTCCGATCGGCTCGATCATAACCATTGCACTCAGGGCAGCTATCAACAGTAGGCAATTTAATGCCTTCTTCCCAGCAGTAGATGAAGAACGGGCATCTCTAATGATTTTTATGCCGATGCCATTCTTCCCGACGCAACTCCTCTTGCCGATGTCGATAGCGGTCACCTGAAATTTTGTACGGAGCTGGTCTAGGAGGTCTTCTGGAACTACTATTTTCTTCAATTATTTCTTTCCCCTTCAAGTCATCGGCAGTTGCTTGATTTCTAGGATGCACCGATGCTCTCCTTTTAGCGCTTGCCGATGTCAATACTTTGGTCTTGCTTACGGCATCCACTATGTTTGCTGGGAAAGGATGTTGATCAATCTTCATCGGCCTCTGAGCTTTATAGTTATCGAATTTGATTCTCCCAGATTCAATTACCGACTGCAACTGCTGTCTAAACACCTTACAGTCATTAGTACTGTGCGAAGTTGCATTATGAAACTTACAGTACCTCATCTTCTTCAGCTCATCTGCCGATGGAATCACATGATTGGGTGACAGCTTGATTTGGCCCTCTTGAAGTAGCAGATCAAATATTTTATCGGCCTTTGTGATGTCGAACGTGAATTTCTCTGGCTCTTTCTGACCAAAAGGACAAGATATAGGCTTCTTACCCTTTACCCACTCAGCCAGGCCGATAGTTGGTTCTTCATCTGAGTCTGAATCCTCTGCCTCTTCTACAAAGGACACCTTCTTGTTCCAGCTCTTCCTATGTTCTGGAGCTTGAGCACTTTGATCAGAGATCCTCTGCATAATATGGCTTAAGCTTTCAAACTCTTGAGAATCGTATTTGTCCCTGAGATGCGGCAACAGACCCTAGAAAGCCAAACCAGCTAACTGGTGATCATCAAGCACTAGGCTGTAGCACCTGTTCTTCATGTCTCGTACCCTTTGCACAAAACTCTCCACCGATTCATCGCTTCGCTGTCTTAACTTCATCAAATCGGTAAGCTTCTTCTCATGGACACCAGCAAAGAAGTATTTATGGAATTGTCTTTCTAGATTAGCCCAAGTAAGAATAGAGTTCGGTGGTAATGAGATAAACCACGTGAATGCCGATCCAGACAAAGAGGACGAGAATAAACGGATCCTCAGCTCATCCCTGTTCGCTGCCTCCCCACACTGGATGATGAATCGTTTGATGTGCTCCATCGTTGACATATCATCTTGCCTAGAAAACTTGGTGAAATCTGGCACCTTGTATCAATTCGGGAAAGGAATTGAATCATAAGCTGAAGGGTAGGGAGTCCAATAAGAGTAAGTATTAATCTTGGGCTGAATCCCAAAGTGCTCTTTCATCACTTCTACGATCTTATCGGTTAAGAGTGCATCCTGATCTTGCTGATGCACTGGCTGAATCTCCACTGGAAGCGTTGGCTGATATGCTTCTACATACCCCTGTGGCACTTGGCTTGGAGGAATCGGCATATTTACGGCACCAATCTATGGAGTAGAGGTCATCGGCTGTTTTGCCGATGTTTGATCTTGGAAAGTTGCTTGTGAACTATATCGCTGAGTCCCCATTGTCTGGTAACTTGGCTGAATAGCAGATTGCTGAACTGGCGCTTGCCCTGACAAATTGAGATTATAACTCATCGACACCTGACTTGCCGATGGCTGATAGCCTGTAGACAATTGATGCTCTTGTATGGGTGGATGATGGCTAGCATAATTACCCTGAATTGCAGATAACCCAGATTGAGATACGAATGGCACTATGGGCTGTTCTACAGTGGAAACTCTCTGTTGAACTGGTGGAGGATTAGTCAATGGATTCGCATAAGATATCTGTTGCGGAGGCGCGTAGAATCCCATTGACTGGCTGTATAGCAGGAGGTGCAGTAGAATAATGTGACACTTGAGCCATCGGCTGAATTGGAGTAGCCGATGTCATTGGACCCTTACTTGCTACATCATGCACTTGAGGCAGTCCAGAGTTGGCAGTAGATGGACCTGGAGGCATCCCGTATCCCCACCAATTAGCAGCAACCTGACTGTGTTGACCTGAAGGACCTGATATTGCTGATGCCGATAGATCTGTGCTCAACTGAGTACTAGGCCTCTCCTGAGACGTTAGATCTGATCTTATCGCCGTGGCTTCAATGATAGATGGTCCTGATATAACTGGAGGAGTAGGCACTTCCATACTCTCAACAGCTGGAGTTGCCGATGGAGTACTGATAGATGCCGATCCCGGCTGATGATATGCCGGCCTGACATACCCTGGTGCTTGTCCTTCTCTTAATGTTTGCACAACAGCATTGTAAATAGTATTGGACAGCACGGTGGAGTGGTTGATCAAAGCTTGATTTAATACAGAATTAACCATCTCCTGTAATTTACCAGGGTTGGAGTCAAAGGTTACCTGCCAAGGCAACGACAGATCTTGCTTCTGGATGACTTCTCTGCCCCTATTCTTGCTAAAAGACTTCAAGCAGAGCTGCCTATAATCCTCCATAGCTTTTTCCATGGCTAGTTTCTGATCCTCCTTGAGATCTGACTCTGATATCTCGATGATGTTCTCTGGATTGATATCAGCAGGATTCTTCATGATAGATCTGTTGACTTGGTCCCACCGGGCGTGCCAAAACATGTGTTGATGCAAAATTCTATCTGCAAACACACCGGGCTAATACCTAAAATCGATATCCGAAGCGTGCCAGTCGATTTGACCTGTTAATCGACGAGGATGATAAATTTGAATAAAATCCAAACGAGACGACAGCGATATGCCCGGACGTCAAAGCTCAGAAGATATTCGATAACTATTGAACAGATCAGACGAGACGACAGCGATACGTCCGGACGTCAAAGCCTAAATCGTGCTCGGTAGACGCGGAACTTGCAAGGTCGTCGGAGATCAAGTTGATGCAGCTCGTCAATTCTTGAAAGAATTCGTTGAAAATTTGATGAAGTCGTCGAAAAGTAAAGTACTGGTAAAGGTAAAATAAAAAGTAGATTTGTTTATTGATGCTTGGATATCCATTACAATGCCCTTCGGCATATATTTATACTCTGCTAATCAAAGAGTTCTAATTTAATACGTAAAGCTCAAATATAGAAAAATAAGCTAATTCCCTATACGAACTCTATTTTTTGAAAAAGAAATAAAACTTGTATAGGAGTTGGACTTAAACTATAATACGAAAAATCATAAGCTCTGTATCGCCGATCCTCTGTCCGCTTCCGTTATGATGAAGTTATCTCTTCATCGGCATATCCCTGGTATCGGCAACAACCTTCTAGTCTTCCTGCCTATCTCATCGGCAATAGCTTTTTCGTCTCATCGGCAACGATCCTTAATAATTTTTCAGCTTCATCGACAATGATCCTCTAGCTCTCATCGGCAATCCTTGTCGATTAGTCCAGTCTCCGGTCCTTATTAACACGAACAATGGTATATGATAAAAAAAAGTACCTAGGAAGAATAGACAACACCATCTAATAAAGGACCACCGTACAAATTTATCACCACTTATGAAACTCCACGATACTTTGGCTGTCATTAAGCATTGGAGTTATCTACATGTGTCAGACTAATGTATGCTTTGGAGATTGATAGTTAGTAGAGTTCATATGGGGACTACAACTCGTATAAAAGTAGAAATACCTCCGTAACATATTGTAGTACACAGTTAAATTATAAAAAAAAAACATACGTGAGGGACTAAGGCCCACGATCAATGCCACACCATGCGTGGATGGCTGTTGTTATCCACTCGTACCTATCTTCTGCGTGGTATCCGCCGTATCCGCCGCTTCTCCTGCAATTGCTGCCGCATATGTGGGCGACTGGGCGCAGATGAAGACCTCGTCGGAGGAGGCGAGGTTGTGGGCGGCTTCCGAGGATGGACGGCGAGCACCAGGCGATGACGGTACGTGGCCTTGGTCTCCTGTGCGCTGGCCCTGGCTGCATTCTCTCTGGTTGCGGCCTCTACTCCCTGCAGCCTCCTTGGTCTCTCCTGAGGCCCCTGACGCAGGTTCCGTCTTGGGGATGGCAAGCTTTTTATAGGAAGGAGATTTTGTGGATGAAGCGCAAGGGACATGCAGAAGGCGAAGCGCAATCGTTCTTGGCTTGGAATGAGGAGTTTTTAGATGAATCTGGAGAAGCCGAACAGATTGCTTTGTCTGTGTTTTCTCTACGGACGTGAAGGGATTAACCGCAAGAGATTGCTTGACGTAATGACGGAGACAGTGGTGGGGCCCAATGATGACGTGGCTTCACGAGATGTTAGAGAAATCCTCTAGTGGGCATCAACTTTATAGGAGTAGGAGTTTAGGATGAAGAACTTAATGAGTATTATAAATATGAGAACTATTCCAATTCTCTTTCTAAAAATTGCATACTTCTCAAGCATTCAATTTAATGAATTAATATTTTTTATTATTTTGAAACTAGGTCCCACATGGGCCCAACCACCCAAAACCAAGCCTAGGTCTAGAGGTGAAATCATGTTTGTCAGAATGACACGTCTACTCCCTCCTTTGATCCCTACAGAAGAAGCCTAGGAGATCCCTCTTTTGATCTCCCAATTACCAAAATCAAACAAGGATCTTCTACCAATCTATCTCATAATCACACTTAGACATAGGGTCAATTCAATGTGTTTCATCAATTAACCAACTAGGGCTTTCAACCTTCATAGGAGGGCCTTCACCAACAACTCCGTCAACACAACGTCATGAGGGGGCTTCATCGACACCTTCGTCGTCTACAACAATCATCTTCGTCAAAGGCCTTTGCAGAAGCACCAATACAACAGCACAAGGGCACTTCACCGACACCTTCGTTGCCTATAACAAATTGCCTCCTCCAAACACCTTTGCAGGAAGCTTGCGAAAAAGAGCCTCCGTCAACACCTTTGTCATCAACACCAACAATGACTGCTTACAATCATCACGTCAACTCCTTGGGCACCAAGGTCCAATACACCTTTGTCAACCACTTTGACTTGAAGGGCTTATCGGCAAGTTCAGTCTAGACATCTACTTCCACTGCTACCAGTACATCGATTACACCAAGGGCAAAGAGATTCGGTCACAAGCATTAGCCAAGAGGGGCTATGCAGACACACTAGAGGACCTGCAACTCCGAAAGCAAAGTCTTTTGCTAGGCACTCATGAGAACATACCAAAGATGAAGGCCTTAGAGATGAAACTAGACCTATGCGTTGAGAGGATCCGAAGAATAAGGCCTTGAAAGCAAAGACCTGTGCACCAAGCAAAGCTTATAAATCATGCCATATAAATGGAGAAGGGAGTTGAAGCCCAAAAGTGAAGACATTCAGAAGATAAAAGCTTTGGAGTTAGATGCCTCAAGATTAAGATTTAAAACATGTATAGACTAGAGATGCGCGTGCTCTTTTCTCCATACTGTTTTTCCCCATAGGGGTTTTGGGGTAGAGTTTTTAGTGAGGCCTGCACATGTGGGTTGCAAGATTTGGATCAAGCCTTGAGTTGTATTGTGCCTTTTCTTGTATGATCATCTACTATGTAATGTAGTACTAGCCATTATCTAGTAGTTAAGGGCTAATGTTGGGGCAGCCCATATGAAATATGGGCCAGCTCGCTCGGGAAGTGGCCCAATAAGAGTTAGAGTAGTAGCTCCCAATATCTCCTCCTTCCCAAGGGGTCACATGCAATGTCATTGCCTATATATAATTCCAAGAGCATGAACGCAAGCTATCTCTCCTCACACTCATTTGCAAACCCTAACTACCAACTCTCCACTTCTAGCAACTTAACCTATTTGGAATGCAAGTTTCCAAAACCCGTGCCAAAAAAGTTATGTGCATGTGATTTTCTAAAATGTAGTATCTATTGCTTGACTAAGTGTGTGCCCGCAAGTGCTACATTAATCGTCATACCTGCAACTAAACACCAACACACCTCTTCAACACCCTAAGATTGTGATCGGATGAGCACCCTTCGTGCAGCCAACTACACTAGAATTGGTTATTCTCATTCCCACAATGCCCCTCTTCAATAAGATTGGTTCATCGGACATCCCTTGCCCACCAACACAACTCAAGGGAACTTGGTATAGCCTGATCCACCTATGATGATAGTAGCAGTCTCCATTCAAATTTTAAAAATGATGTTAGTGTCAGCATAAGACCAGGCTAGAGATTAAAAGCTATCGCGGATAGCCAATTAATAGTCACAACAACTGTCCCTTGCTTGCATTTTGATTGAAAAATAGACGAACATACTTTACACGCCCTAGTGTGATGGTAGGAATCCTAAAAAAGTGAAGTCGATTAAGAGAACATTGGTGAAGAGATCGTGCGGGCCGCAGTACCCAACAACACTACAATACCCTCCCGGCCATGAGATCATCCGACGAGAACCTCAATGAGGTTGGGGCTATTAATCCTTGCACCCTAAGAATGGCGACATCCATCCTCCTGTTAAAGCATTTTGATTTGGGTTAATTAATATAATGAAATGATATCCACTTATGTAGCATGAATACATTTATGTTATTTTCAAATGCAACACTTTTGATTTAATATATTTCACCATAACATTTATGGAATAATACGTTTATGTAATACATAGTCTTCTAAGTGAAATACTTTTTAAACCCCCAACCCTAATATGAAAGTGCTTGAACATGCATGCTACTACACTGCTATATAAATCGCTATCTCGTAGCACTCCCATCAACTCAATTTTGTTCTGACTTCTAAGACAAGCAAGCCTCTCGACATGCTTTAGCATGAAGACTATGAGCTCATCCATTATGTACATCTCTTACCTCTCCTATCACATCAATCTTATACACTGGTTTTTACTTGAGTTGCCCTACTCCCCACTGGTTTTTACCTCAAGCTCCGCCAACGCTCGCATGCACATAATTATGCTCCACATAGTCAGTTGTCGATGAATAAGAGCGACGGTGAGTCGTATCTTAATTGTAGTCTTAGGCCTTGTTTGGCAGATCTAATTTCCTTTCGGCTCTAGCTCTGGCTTCTTCGAGGGAGTTTTACTAAATCTTTTATAGGAGGAGCTACAAGATGACAAGTCATGACTTGTTTCATGCTGCATGGTCTAAACGGCTTAAATTAATAATATATCTTCATGGTGGAAAAATACTATAGTGTAGGAAGCTCCCTATGCACCCCTAGGAAGATGGGCTGAAGATGGAAAACTTGTGGGTCTTCGTCCCTAATTGGTTGAGCTCGAATTTTTGAAATGGTTGGTGTGAGCCGTAGGCGTAGAAAAGTTTTTATGAGTTGTGAGAAAGTCGAAAATTGTTTGGTTGAGAGCTGTGGCTTTTGAGAAAACTATAGAGCAGACCTCGCGTGTCATCCATAGCCATCCTCATGTAACTTTGTCCCTCTCATTGGACCTCGCTCGTCATCCCATTCCTCTTCCTCCCGTTGGCTAAGCCATGAAGGAGTAGCACCAATGGGAGCAACAACCTGGGTGGAGCTCCTGCCCGTGTGGAGGTGAAGCTCGCCTGTGACCTCTCCTTTCTATGGATGCATGACGAGTGAATCTGACAGAGCTTGTCAATGGCCTTTTCTTTCTGTTGCCAAGAATAGAATAAAAAAAGAAAAATGAACTAATATTTCATATTAGTGGTAGGTGTTTTTTTTTAAATTTCCCACCTCCATTGTAGGTAAAAGCAGGAGAAAGATCTAGGATTTGTACTAGAGAAAAAAATGTATTTGCTCCAAACCACCTATGGGTCTGCACCCTTTTGGTTGGTTTTTGGATTTTTGGAAAGCAAAAAAAACAAGTTGAAAAGTCTAACCGAAAAGACTTTTGTAAGGTAGTTGTCTTGTTACGTTTTTTTTCATTCTCTTCCCATGAAAAAGTAGAGCAAGAGCCCTTGTTTAAGGTTGTTGTTAGAGATGCTATTAATTTTTCAAGGTTTTGACCATATACCAAGTACTAGTAATAATTATGTATTAGTCTCTCTGTTTCAAATTGTAAGTTGTTTTGACTTTTTCATACATCCACTTTGCTACGTATCTAAATAGAATAATTTATCTATCGAGATATAGCAATATGTCTAGATACATATATAGTCACGACATCTGCAATTAGTTTTAAGTAATTAGTTCATGTTTAGTCTTTCCTAGTTAGCAGCCGAACATACAAGAACTAAACTTTAGTCCTTGGATCCAAAAGACCCCTTAATACTTTCCAAGCTCAGCATGAAAACATTCTGCCAAATGATGTCAGAAAGAAGAGCCCGCGGCACAAGATGGGTCAGACACTGCTCCAACTTAGGAGAATGAACATAGTATTGCAAAGCAACATTAACTCTAGTCTCCAAGGGCATAGAGCCGTGTTCAGCATAGACCGTTGAAGTGTACAAGTGGATTGCCTACCTCTTCCTAATAGTTTAAGCTTTTGGGTTCCCTTATCAGTGCAGCTCACTATAATATAGTATCAACGTTAGAGGTCTTGAATTCTTAGTCCTAGAAGAGGCTTCATTTCTTCCTTCACTCCATCTATTTCCACGTTTGCGCCTTCGTTTCTGGTTGCATGTGGGCTCATGTTTCACGTTTGTGCCTTCTCTAGCTGCACGTGAGTTTGAACTTTGAAGTGTATAAATGGATTGACTATCTCTTCCTAACAACTTAAGCTTTTGGGTTCAGTCATTGCAGTCCACTCAACAAAGGCGTTGCAGAATGCAATAGCAGTATCAGAAACAAAGGCACCATAGAAATGTACTGGTAAATCATACCAACCACTAAAAGGCATGTAAGTAAGATGAAGCTATTCAACATTAAGTTCGTCTCGCACTATCTTAGGCAAAAACAAATTATGAACCTTTGGCATCGCTGAATGCTGAGTCTACCTGTATCACTATAGTCAATAGAATAAGCTGAGGGGAAAAGATTACTCTTTGTATGACACCACACGAGAAATAGTCTTAACAACACCCTTCCTTGAAGTAGTGTTTAACAACACCCTTCCTTGAAAACCAACATTTCATTTTAGTAGAATATAAAAGTTGGGTCAGCCCCGTTTTTTAGAAAAAAGGCTCCCATATAACAAATACAATTCCACGAAACAACCTAATAAAAAAGAAAAAGGAAATCAAGCCAAGGACAGAGTGATTTCCGGAAAATCGTAGCGACATTTAGTCACTACTGTATTAAATAAAGCTCAATAACTACCGACAAGAAGCAATCAAACATGAGTCATACAATCACTCATTTTTTGTCCTCAGCTTGTAGACTCAAGGAAACAGTCCACAAACTAACAAGTAAACCAGTCATTACTGACAGTGAACACCGCAAGAACACGGCTGTTGCCCACAAAATTAGCATGCGAAACAATAATGGTGAAGAAGTTAAACTCATAACAGAGAATGCCAATGCATTGAAGGATTAATCTCATCCCAAGTTTATACGAATGTTCTTATCAAGAGTGTGGATCCATATAAATAAAGTATTGCACGTAGATAGCAGATCCACTAGCATGCTGAAACGCAAGCTCAGCCTCCATTGACCAAAGCCTCGGCCCTCCACTTTGGAAAAAT
>CM041628.1:14538935-14593744 GCA_023333625.1 Bothriochloa decipiens
ATTTTTGGGCAGTTAAGGCCTCGTTCGACTTGGGCTAAAACTCTTTTTCTTGTACTTCCGGTTTTTATAGGTACTACCGGTTGCTCCTCCAGTACTTCCGGTAGTACACCCGAGACTCGGTTGTTTGTTCGTTGCTTGTCCGTTTGGTCTCCGATTTGCTTCCGGTTTGTTGCTTTGGTTTTGTAGTGACCCGCTGTGTTCCTAGAGAACATCCACCCTCTCAATAGGGTCGTGGTCACTACCGGCTTGTGTGGTTTTGCTCTTGGGGTTGTTTGTCGAGCCAAGGACCTAAAGTTTCGAAAGAAATTTTGAGGCTCCCATTCACCCCCCCTCTGGTCGCCGTATCCGGTCCTTCAGCTAGACATGCATCTTGGGATCCTAACCTGCTGTAGTGCTTCAACTAATCACTAAGAAAGCGACCCTCCTTGTAACAATTAAACTCCTAATAAAATACTGTACAAGCTTATACTTATGCGAGTTCTCGTTTTTTTTTTGGCTCGATGGTATTTTATCTTGTCCGCTGTCAAAGGATGTCTCAACATCTTGATCGAGTTATTTGGGGATTCAGCGTATGTGGCAGGGACCCAAGAAACGTGTTATGGAAATCAAAGTCCTTTGTTGATCAAGTATGTACACGCCATGATATAAATGCAAGAATCCGGCACGATCTTGATTCAAACGTGGAGGAATGAAAGAGTTTGATGTTGGATTTTATATAATATAATATGGTATACACACAAACACAATTCCGGGCGCGGTGCATTGACGTATCATGCATAACACGTCGAGTTCATGTCTTGGCACTCAATTTTAGCTTGCGGATCGACCGGTCCAAGCACATCGTGAGCTCTATCCAGCAGGGACCTAGCCATCCGCGACCGCGAGCATGCAAATTGATACGATCTTGCTTCGGATACGAAGGATTACTGCATATGGTACCAGGCAAGTCCGGGCGTGTGCCGTGTGGTGCATGGGCCGATGGACGTGTCGTGTGTCGTGTTGTAAGCAGTCGCATGTACGTGTGGCTGTTTGTGGGACCTCCCGGGAGAGCGCTTAGACGAAACTACCCATTCTTTGTCATGCAAGTATATGTTGTTTATCCTTTAGTGATTTGCTAGTTGTAACACCCTAGATTTTTTTAAATTTTCAAAATAGGCAAAATAAATTATTGGTGAATGAATTATTATGCAAAATAAATATTTTTATGAAAATAAAGTTGAATCATGGTAGAAACATGCTTGAGCATTCATGCTGGTGCATATTTTTCTTGTGTGGTGTTTGGATTTGAAGTAGAATTCAAAATATATTTTAAAATGTATTTGAAATGGGTTCAAATAAAAAGAAAAAGGTTTTTTTCCTTCTTCTCTCCTTCCTTCCTTTCAGCCCGACAGCTCAATCGGCCTGCCTTCTCTCCCGCCTCACACCGGCCCGAAGGCCGTTTACCTCCGCGTGGCCCGCTTCGCCTTCCGGCCCAACAGCGAGCCCGCAACAGCCGCGCGTGCGTCGCCTTCATGGTGGGCCGACAGGCCAGCGGCCCATCAAGCCAGACGGCCGCGTCGATTGCGTCCGCGTTCTCCTCTCTCGCGCTGGCTGACAGGTGGAGCCCACCCCATCTCCTTCCACCTCCGACCGGGACGCGAGCTCGACACCGAGTCCGACCGCGTCACCCTGACCCGACGTCCACGCTCGGTCGCATGGCCTCGCCTTCGGGCTATTTAAGGTTCAATCCGCGTCATGAGCCCTACCCGCAACCCTAGCAGCCGCTTTTGCTTCGCCTCGGGTCGCAGCAACCACCGGAACCCTAGCCGCCATTGCCACCGCCGCCGGAGCTCGCAATTCGCCATCGCTGTCGTTGCTCCGTCGTCATAAGCAGAAGGGAAAGTTTCCTTGTGAACTCGTGAGCACGCCTGAGCTTCGAATTTCGGTCTATATGCTCATCTCGTGCTGAATTTTGTGCGCAGGAAGCCACCGTCCGCCGTCGCCCGCCATTAGCTCACCGCCGGCCATCTCAAGCTTCATCTTCCCCTCTGGTATGCTCTCCTTGATCTCCTGAGTCGATTAGCATCGCTTCCGAGTAGTTTGGTAGGCCGTAGCGCTCGGCTTGTGAACGCCGGCGAGCTCGTCCCTGCCGATGTCGGCCACCGGCCGTCGTTAGCCTCCTCGGGGTCTCATCTTCGTGCTAATCATGATCGTCGCAAGCTCCTGAGTCGTTTGTTCTAGGTCCGGTGTTGAGCCAAGGTCTGTAGCGCTTGTTCCATCTTCTCCTTCGAGCTCGGTTCGTCGCCGGCCATGTCGCGCGGCAGCGCCGCCGTTGTCTCCGGTCGCCTGCCGTCGGCGTCAAATCCTGGCCATCGGTTTTGAATCAGACGGCCAGAAAAACACTGTAACCCTTCGCATGGAGGTTTTGCAGAAAACCCCTCGGCTTTCTGTGTAATCTGTTAAGAACCCTTGGCGTTTTCGATAGAATACGTTTTCTCTACTGGAAAGCGTATTTTCCTTTTAACAGGTTCCGGTATACGTTTCCTTCACTGGAAAACGTATTTCCTTTTTCCAGTTTCAAATACGTTTTCCTGTATTTACAGTTTTGCCAATATCTTTAAAGGCTTATATCTTTTACATTTTAACTCCGATTTGGTCTGTTTAAATTTTGTTAGATTCATAATTTCATAATCTACGGAGTGGTGCTACTGTTGAAGTATTTTGGAAACTTTATATTTTTAGTCTATATTTAATATATTTATTTGTCTATAAAAAATCTTTGAAAAAATCATAACTTCGTCGTTATAACCCCGTTTTCGATGATCTTGACGTCGGTGTGATCGTAGAAGCGAGTAGAATAGTTTTATAAATATTTTATTCTATTTTGATGACATTGGTGTATTGTTCCTCTAATAACTCTTTGTTTGCTTCGTGTATGTATGCTCGATTAGATTGTCTGGTGTTGATTGTTAATGTCGAGTTCAGACAGTGAGGTTTTTGTTGAGCAAGGCTACTTTGAGGATCAGCAGGATCAGCAGGACTTTGTGAATCAAGGCAAGTATAGCATGGATCATCCTTGTTACCTATTCACTATAAATAACAATTCATATGCATGTGTTCGTTTGATAACCTATAGATTATAACTAGCTTTGATATCCGGATTCCTTGAACCTTTTTGGTTGCATTGGGTTGTTATGATGCTAGTGCTCTAATGGTCATAATTTTATAACTTGATGTGTGTTATGCTATCAACGAAAACGATGACTTTTAACAAACATGAACTCTTGTCTGTAAGTGATTTGTCATGGAGAATCCGTACAGCTGCGAGGGCTATATGGCTCTGGCTCTAGTCACTTGTAGGCCCTTTTCTAGCTGGTTAGTGGTCTGGAAGTTGGGGTATAGGACTGCCTCTGTCCTTATGAGTATAGTCGGGAAGGATTGTGCCATATTGGAAGGGTTTTTCTACACACAATGTATTTTCGTATCTCTGATTGGTTAGTAGAACCTATAGGAGGCTTTACATGTTTTGTGGTGGTTTGGAAGTTATAAATCCACTCGTTACAAAACATGACTCATGGTGAAAGTGTACACCTCTGATCAGAGTTTAAATCAATATATTGTCCGTGCCCTTCGGTTAGGGCGGCCTTGACACATTTACAAAAGATAATGGTTCTTAAATTGTTAATATGTTCATCTTAATGTCGTTATTGCTGCACATTTGTTAATGTTATCTTGATCATGAGTATATAGGAATTTTCACTACCTTGATGCTATGCCTCAACATGATTAACTTATAAAAGCTAAATGCAGTCAAACAGTGTCAGCTTATTTGAGCCTCATTAACCTATGTTATGCTTGTTGAGTACAGTTGTGTACTTACGCTTGCTTTACTTTCAATTTTGGAAAATCCTGGATGGGTAACAGATGAAGGTTGGAATGAGAGCTATCGTGATGAGTATTAGGCTTGGTGTTTACCAGTTGATGTGCCCTGTGTGGAGCTTTTGCGATAAAGATATCTTAGTTATTTATTGTTTATGCGCAATACTCTATAATAAATATGGGTACGCTATGTAATAAACAGGGTGATGATACTCTTTGTAATTTGTCATCATATATGTGCGACTGTTTCTAGGGCGCATATAAGGCTATTTATGCATTCTACTTTTATCCTTAAAAATAGAGTGTGACACTAGTAAACCTAGTCACTCCTCACCATGAAAGCTGGTTAATTGTTACTCGCTGCGTTCTTCGCTCGATGATGTACCAGACGATCTAGCCCTAACTAGTGTGTGATCGGGATCAATCCGGCCAACGACGGACCTAGCGATTTCAGACAAGGGGTCGGACAAATGTGAACATTATTTTATTGTGATAAATTATATATAATAATATGTTTCAACAACTTTAAAAAAAATTATGACTAAAGTTGATGTTTTTTGTGCTATAAATTTAAATATGTATACACTTATTAAACAATCTAGCGTGCTTTGGGGTGGGTGGGTGCGTGGGGGTGGGGGCTGCTAGTCGCCTAGTCCCCCCCTGTTTTCATCTCAGAATCCGGCGTGTGGTGATGACCGATGATTCGGTGTGTGGCAATGAAGTCATATGTTGGCTTGGACGGTGAAAGGGAGGTTGTCAATGTGGCGCAAATGAGAGGTAGGTCGAGAGAGCCGGGACTTGGGACTTCCAGATTGTGGCCCTGAGCTCGAACAGCATGTGTCGCCTATGGCAGAGAAGACGAAACACGACTGCGGATGTCCCTGGCGGTGAAGTACTTGGTGAGCGTGGACTCGAGCATGTGGACACACCTAGTGAGCGGCTCCGCCAGCTCCTCCAGCCTTGCGAGCTGCGTCACGTGCCCCTCTAGACTCTAGTAGCACGGCCTTATTAGCCGCTGTGGTACCAACGCTTCCTCCGACGATGCAGTTGCGAGAAGGAGCATGACCTCAGTTGGAGGGGTGGTTTGTTTTTTCTTATGGACTGAGTAAAGAGAATAAATAATTGAAATAAGAAAGGAGAGTAATTAATAAGACAAAAATCTTTTGGAGTAGAAGAATTTATGTGTCCAGAGTTATATTTCCAAAGATGCGCGAATTGAGCGTCAAATTTGGGGAGACATGCAAACTGAGAATCAAATATTTGGATTTCTCGTATTACTACTACGTACTCTCGTGCCAATTCTCGGCCCACTGTACAACCTTTGTCTCGGAAACGTGCAAAGAACATCACTGAAAGCAAGATGCGTTCTAGTAGAACGGAAGCACCTTTTTTTTTATACTAACCTCGGTCTCACTGCCTTGTATTAATCAACTCATACTCAGCTAAATCGTGAGTATCAAGATTGGTTATAAACTTCGGGAGGGGGTCAGAGGACGTACACTGACCCGAATCCCAACTTAGATTTAAAATTTAGGGATTTTGTAGACACGAAAAGAATTAAAATTTTCTTGACCAAACACTTTGATCTCTTCATGTCGAACTCCGAGTCTATCGCTTCCTTCAGCTGGGACGAGTCGGTCTCAATAAGCACCTGTACTGTACTCCGTAGAACGGAAGCACCTGGGCCAGGACAGGAATCATGCATGGGACCAGTAACGAATCACACACGTTTTTTAGTTCTTCCTCACGGGGAAAAAACCCACCGGGCCACATGCATGCATCTCAATTCGTCTCAACCGCTGCACCCATATATGAACGCTGCACCCATATATGGACGCACGTACGCACGCGCGCACCAAGTAACAGGCCTACACGCACGGCCGCAAAGGCACGGGGCTAAGCACGGCCACGGCGGCAAATCGCGTCGCGCTGATGACATCCTACTGAGCATCTCCAAGAGATTGTCTAAAATGTCTTGTAAAGCTAAATACAGCTATTATTAATAAAAACACGACTCCAACAGATTATATAAACAGTCATCTAAATTTAGTTATTGTCTATTCCTAAAAATTCGGTCGCCATTTTTGGAGATGAGAGCCGCTGGCTATCCGACCTTTTTTCTGCATGCACCTCATCTCGCAGATCATTCTAGGCTCAAAAAGATGCCGCTCTTCACACTGGCTGGTTGCTGCACCATGACGTGGCAGATTTAAATAGCAAGAATAGAATGGTTGTTGGATTAGTCTAGCTTTTTTCTGGGTGTTTCATTTTACATAATGGCTAAACTAAGAGATTTATAAAATATTTTTAGCTAATCTCTTAGAGATGCTCTGACCTCGTCCATTATTCATCCTGTTGCCGGCCGCGTGGCTATATATGAGAGACATGGGAGGGAAGAAGCGTCCCAGCCCAACTGCCCAACATCCCGGCCACAAGCTTTCCAGCTCCACCGTCGTCCGATCCAGAGAATTGAAGCACGGCCGCTAGGAGCCAACAAGCTTCTTCAAATACCGTCTACTGCATGGCCTTGTTCGAATTCGCGGTCAAGGCTGCATCGACGTCGTCCCAGCCGTCGGCGTCGGCGTCTTCTTCGCCGGCGTTTCTCCATTCGGCGGTGAAGATGATGCCTCTCCGAAAGAAGGCTGCGGCGGTCGTCAGGGCGGTCGCCGCGCCGCCGGCTCCGCCTGTACCGGGGCCGGCCAAACCAGCTGGCACGCGCGGCCGCCACCTGCCGGTGTCGCAGACCATGTCCAGGCTCAAGGCGCAGGGCAAGGTGCGCCGCCGCGCTCACGGCTGTTGTGTGTGCGTCAGTCATATATGTCTATTCGTGTACGTGTGTGTATGGGCTTTTACTGACCAATCGAGCTCTGCGTGTGCTGTGATCATCGCGTGCAGACGGCGTTCATCCCGTACATCACCGCCGGCGACCCGGACCTAGCGACGATGGCGGAGGCGCTGCGTCTCCTGGACGCGTTCGGCGCCGACGTCATCGAGCTGGGCGTGCCCTTCTCCGACCCGTACGCCGACGGGCCGGTGATCCAGGCCTCGATGGCGCGGGCGCGGGCGCGGGCAGGCGGCGCGACGCCGGACGGTGTCCTGGCGATGCTGAAGGAGGTGATGCCGGAGCTATCCTGCCCGGTGGTGCTCTTCTCCTACTTCAACCCCATCGTGCGGTGGGGGCTGCCGTACTTTGCCGCCGCCGTCAAGGATGCGGGACGCGGGTGCACACGGTCTTGTAGTGCCTGATCTGCCTTACCAGGCCACGTGTGCGCTCAGGAGTGAAGCCATCAAGAACGACCTCGAGCTGGTAAGTCGTGGAGACTCGATCGATCGATCACCATGCATGGAGATACGGAGGATGTTCGTTGTCTGATTCCAGCACCAGCAGTCTGCCATGACATGCCATGAACACAGCTACACCGGAGGAGAGGATGAAGGAGATCACAAAAGCTTCAGAAGGCTTTGTTTACCTTGTATGTGCCTGTCATAAATATGGAAGAAACCCCTAGTGTTAGTTAGTTTGGCTGTTTACTGAAGTTTAGCGTGTGCCTTCGTATTTGCTGACATTTATATTTCACTATCGTTCCCACGTGAGTGTTAATGGAGTTACAGGTTCCCGTGCAAAAGTGAACACGCGTGTCGAGTCTCTCATCCAGGAGGTTAAACAGGTACAATAATAATAAAGGAAATAAAAAATCGTCCTTTCTTAGTAACTGGCATGATAACATATATCACATCATGCTGGAATAATACTGTCAGTCACTGATGACTTGCTGCTTGCAAGCAGGTCACTGATAAACCTGTGGCTGTTGGATTTGGCATCTCCAAGCCTGAGCATGTAAAACAGGTACGTTATGTCGATTTTTTATAATTACGATTTGTAAAACTGGCCGATTTTATCGCAAAATTAGACTCACCATGTTTCCCCTTTCACTGAACGAACAGATTGAAGAGTGGGGTGCGGATGGAGTTATCATCGGGAGTGCAATGGTGAGGCAGCTGGGTGAAGCAACATCACCCAAAGAAGGGCTCAGAAGGCTAAAGGAATATGCAAGGAGCATGAAGAATGCACTACCATGATTTGCAGATGTATACGTAGTACTATATTATAAGGGCACATCACTATTTCGTAAAAAAAAAAGTTACATGACTAGTAGCAAATAAATAAAGTAGTCTGGACGGAGGGGGCTGACTTTTCTCTCGGTTGATCTCTCTAGGCAAACAGCTGATGCATTACATCCACCTAGTCCATTGAATCTCATTTGAACGTACTCCGTATATCCAGTGACCATTGGGCCAAGCTGAAAATGTATTTCTGCATTTGTTGATGCATTCTACTCAACACGCAACCAAATGGCTACATCTACTCATTCAGGTTTGAGGTCATCACTAAAAAGTTTTGGATCATAACTTTGACATCCGAGGTTGTTTGAAAAAAAAAACAACCTCCAATTAAAAAAACTCATGGAATAAAAAGTTTTAGATCTGGTCATGCTCCACAATTGGAATTTGTTTTCATCTAATTCATTTGAAAAATTTATGCTATTGTTAATATTATGTAAATATGTTTGGAAACTATCCTATATAGAGGCAGTTCGTAAGCTACAGTGCAGCACAATATTTATAAAGAGGTATACTATATTAACTGCTCTTAGAAAAAACATTGTAAAAATCATATGTAGCACACGTACAGTAGCAGGCTAGCGGCCAGCGTTGCTTTCAGCACGGACTTGATGGGCAAGTGTGTTGCTAAGAACTGCAGCCTTGCAGGGCATCACACCATCACACAATACATTTTCGCGCATGTTGCACGCAGCACGCGCATTTGACTGTCCAGCCGTCAAGCCTCCGGTAGTGTCCGTTCTAGTTTCTAATTATTCTGGGAGCGTATCGTATTTTCGTAATATCAAATTTTGTCAATTAGAGTAGAGACTAACAATTTTTTTCCTAAGATCTATTGGGCCATATTATGTAATAGGGCCAGCCCAGTCCAGCCCATAGCAATGTATATGTATATATGTAACAAAACAAGCAACAGAGACTTTCAGACTTTCCACAAATTCCACATGGTGTCGGAGCTGCTGGTGGTGGCGGCGATGGAGACGACCCCTGCATGGTAGGAGTGACGGCGCCGGCGGCCTGCTGCCATCGGAGAGAAATCGAAGGGGTCTGAGGTGAAGAGTGCTTGGGGGAAGGAAGTGGTGGCTGTGAAATCGACGGACGACCTGGGTGCTGAGGGCAGCGGTGAGGAGGCTGCTGGTGTGAAGGCTGAGGCTGGAGCTCAGGAGGTTGCTGCCCAGGTGACGACAGCTGCTGGGGAGCAGTACCGACGTGCAAATCAGGTGACCGCTGCGTGGTGGAAGGGCCGGTGGAGGTGCGTGTGGTTGTGCTCTTCCTGTACTTGTGTTGCAGAAGGAATTGTTACCTGGGGTGTGTGCGTATACATCCTAGGAGTGGATTTGTAAGGAGCTGGATTGTAGAAGGCAAAGGAGCCGCTGCTATTGGAGGGGGGTTGTAGTGCTCTGTTCTTTGGTCCCGTGAGTAGAACTGCAGGTGCAGAAGGCTGGCTGTTGCTGTTGGGATTGAAGGAGAGTGTAGGTGCTGCTGCAAACTAATGGACGCTTGAGTGCTTGAGGAAGAGGAGGTGCAGTGTGGTGAAGCTCCAGTCGAATTCTTACTGTACAAGATTTGTGAGAGGTTGAAGTAGAGAAAGGGGATCAAATTGCTAGCTGGTGGGGATCTTAGAGAGAAGCTACAACTTGTGTGCTAAGCTGCTGATTCACCAAGAAGCAAATTGATAGGATTTTGGGAGAGAGAGAAGGAAACAAATTGGTACTGTTGTGGTTATGTAGGTTAAGAGCAGTAATTAAATGATGACGGAGAGTGGAAGGATTGAACAAATGTTTGAGAAGATGGCTGAAACCCTCACCACTAAGGAACTTGTGAAGTTGGCTCAATTATTTTTAGCAAGGACTTGTGAACTAATGTCAACTACAGAAGAGTCAAATGGGAAGGAAAAGATGAAAAAATTACATGAAAGCTCAAGGAGGAGCGATTTTCCAAAGGAAAACAAAAAGGTGACTATGCTTGGCAATCTCATCAACCTTGCTCATCCGAACAAAGGTACATCTTATGCAAATTGGATACTAGATTCAGGTGCATCGTGTCACATCATGGGGATATTAGATGAATTTGCATCATATAACTCATTTCCTCCCACACATAAGGAAACTATTCAAACTGCTGATGGAACTCAGCCTATTAGAGGTGTGGGTACAATTAACTACACCCTATCAATTGCATCATCTTCTGTTCTATATGTTCCATCTTTTCTGATTAATCTAGTATCCATAAGTGCATTGGTTGATCAGATGGATTGTCGTGTTACGCTCGACCGAGAAAACTGTTTAATTGAAGATCGGAAGGATGCTTGGGAGTGGCATTAGGCGCAATGGCCTATGGTTCTTACATAGAAGAATAAGTGAGGCCATGTGCACTGCTTTGGCAGTTGCTACAAGTGAAGAGGAGAATAAGGTGATACTTCAACATTGTCGGTTGGGTCATATGTCCTTTGACACTATATCTAGAGCATTCCCTGATATTATGAGCAAGGTTGATAAAAGGAAGTTGATGTGTGATGCATGTGAGTTTGGGAAGCATACGAGAGCCTCCTATATTAGCAAAGGACTTCGAAGCACATTGCCCTTTATGTTAGTCCATTCTGATGTTTGGACATCTCCCATGGTCTCCATTAGTGGAATGAGGTATTTTGTGACTTTCATTGATTGCTATTCTCGCATGACATGGGTTTATCTCATGAGGCATAAAAATGAGGTGCTGAAATGCTTCAAAGATTTTTGTGCATGTGTTAAGAATCAATTCAATACTCAGGCTCGGATGATTAGAACAGATAATGGGACAGAGTATGTGAATAATGAATTTGCTACTTTCCTTTCTACTCAAGGGATATTGCATCAAACTTCTTGTCCAGATACACCTCCACAAAATGGAGTAGCTGAAAGGAAGAATCGCCATCTCTTGGAGGTTGCAAGATCACTTATGTATACAATGAATATGCCAAAATTCTTGTGGAGTGAGGCAATTTTAACTGCTACTTATCTTATCAATCGAACTCCATCAAGGATACTTAACATGAAGACTCCTTATGAAATGTTATTTGGGGAGAACAAATTTATTATACCACTCAAGGTGTTTGGCTGCACTTGTTTTGTTAGAGACCATAGACCTTCAGTGGGGAAGCTAGATCCACGTACAGTAAAGTGTATCTTTGGGGATACTCTTCAACACAAAAGGGGTACAAGTGCTGGTGTCCTAGTGAATGACGCTTGTTCATGAGTATGGATGTTACATTTAGAGAGTCTGAGCCTTTTTATGAAGAGAAGACAAATTTAAGTTTTTTGTTCTATGACCTTGACTCACCTAGCACGGATGGTGATGGTCAAGAGGGGAAGAATGGTGGTGATGGTCGAGAGGGGGAGAATGAAGCTTCACAAACTAGAGAAGGTGATCATCAAGCAAGGAAAATGGAAATTGTTATTGAAACAATTCCAAACTGGTGGATGCACCTAACCAAATGGGTGTTGAAGAATCTAGTCAAGAGATAGAGAATAGTAATGCTCATAGTGAACCTACGTAGGAAAGTCCAGTAGAGTGGAGGTGACGGCTGGCTGTTCGACATCTACTCAAACAAATGGAGCAGGTTTGGGGTTGAAAAATAGAGAGATTTCTCTGAAAAATAGAGAGATTTCTCAAGTATATACAAGAAGAAAGTTTAGGTCTCAACAAGAGACCACAGAGTTGGTCCAAACACCAACATCTGAACAATGTCCCTCTGCCCCAAGGTGTGAAAATGACCCAGAAATTATTGATGTGTCTTCAGCCTCATAGATTAATGTTGAAAATCCCTCCTCAGATGATCTACCCATTGCACTATGAAAAGGTACACGAGTCAATGCAGCAGTACCTACACAAAGGTATGGTTTTGAGCATGACATAAGTAACTATGTCTCGTACACCTCATTATCTCCTGCATATAGAGCATTTATTGCTTCATTACAATCAGCATATATTCCTAGATATTGGAGAGAAGCAAAACAAGATCCCAAGTGGCGTGAGGCCATGATGGAGGAGCTTAGAGCTCTTGAAAAAAATAAAACTTGGGATATTGTAAAACTACCTGCAGGAAAGAAAGCTGTGAGTTGCAAATGGGTGTTCACCATGAAGCAAACTCCTGAAGGTAAGGTCGAAAGATACAAAGCTCAACTTGTCGCGAGGGGTTATAGCCAAACATATGGAATTGACTATGACGAGACATTTGCTCCGGTGGCGAAGATGAGTATGGTGAGAACTTTGATCTCCTGTGCAGCAAATTTTGGGTGGCCCTTGCATCAATTAGATGTAAAAAATGCTTTCTTGCATGGTTACCTCCAAGAGGAGGTGTACATGGAGGTTTCGCCTGGTTATTCTAAGCCTAAGATGGTTGGAAAGGTATGTAGACTGAAGAAATCACTATATGGCCTCAAGCAATCTCCACGGGCATGGTTTGATAGATTCAGACGTGCTTTATGTGCAATGGGATACAAACAATGCAATTGAGACCATACTGTATTCTATAAATATTCAGGGCACAAGATCACGGTGCTAGCTGTATATGTCGATAATATCATTATTACTGGTGATGATGAAGTAGAGATCAAATGCCTCAAGGGGAATCTAAGTAGAGAGAAGTCAAGGACCTTGGTCAACTCAAGTATTTTTTGGGTATTGAGATTGCATGAAATCTAAAAGGTATTGTTATCTCACAAAGAACATGTTCTTGACTTGCTTAGTGATACAGGCATGCTTGGATGTCGGCCTGCATCAAAACCAATTGATTCGAATCACAAATTATGTGCCAAATCAGGTCACCCAGTCAATAAGGAAAGATATCAGAGGCTTGTTGGACGGCTTATATATCTATGTCATACGAGGCCTGACATATCCTATGCAATAAGTGTTGTGAGCCGCTACATGCATGACCCAAGGAGTGGGCATTTGGATGTTGTTTACCAGATCTTGAGATACTTAAAGAGTAGTCTAGGAAAGGGGCTGATATTTAAGAGTAATGGCCACTTGGAAGTGGAAGGTTGTGATGCTGATTGGGCTAGTTGTCTTGATGATAGGAGATCGACTTCAGGATATTGCATCTTTGTTGAGGGAAACTTAGTATCATGGTGAAGCAAGAAGCAGCCAGTTGTATCTCGTTCAACGGCTGAAGCAGAATATAGAGCGATGTCTCTCGGACTTTGTGAAATGTTATGGATTAGGAATCTTCTATCAGAATTAGATGTGCTAAGAAAAGGCCCCTCGAGGATTTGGTGTGATAATAAGTCAGCTATCAGTATTGCAAATAATCCCATTCAACATGATAGAACCAAACATGTTGAGATAGATCGCTTCTTCATCAAGGAGAAATTAGATGGTGGCATACTAGAGCTAAGTCATGTAAACTCGGTGGTCAAATAGCTGATTGTTTGACAAAAGGTTTAGGAGTAAAAGAATGTAATTTAGCATGTAACAAGATGGGAATGATAGATATCTATCACCTATCTTGAGGGGGAGTGTTGGACCATATTATGTAATAGGGCCAGCCCAGTCCTGCCCATAGCAATGTATATGTATATATGTAACAAAACAAGCAACAGAGACTTCCAAACTTCCCCAAATTCCACAAGATCCGTTGCGGGCTTTCATTAATAAGAACGAAGAGTGTTTACAAAATTTACATGATGGCACAAGCTGCGCCCACCTCATTTTGCTCGGATCTCACCATGGTGAGGTTCAAACCACCCCTAAGCTCACTAGACGCTAATTTACATCAATATGGTATTCAACAGGTTCCATTTGCAATTGCAAAAGCTGCTGGGTTTCAGCATCAAGTAGAGACTAACAAATGTAAGTCTCTATTTGAGCTTCTCTCTGTTTCTCACAAGCTCTATATGTTCTATCTATTTTGACACTTTATAGTTGTTAATACAAACTATCCACAAATACCCAGGATTCCTTCACCGGTGAAATGAGCTTCTGAGCTGTTGTGAAATGAGCTTTCTTGTTCCCCTGTGGAATTTGGTAGCTTGTCACACATGGTTTCTAAGAAGGGTAGTTCCCAGTTCCCATGATGTACTTTGTTGCTTTCACCATGTACTCCGTCGAAGGTGAAGTCCCAGTATTTAACCGCCAGAAAAGGGAAGATGTGTAAAGAATGTCGATGTTATTTTCAATTCAATAAGCTAGATAAACCAAATAAATAATCTTAAATCCTCAAATAAATGCAACAGTTTCTAGAATCAAGGCTGGACATCCACATGCCCCCCAAGTATATATTATACATTATTGCCCTTTTCGTGCTGCTAGGCAATTTTCTCATGTTCAATGCCAAAACAATCATGCAACCAAAACGATGTCCAAAGCCAACCTCTCTGGATGTTTATAGTCAACGACCTAGGTGTTCTAGCACTAGCAGGTCACTCAGGTCATAACTGCGACACTGCCCTAGTATTAATAATAATCATACGCATTAGTAGTACCTTCTAGAGAGATGACTAATGAACTGCTAATTTAACCAGTCAATTAAGATGCAAAACTGGAAAACACTGAACAGCTGACTAGAAACATGAAGAAATTGTTTACGCGCTGCGAAGGATAAGAATGGGCTGAGCCTGTACACACGCATTTGACCTACTCATTCTCCCTTATAAAAAAAACAATTTGGCTTTTACATGTGCCAATATGTGAATTGTATAAACTTGTAATTGGATATGTTTCGTTCGAGAGAAATCCGTTCAAGATTCGTGATCTGGCTGGACGGCGACAATTTAGGCATGACTAAAGAAAAAGAAATACTTGCATATATAAGCTCTTCTTTATTGCTGATCTGTTCAGATGCCAGTGCTGTATCCCTCATTTGTGCTCGTTGACAACATTTGTTTACAATGCAACTTTTGTGTCACAAATGTGGTTTTCAATGTGTTTACATACTCCACTGTCATAGACTTGTACCTTTCCTAGACATTCACCTAAATGGATGGACACAAATCGGTGGGCTTGTACAGCCCTGGTTTGACAGAAGGACGTGGTACTGCGGTAGCAAGGTTACAACAATGGTTTCCATATCATGAGCAGCTATCTTCAGTAAATGCTGGTACCTGTTTAAAAGTTGAAGCATAGCCACGGACAAGGGCCTGTTAATCTGGATCTCATAGCTAGACTGACAACTACTCCCTTCGCTTTTTACATGTTGTATTAGTTTTTTCTAAGTTATAAATATTTTTATTTTTTATCATCAAGTTTATGTTTTCAGATTCTCTATAGAAACATTTCTATAAAATATATTTAACATGTTATGATTATGAAGTTATATGGACTTTTTAAAACTGACTGTAAAAATTAGAAATGTTTAACTTAGGACATATCTAGTAGTACGCATGTAAAACAATGGAGGGGAATACGTGTCAGACTTCAAATTTAAAATGCCCAAGGTTTTATCCACCTGCTGAAGTGCTGATTGTCAAATTTGAAGGCACATAACCTGAAATAACTCCACCTGCTGGCTGGCCATCAAATTTCTGCGGCAACACGCACAAGGTTTCCGCGTGTCAGTTGCGAATTTGCGATCGAGGACACCTATAGTTTTCACCACTGAAAAGCACCTGCTGCCTCTAGAGCAGAACCCTTGAGTGAGTACACTACTATGTGGGACCAGTAACACACGTTTTTTGCATGAAGACTGATGAGGACAGGAGATAGCAAACGACGAGCTATCAATCATTTTCACGGGCAACTTCGTGCTGCCTCTCATCAGCCCCATCACTCTTCTGATCCTATTGCTGCTGTTGCTATATAAGCTGTGCCCTGTGGGCAGAGCACCAGCATATCCCAGTATCTCATCCGATCCTACAGCCAGCGTTCCAGACCAGAGTTCGAACAAGGAGCCGAGCTTTGCACACAGCTCTGCTCGATCGTTGTGACCGACTTTGCTGTGCTCCCCACACAGACACAGTAACAGATAAACCAGCTCCAAAACCGATCTATCCATCCATCAGAATCACAGTACGTACGAGTAATACAACAACTAGAGGCATGGCCTCCGCGCTCAAGGCTGCATCGACCTCCCGGTGCCGGTGGTCTTCGTCCCCGGCGGTCCAATCGTCTCCGTTCCCGCAGCGGGTGGCCATGCCGGCGCGGCGGACGTCTGCGGCCACTGTAAGGGCGGTCGCCGCGGTAGCTCCGGCAGCCCCGGGCAAGCGCACCGGTGCCGGCGGCCGATGCCTGACGGTGTCTCAGACCATGTCCAGGCTCAGGGCGCAGGGCAAGGTACGTATATACTATATTTGCATGTAGCCAGAGCCTCGGCTTACGTGTACCGTATGTACGGGTTCTGACATGGAGCTCTGGTGTGCCGTGCCCGTGATCATCGATCGCAGACGGCGTTCATCCCGTACATCACGGCCGGCGACCCGGACCTGGCGACGACTGCGGAGGCGCTGCGTCTCCTGGACGCGTGCGGCGCCGACGTCATCGAGCTGGGCATTCCTTTCTCGGACCCCTACGCCGACGGGCCGGTCATCCAGGCGTCGGCGGCGCGGGCGCTGGCGAGCGGCACGACGCCGGACGCTGTCCTGGCGATGCTCAAGGAGGTGACGCCAGAGCTGTCCTGCCCGATCGTGCTCTTCTCCTACTTCAACCCCATCGTGCGCTGGGGCCTGCCGGACTTCGCCGCCGCCGTCAGGGACGCCGCCGTGCGCGGCCTCATAGTGCCTGATCTCCCGTATGGGGCCTCGTGCGCCCTCAGGAGTGAAGCCATCAAGAACAAGCTCGAGCTGGTGTTGCTCACAACACCGTCTACGCCAGCGGATAGGATGGAGGAGGTCACAAAAGCTTCGCAAGGATTCGTCTATCTCGTAAGTGATTGACAGTGACACCAAACAGATTGTCCAGAGTTTGGCTGGAGCCTGAACTTGCTGATGACGACGTGCTAATCTATCCTACTTGACCATGCATGCATCCCAGGTGAGCGTCAATGGAGTTACGGGTCCACGCGCAAACGTGAACGCACGTGTCGAATCTCTCATCCAGGAGGTTAAACAGGTAATAATACATCTTGCCAAAGAAAAAGGAAAAAGAGGCCATTTTTTTGTTCATTTTTGTTACCCTGCGGACAACGACATGACTTCACTGTCACTGAGCTAGCATGTGTTTTTGGTTGCAGGTCACTGACAAACCTGTTGCTGTTGGCTTTGGCATATCGAAACCTGAGCATGTAAAGCAGGTGAAGGAAAAAAAAATTCATTATAATGCCTCAAAAACTTATTAATAGATTTTATAACAAACTCTAACAGTATATTGCACTTGGACAGATTGCAGAGTGGGGCGCAGATGGTGTGATCATTGGCAGTGCAATGGTGAGACAATTAGGTGAAGCAGCCTCTCCCAAAGAAGGCTTGAAGAGGCTAGAGAAATATGCCAGGAGCATGAAGAACGCACTACCAGTACCAAGTACCATGCCAGTGAACTAGTCGGATGACGCAGTATATAGGCTGTTAATTAGCATATATGTTAGCAAACAATCTTCGGACGAGTAGGACAATTAATAATTAATGATCCATTCGGCAAGATTGCTTTTGTATAAATTGTAACGATAAGGTATGAATACAAAAATCAACAATTCCTTCGTTTAAAAAAAGACAGAGAAAAACATTACATTATTGTGCAGTATGGTGCTGCGATTCAGTGGTTACTCCACTCCGTTTGTTCTAAATTATATAGTTCACTTTGAGTTTGTCTTAACTCTTAACTTAAAATTTTTAAAGCTTGATTGATATGAAATTTTGATATGCTGCATTTATTCGAACTTGAAGCAATACTATAATTTTATCTAAAAAGTATCAAATGTATAGAAGTTTTGATCATAGTAAGAGAAAACTAAAGTGAGCTATATATTTTACATATAAATTTCATAGTATGGTGTTAAAAAATCTAAGCCAATGATATTGTTTTTTGGAAAAAAAAAACTTTGGGAACACTACACTCACATATTTCCAAGCCACCTTAATTTTAAACTACCTCATTGGCTTAGGCTTATATGCTCCTGCATAATCTTAAAAGAAATTTAGGTCCCAATGCCAAATAAAGACCGCTTATCTTTGTTCACTTTAAAGTTTAAACCGTTTGCATTAACACGCTAGTACGATATACAGTATAGCACAGCACGGGAACATGTGGTCATGTCAACGTCGTCGTCACAGCACGCAACTCGCATGTTTCATATATGCTCCTCATCACACGGTTTCCTTGTACTGTCTCCATCTCCTTTGGTTTTCGGTCCATGTACGTACAAAGAATTGGCACCTGTACCAGTCATAGAGCTAGCTAGCCTCGGCCGGGTGCGGGCGGTGGTCTCAATCTGTCGGTTAAGCTCGACCACTCGTTGTTGATCTCGTCTGGTACGGTGGAGCGAGGCTACCATATATATATATAAAAGGTAGTTGACTCTTCAAATGCAAGGTACGCACGCTACACACTGTACACACCCATGACCCATGCATGCACTGACGGGGCTAGGATTTCACGGCTGAATATTTCGCGTATATAAAAAAAATTGATGCAAAAATGTATGGTAGTAAAAATAGAGCTAAAGATTGTTCTCAGCAGATGAGGCTCTTAACCTCAACACAAGGAGGATTTGGTGTGGATGTGAAAGATGTTGTCTTTGCCTTTGCAGCTTTCTCCCATAATGCAAATATGCTAGCACCTTCATCTTCATCTATGTTACAAAAATCCAATGCAAACAAAATAGAGAAAGAACTCTTAATTTTTTACTCTCAAAGAATGTATCGATGTGCTAGGCTGCTAGCTAATGTGCTCACCTTGCCTCAAGCAGCGAGCCGGAGCCGCAGTGCTAAACCGTGGCCGTCGTGGCATCGCGACAGCGCCGAGCTTGCCGTCGCGGTGTCGCCGCCGTCTACCGGTCGCCGGAGTCGGGACGCTAGGGCTGGGCTCGCTCGCGAAGGGGTAAGGAGCGACCGGCGACGGCTGAGCCGAGGATGAGGGGGCGTGCGTGGCCGAGGGAAGGCTGTCGCTCTCGCTCGGTCGCCGATGCTCATGCTTTCTCCTCTGCGCCTCAGCGCTGCGCCGTTGCACGCCGCCGCCTGGACCCTGGAGGCATCGAGGCGTGATTAGTGCGATGCTAGCTGGGAGAGCGGCAGCGAGGAAACGATACGATCTTTGTTTTGGGCTGATTATCGCTGCTTTCTACTGTGGGCTTTGTGCTAGATTTGCAACATGTAGCAACCTATACCAGTATACGTGTACATTAATACATACATGTATTTATGTTTGTTTTCAAAATCTTGGGTATTCCATAAAATACAGGGGAACACCCCTAGCTCCGCCCATGCATGCATGCACCTGCGTCGAGGAGCTGCGGCGGCCAAGGACGGGCAACATGAGCCGGGAGGCAGCGTCCGCATCGATCGGCAATAACCTTCTTTTGTTCCTTTTCTTTTTTTTTTTTTTGAGTAAATTGCATCCAGGGTATTTAAGCTATTGGCGACTTCCCATCTAGATACTCGAACTGTCAAAACGACTATCTGGGTACCTGATCTATTGTTTATGTACACAAAAGGTCTAAAATCTGCCACGACAGGGCCAATTTTACAGACACAACCCTATCACTTTTCTTAGTCTTGCACCTAACTCCTTCCTTCTTCCCTGTAACCGGTAACCGCCGCGCAGCCGAGTGCCCAGATGTCGGTGGCGGGGCCCTGCTCCTGCCCGCGCGCCACCTCGGGCGCCATGAACGCCGGGGTGCCCCCGATGGGCCGCGTTGACGCGGCAGGCCTGGCGCACCCGAAGTTCCGGGCCTTGACGTCCCTGTGCACGAGCGAGAGGCCGTGGAGGTACGCGAGCCCGCGCGCCACATCGCCTGAGGCCTCGTCGGAGGCCAGCCACACCACGGCGCCCGACGCGCACCGGCCCAGCGCTCGCACGCGACTCAGCTGCTTTGTCGTCGTCGTCGTCATCACCATGGTTGGAATTGGGTTCGCTTGTGGCTTCCCGGTGTCGAGTCTGAGAGGAATTGCAGCAGGAAGAAGAAGGTGATGCGACCCATGCCAGAGCGCCGTCCACGCAACTGCTCCATGCCGCACTTAGCAGGCGAGGTCCGTCCGCCGCACGCTCGTCGGCGCACTAGGCGAGGCCCAGGCAAGGCGGAGGTGCGTCCGCTCGCGGCGGCCGGCGCGCCAGGCGGAGCCTCGCTCGCCTACGGCGACCGGCGCACGCGAGGTGCGAGGCGCTCGCCCACGGCGGCGCGCACAGGAGACGCAGTGACGTTGCTCGCGAGGCGGACGCCATTCGCAGGGCCTCGCCGGGCCAGGCTCGTCAGCTCGGCTGACGGGGATGCGCCCGCGACGCGCGTGGCCGGGGCCGTGCGCCCGTGTGACGAGGCCGCGTGCGCCCGCGCGTGCCACGGCCGCGTCGAGGCCGATGACGACGCTTGTGCCCGCGCCTGCAGGGCCGGAACGCGCGCGTGGGGGCCGGGTGGCGAGTAGCAGCAGCGGCATGAGGCCCCGCTCGGCGAGCAGGTGCGCACGGGCATGTGTCGGAGCTCATCCACGCTGCCGGCGTGGCCCGTCCTCGCCGCCGGCGCGTGAGCAGCCCCGCCGCGGCCTCACCGGCGCGTGGGAGCTACCCTGCCACGGCCGCCTCGCCAGCAGCCTCGCCGCGGCCTTGTTTTTCCTCGACCAGCAGCACCCGGTCCTTGTGCACCTTGGCACCATGGCGGCCCTCGATGCGGAACAGCAACGCGGCCACCTCCTGCTGGCCAGGCTAGGCGCCCGCAACTGGAGACGACCCCGACGAGGGGAGCCATTGCCGTCCGTCCTTGTCCTCCGCGCCGCCGGCGCGCGCGGCCTGCCGGTGCCGCCCGACAAGGATGAGCGCCGCGGACACGAGGAGGACGACGAGGACGGAGAGCAGCTCGGAGTACACGAGCTCCGCGGAGGGTAGGGGCTGCGCGGCGGTTACCGGTTATAGGGAAGAAGGAAGGAGTTAGTTGCAAGACTGAGTAAAGTGACAGGGTTGTTTCTGTAAAATTAGCCTTGACGTGGTAGATTTTGAACCTTTGATGTGTATAAACAATAGATCAGGTACTCAGATAGTCGTTTTAATAGTTCGAATACCTAGATAAAAAATCGCCAATAGTTTGACTACCTCGAGGGCAATTTACTCTTGTCTTTTCTTCCGTTCGTCGCGCGCATCCGCCACTGGAGCATGACATGCATGCATGGTTGTTGGATGTTGCTGTACACTGTGACTGTACTCCCTGGCTCGCCATTTTTCTTTTTTAGAAACCCCTGGGTCGCCAATTAAGTACGTACAGTAGCTCAAATTCTTGCTTCTAGAAACAAATCGGCCGGCGACTCGAAACTTTTTTTTATTGGTTTTTCACGAGTTTTGGCACGATTTCCTTTGGTCATCGATCGTCATAAAAACTCAAAAGGCCCAACGCGTCGCTCGGAGGGCGCGACGCAGGCAGGCCACCGATTTTAAAGCCCCATGGGCCGTGATTTCCTTGGCTTGACCTTTGCTCACAACGTCTTGGGCTGACATCGGTCTTCTAACTAGCGCGCGTCTTTCTTGAATTTTTTTATTAATAAATTTATTTTTTAAAAAAATAACAAAACTAGTCTCCGTTTTCAAAAAATTACAGGAATAGGCCACCAGTCGCCCGTTGGAAGGGCGACGTGAGAGAATCGCTCGTTCAAAGGGCGACCAGGCCCAGGTCGCCCGGCCAAAGGGCGACCAGGCCCAGGTCGCCCGGCCAAAGGGCGACCAGACCCAGTTCGTCCAGCCAATAGGCGACTAGGCCCACGTCGCCCGGCCAAAGGGCGACCAGGCCCACGTCGCCCAGCCGAGGGGCGACCTGGTTTTTTGGGTTTTTTCAAAATAATATTTATTTATTTGGAAATTTCAGAAAAAATTTTGGTTTTTTAAATAATAATTATTTATTCAGAAATTTCAGAAAAAAATATGGAAGTCAGAGAAATAGCAAAAATAATACGCAGTCATGCAATGGGCGTGCGAAAGCGCCGTTGTCGTGTGCTCGCCCAAACTTAATAGATGAAAAAATACAACAGTGAAACATTAATTAAGTTGTAAAAACTAAAATAGTATCAGTACAATATCATAGAAAACAACATCGGCGGCAAATCATACAAAACTAATATCGTCCACGCTTAGGTGCAACACCCCTAATCGTGCCAGGCTTTGGTGCTCTGCGGCCCGCTTGCACATGGCTGGCTAAGTAAGTAAGCGGCGAAGGATGTAACACATGCAGGACGGCCTCCAGCAGCAGGTGGTGTCGCGTACTCGTCCTGTGAGGGCTGTGTCTGTGGTGGTGCTTCACGTAACTGCGATGACGCAAGTACGTCCGTCGGCTCCTGCTGCAGGTAACTCTCAAGGTCGAAGGGTGACGGGGATCGCTGACGAAAAGTGTCAGCGTGCTCAGAGATGTCCGATCCCTCGTAGTCGTAACGGGTCGTCCCTAAATATATAAGACCAACGTTATGATAACGCTGATGGTAAAACTAATATATAACGTGTCGAACTCTTAAAAGTAGGTCATACCTGGAACCATGGGTACAGCGTGTGAAGAGAAACCTCCGAAATCGAACTGATGCCGCGAACCGTCAAAGTGCATACCTGACCATGCAGAGTGAATGTAATGTTACGAATAAAGCAGTATTAGATAATATAATTAAATTTCATTACTATATCGTACCTGTAGGCATGTGAGCAGGCTGCGAAGATGATCCAATGATATCGAACTCCGGACGCCAACCGGCAGAGTACGTAGGTGGACCTGAATAATGAAACTTATAAGTAACAAACAAGTTAGCATTACTACATACGAAGAAAATATAAGTTACTCACCTGTTTGGTACGTAGGCCGCGGAGGTAGTGGCGTCGTCGGTCCGTCAGGCCTGTGTGTCACGTGTGAAGGTCGAGGGACGACATCCGGCTGTCGCCCGCAGGGCCGGCACGACGTCAACTTGACAATGTTCGTACATCCTCTGGATCGCAGCGGTAAGCTCGTGGCTGGTCATCTGAATGCCCTCCCTCAACCGGTGCAAGAGCGATCCACCATCCACAGTGATACGGTGAGCCATGTCGGTCTATTAACAAAACGAGAACATTGAAGTAATTACGATAAGAAAAATATTAAACGAAGTGGGTTGAAGTTCATAAAGATCGTACCGCCAACGACATCGCCTGATCTCTGTGCACAGGGTACGTGTCCGTCAACCTGGGGACGTGGGTCCGTGGCTCCGCTGATGTATACGTGACTCTGATCCGTGTGCGAGGAATATACCAACGTAAGTAGTCCCCGTAAGCCTGCAAGGAAAACGGTCTGGGCTCGTAGGTCACATCATGTAGTGCGTTGGCCCACTCGTCGACCCACGGCTGTATACGGGAGGACCAAGTAACGCCTGCCGGTAGACCTCTCCGCACGTAACTATGGATTTCAAAACGTATTAATTATCTTTCTATATATATTAAATACTCAATCAGAACGAATTAATTGTCTTATACTTACCCGTGCACGGAAAGAGGAACAATATGGGCAACCGGGAGTGGGAACGTCTGGTTACGACCAAACTGCCGCATCACTCTGTGAGGAGCGTAGTCCTCGACAAAGATGTCGAAAACGACAGCCTTACGTGTCATCCAGTACTCCTGATCCCTCGTGCAGAACGTCGACAACCCATTAGGCGCTCGTACGACAATCTCCTCCATGCTGTAAGGTGTCCAGCGGACGTCGTCTGCCCTAATCCGGTCGAACGCCGCCATGTACTCAGGATAGGCTCTGTGAACCTGAATGTTTGCCCAAGTAGGCTGTATAGAAAATAATAATAAGGTGCAATTTATTCGAAAATAAATAGAAACAGGTTCAACTGCGATATAGAAGACTTACCCGTCGCCGGACCCACAACGAACCCATCGTAGGGCCGTCCTCCTCCGTCTCCCCGTACAAACCTGCTCCGTAAGTCGAGAAATCCATGACTGGTCGTCCAATACTAAACCGCTCGTACGACCAGAGTTGAAGTAATAGTGGACAACCAGAGAGGATAGCTGACGGGTCGGTCTTTGTGCACGCATCACAAAGACCTCGGTACGTGGCTGCCAAGATAGCGGATGCCCAACTGTACTGCGGCACGGCATCGAGCGGTGCGTCCGCTATCTCGTGCGCGAAGTGAATCAAGTGCTTCGCGACAGAGTTCCCATGCGACGATGTGAACATTATCCAACCAAACAACCACAACAGATAGGCCTCCAAATGCCTCGACACAGTGGCCTCATCCGCCGCAGGGTGGATATACTCGGCCTAAATTAGAAAACAGAAGTTCAAATTTCATTTAACATACACATGAATATTTGATGTTAATGAACTATATCACAATGTTATCTATTTACCTGAAACTGCAAGAGCTAGGTCTTCGTAGGCCCGTGATGCTGATTTTCAGCAAGAGTTTGATACTCTGGAGCGTCTGGTCGACGCACAACACCCTCAAAACGGACTAGAAGGTCCTCACGCCAAGTGGCCTCCACGTCTGGACGGCTGACGGCCTGCCCAGCAGTGGTGACACCAAGTAAGTAGGAGACGTCCTCGAGTGTGGGAGTCATCTCCCCGCAAGGAAAGTGAAACGTGTGCGTCTCAGGCCTCCAGCGGTCCACCAATGCCGCAAGTAAGGAACGTTCAAAGTTAAACCGTATCACCGCATCGGCCGGGGCCTCAACAGCACTAGCCTGCACAAGCCTACACAGAGGCAGTAGACCAGCTGCTCGTAGCCTGTAGCAAATACAACATTTATATATAAATATATATTACCAAATCGTCTGTATGAGTAAAACAAATAAGTGAACGTGTTATTGTGCATACCTCGGTATCCATCGCTCGTCCAGCCGCCACAACTCCTGAGGTACCCTAGGCCGTAGAACAGGTAGCTCAGCAGCTGTCACAGCACTCAAGTAGGACCGGTGACGCTGGTCCAACTGTGCGTCCAACAACTCCAAGTGTCCCTCATCCATCGCCATACCTAAAATATCTTAATAATGTAAAAAAATAATGCACAAATATAATTAATACTATAAAACACTAAATCAAAAAAAGCAGACATACTATTATTTTTAAAGAGCATTTTCGCCTTGATTCCGGAATCCACGACGTGCACGAGGGCGCCGGCCGTCTTGCGGATTCCCTGAAGGTCCTGCTTCTGCAGCTCCCTCTGTGGTGGTTGCACGCGTGCACTTTTTGTAAGTATGTCCTGTGCCATTGCACTTGGTGCACCGATGCTCCAGTCTTCCCAATTCTGAGTCATCCATATCATTTCTAATGCGCCGTGTCTTACGACGACCAGGCTTCTGTCTTAATTTGTCCTTATCGGGCCCCCGCAGGTAGTTACTTCTAGGATTATTTGTAAAATTACCAAATATTGCGAAACCATAAATCTCTGCATTCCAGGTTGTCATGACTACCTCCTTCGTAAAATAATGTGAGACATACGGCTTCGGGGACAAATTAGTAAGTAAACAAGCTGCTATAACATGTGAGCACGGCCTGTGTAGAAGTTTCGGTTTCATGCACGAACAGCTGCATGAGTTATAACGAATAACACACTCTTGTGCAATTCTCTCTCGATTGCCACCACGACGGCCCCGATCCCTACACAGAACTTCAAAGCGATTCTCTGCTGTGCCCATAGGACGTGCACGATGCAAGCTTGCCTTCTCCACCTTTTTTTTCATGTAATTTGTCATGAATGTTGAAAAAATTAATGTATTATCTGACATCGCATTAAAAGCAACCATATATCTTTCACGAAAGTACTTGCATGTTCCATGCAAAATACCCTCTACGATTGCTACAAGAGGTAATCCTCTCATGCCTCGAATGACCCAATTGTACACCTCCGCTAAATTTGTTGTCATTATTCCAAACCTCGCCCCATCTGTGTCATATAATAATGACCACTTCTTCTTTGGCTCGTACTCAATCCAATCTGAGAAGCACCTGATTGATGACCCCGATCTCCGAACCACGTTCCTCAAGGCATCCGTTGGAAGGCTTGAAAGAGGAACAGACATATCATTCGGGTCTTGATTCGTACGAGTCGCTAACTCTGCTGTTTGCTTTGTTGTTAATTCATCAAGACGTGTCCACATTGCATTGAATTTTCTTTGTTGGTTCTGATTGCACAACCTCTTAAACATATTCATAAGGTGTTTATTTTTGAAATGGCTGAAAAAATTTGCACCCAAGTGCCTCATGCACCATCTTGATTGTATGTCCGACCATCGAGGAGGAAGATCACGCTCCACTGAACCATATTGCATATCCGTTATCGCCTTCAACAAACCGGCATGTCGGTCATGTATGACACAAACATTAGGTCGCCCTTGCACCACTGCTAACTTCACACGCTCCAGAAACCTATACCAACTATCTGTGTTCTCACTTTCCACAAAAGCAAAAGCAACTGGTAGTACTTGATTATTCCCATCAACACCAATAGCAGTTAGAATCTGACCTTTATACTTTCCTGTTAGAAATGTACCATCCATGCATAAAACAGGTCTGCAATGACGAAATGCCATTATACATTGACCTAGTGCAAAAAAGGCTCGACGAAGTATTAACTTTCTGGCCTCTTTTGGATCAGACACATCCATGATATCATAATATGTACCAATATTTCTTTGTCTGATGGTTTCTAACAATCTTGGTAGGTTCTCATAAGATGCTTCGTACGAACCGAATCTCTTCTCAATGACCTTCTGTTTCGCTCACCACGCCTTCGAATAGCTGATGGTGTATTTAAAATCTTCCTCTATAGTAGTCATTATAGATTTTGGCTCATACCTTAAATTATCAACAATTCGATTATACATGTACTCTGCAATGAAGCTCGATGTAAGAGCAGTATTGGACTTATCTAATTCTTGTAACTCACATGTATGTTCTGTTACTATAGAACACTTCCAAATTGTACTCCATTTTTGCTCATAAGCATGTACCCTAAATGGACAGTCCAAAAATACACATTTAACATCATATACTTTCTTGTTAGACTTAACAACTACAAAAGACCGCTTCATTGACAGAGACCAGTACTTCACGGCACTCATCACTTCATCTTTGTCTTTGTACATACCTCCCTCTACTACTTCATTCTCATGATATTCCCACGGCACAGAATTTCCTTCGTTGATCATCAAATTCTTCGAACTGTTACTCTTCCACTCCAGTGGGACAGGAATTTCATTCTCATCTTCAGATGACTCAGTTTCAGATATATTCTCATTCTCCATATCTTCCATCGCCATCTCTTCAACTATATGCTCTATGCGCTCTCCTTCGTCCGCTTCACCCGTCGGTACCATAGATGACAGGTGATGATCACTCTCTTCATTATCTTCCTCATTATCATTGTGATTGTCATGGCTCGGACCTCCTTCTTCTTCTACAACGTGTACCTCATGAACCTCCTTCGTATATGCCTGAGCAAGAAGGACTAGAGGCCACCCACGTTCTACAGCTTTGTTGACGTATTTTCTCCATGTTGATGTTGCATTAAGCGGTACTAACTCCCAAAAAGTGCCCTCCCGAGCACGACTAACCATACCCATGACCTTAACGTCATGTTGGTTGCTGTCAAGCCCAAATATTCGCATCAACCAATTCTGCACACCACTAATTGTTCTCTCATTTGCCCTAGACACCCATCTAGTTACTGAGGCAAATCCTGACAGATCAACCCCGTGTACACCTTGAATAATTTCTCCTTCTCCATAATAAATTTGAAATCCTAACTTCTCCGACATCTGTGTAATCTAAAAATTTCAACTAAAATACCTTTTCAGTAATATATTACTAATAACAATATAAGTAATAAGAATATAAGAATATATAAAATACTACCAAAATATAACTACCGAAATATACTATTAATCGCTCAACTGCCGAAATACTACCGAAATAACTACCGAAATACTACCGAAATTTCAACTATAACTATTTAATTCAACAATATATATAAAATAAAAATATAAGTAATACTACCGAAATATAATATTAATCGCTTAACTGCTCATTACATTATCTAACAATTAATATAACACACATTAAATAATTATATATAAAATTATTTTTTTACTTACCGAAAATTTTTCTCTTTCTCTCTTCTCCTTCTTCCTCCTCCTCTTCTTCTTCTTCTCCTTCTCTTCTCTTCTCTTCTCTTCTCTTCTCTTCTTCTCTTCTCTTCTCCTCTCCTCTCCTCTCTCCTCTCCTCTCCTTCTGTTCTCTTCTCCCAGCCGGCAGCGGCCGGCCGCGGCCGGCCACGTTATATATAGCGGCGCCACGTCGCCCCTTGTTCGGGCGACATGGGCCAAGTCGCCCACTGAACGGGCGACATGGGCCCAGTCGCCCACTGGCCGGGCGACATGGGCCACGTCGCCCATTGGCCGGGCGACGTGGGGCCCGCCATGCCACGTGCACGGTCAAGTCGCCCACTGGTCGGGCGACATAGGCCACGTCGCCCATCGGCCGGGCGACGTGGGACCCGCCATGCCACGTGCACAGCCAAGTCGCCCACTGGTCGGACGACATGGCCCAGATAGCCCGCCAGTCGGGCGACAAGACCCGTCTTCGCCCTTCCAACGGGCGACTGGTGGCCTATTCCTGCAATTTTTTAAAAACGGAGACTAATTTTGTAATTTTTTTAAAAAATAAATTTATTAATAAAAAAAATTCCGTCTTTCTTTGTCTGTTTTCGCAGGGGCAACTTCCTTGCCGGATTATATTGTTCTTTCAAAAAAAAACCACCGAGTTTGACATCCGAACCCCATGTCCAAATGTCTACACACTTGTAATTTTGTTGCTTAATTTGTGCACCACCTTGGTTTTGATTGAAGTTGCTTATCCAACCCCGGATGTTTTACAACAGCTAGCTTGGCAATCAGCACTCGATTTTATCTATCGTCCTATCATGATTCATGACCGGACAGCTCTCATCTTCAACCTCGAACCGGTTCTCCTTGAGGCCTTGTTCATTTGTTTTAAAAACCAGAAACACTAAGAGTCTGTTCTTTTCATTCCCAAACAAGTGTACAGGATAAGTCGATCGAAGGGGAGGATTAAAAGGAATTTTGACCCGTAAGGTATCAAATCCTCCTTAATCCTCTTCAATTTGAATTAGAGATGAAACAAACAGGATTTCATGGGGATTTGAGAGATACTTTGACTCATAGGGAGATTTATAAATCAATCTCTTCCAACCTCTTAGTTTTGGGATCAAACAAATAAGCCCTTTAATTTGTTTGCCAAGCTTAGCTCCCATGGCTCAAATGTCTCTTCACTGCCAGGTCCACCACCTCCTCCTCTCTCCGCCATGCTAATCTGCCTGTGACGTAGTGGAAGGAAGTGAAACCTTGAGAGGGGAGAAGAAAAATCAAGTGTGAAACACTTGAGTGTAGTTTAAAGTTTCTAATTTGTTTTTACTTAGGAAAACATGTGCTTTTCTAACATTCAAATTGGTCAGGATATACATCATTAAGTGAGACTTTAAAAACTAATAAGGAATCCAACAAATGCGCTCTTACTTTTAAACCACATTCATTTACCAACTGAATTTTCGAGAATGATTGAAGATGCTCTAAGAACCTCAAACAAACCACATCGTTTATATATATATATATATTAGGATGAACCAATTCAAATAACATAGTTTAGCTAAAATCTTCTTCCCTCCCTCCCTCCCCCATCTTTAGTGCGCGTACGAGACATATAGGTGTCAAAGAAAGGAATCGCGTATTAGTTTTTTTAAAAAAACACCTCTTAGGTGACAGTCTAAAATTCTATTAAAGTTGAATAAATTATAATTAAAATAACTCTAAAATTGATTTATTCAAAATTTAGTTTAGCTAAAATCACATTTAGAAATTGCCCATGAGTGAGATGATGACCGGTACAGTGACACCTGCCCACAGACGTCCACCGGTACACGTCACTCGTGACTTTCGCAAAATCGCAGGTCAATCAAGGCTGTGTGCGCTCCCCTCCGTCCCCGTGTCCTCCTCGCCCCTCGGTTTGCCGCTCGCCGCCGCCGAGGCCTCCTCTTCGACGGCTACTCCTTGACCCCACTGAGGCGGCGCTCGGCGTTCGCCCTCTGTCAGGGTGGACACACCTGCGCCCATGGCCAACCGCGGCGCTGCAGCCGGCAAGCTCACCGTCGCGGAGACCTTCTCCAGACTCAGGGAGCAAGGCAAGGTGCGTGTGTTTGAGCCCTCACGTTCGTGCTTCGCTTCGTCGCAAACCCTTGGGGCCCGATTCACCCGAGCACCCACATTTCTGTTGCTATTCCTGATTGAGTAGCGCGGGTTGGAATGGATTGCTGGCGCCGTGGTGGCCGATGCCCAATGTTGGTCCCGGTTAGTTGCAGGGAATGGATCAGGGATTGGAACAATCTGTGCATTCCTTGCATGTCATTATCAGGGATTGGAACAATCTGTGCATTCCTTGCATGTCATTATTCAAATATAGTGGTTTTATGTCGAATACACATCGTGCTAGTCTTAATTTCCGTAAAAATATAGTGGCTGGATGTGCATCATTGAACTGTCTTTGTCTGCAAAACCAGTGTTAACATTTTTAGCTGCCATAGTGTTTCATTCACAGCAAAGGTAACTGCACTAAGGAATTTTATGCAGAGTAGCGATAAGATGCTAAGCAGAAACCAGTGGCGGATGCAGGATGGAGAACAGGAGAGGGGGGCTAAAACAATGGAGATGTTGATTTGCAGGAACATTTGATGGTAGTAGTGATTACCAGCTCCTATAGGGGGGTCTGGAGCCCCCCAATGTAGATCTGCCACTGGCAGAAACCAACCTTTAGTTGCAGGGATCTTTCCTTATATGGTGCAGCTGTACCATTGTTGGCAAATAGTCTTTCGGGGGTACGGATTTAGTGAATAAAATTCAGTGGACCATGGGTCAAAACCGTCGCTTCTGAAACTCCAACCCTGATTGCTTAAATGTGTTATGTGGGAAAATCACATGTCAGAGGGAGGGTGGAGCCACAAACCAAGGAGCCGAACAGACACAGACTGGAGGGTGTTTGGTTCATCGAATGAAGTAGTTCAGATCTCACTCTTTAGTTTTCTGTTTGGTTTGTGGAATAGAATGAGTTGATCCATCATCACCTCATTCCTCGCAAGCTAATAATTATTACTGGTATGAGGAATATGGTCATTACACCAAATGTGAGGAATGGACTCAATGACTCATGATGCATCACCCTATCTAGAATGAGTTGATTCCTCAAACCAAACACTCCACAAATCACCCGAATATTGTGGAGAGAGCCGCATCCCATAACTCCTGTTTTTTTAGACGCCGAGCGGCAGCATCCCTGCCATGGGCGCAGGGGGGGACTTGGGTGCATGGAATTTAATTCCCGGATTTAGTTTAATCTGACAGTCTAACCACTAACCTATGGAATTTTCAGACTGCATTCATCCCATTCATCACTGCGGGTGATCCTGACCTGACAACCACATCGAAAGCATTGAAAATTCTCAATTCCTGCGGTTCAGATGTGATAGAGGTTGGTGTACCATACTCAGATCCACTGGCTGATGGACCGGTTATTCAGGTAGTCGTGGTGGCCTTTCTCTCACCAGCTGCAACATAGTATGTGGTCTGCTACAGATTTTAGAGTTTTAGATTAACATCATTTCAGGCTTCTGCAACACGGGCGCTTAAGAAAGGCACTACACTCGATTCTGTCATTGAGATGCTGAAGGGGGTTACACCTGACCTTTGTTGCCCCATTGTACTTTTCACATACTATAATCCAATTCTAAAACGTGGTGTGGGAAACTTCATGGCTACTATCAAACAAGCTGGCATACATGGTAAGTTTCCATTTTGATTGTTCCATATTCTGTATTACTATAGGTGGTGTCTTGTTCTTGCATCTTCTGTTTATTATAAATATGATTCACAAGTTCAAAAATTTTGTTGTTCTGCCAATAAGATCTTTGTTTTACACTTGTTGTATGTCACAGGACTTGTTGTGCCTGATCTTCCTTTGGAGGAGACAGCATTGCTGAGGAGCGAGGCCATTATGCACAGCATAGAGCTGGTTCATATCCACTCTCATCTTTTTATGTACCACTTACACAAAATTTGTTGTATTTTGCGTGCTTATGTTGCCATCTGGGTGCCTACTACATTCTCACTCGAGATGGGACCGATCAAATCGTCAGCTTGGGCTATGTCTATTCCAGGCCTACAAAAATACAAAGTTGGAAAACCCTTCTGGGCCTTTGGGATTAGCCCAGTCTTAGAAGCAGAGTCTAGCTAATTGAGCTCACACACGTCAGCTGGGTTTGTCCAGTCCACTACATCCAGGATAGGTTACACCAAGGTCATTTTTTCATATAATAACTCGGCTTTGGCGCCGCAACAGAATATCTTTGCTTATTAATCATGGTGGACTAATTAACAGAAAAAATATCATGAGTATCAGCCATATTTCATGATTGCTTGCAGGTGCTGCTTACAACGCCAACCACGCCAACAGATCGGATGAAGGAAATTGCAAAAGCTTCAGAAGGATTTATCTATCTTGTGAGTGTCCAGAAGATCCCAACTATTTGCCTAGTTGAAAGCTCTAGGGATAGTTTATATATTGTGTAACTTTTATGTCTGCACTAGTTAAAAGTTTTTTTTTCATCCTGAACTAGCACATACCACATAAGCAATACTAGCATGCCTCTAAATTAATGAAATGTTATAGCGGGGGTTTTTTTTTTTGTCTCCTGCCTGTTCATCTCACCTGGTTTGTTTTTTTAGGAAAAAATATAAAGGAAATTTGAAGGGAATTATTTACGTTTCAAGTAAAAATTATGGCACCTGGAACAAATGCCTAGCCTTTCTGTTTCACCATCATTGTCAGCCTTTGATCTTGAACATATGTTTAGGTTTTGGTGGCCTTATTAACCTGTATGTTATGCAGGTGAGTGCTGTAGGGGTTACAGGTGCACGCTCAAATTTAAACTTACGTGTAGAACATCTTCTTAGGGAGATCAAGAAGGTTAGTAAACTCTAACCTGTTTGTCATCAGTATACAATGAATCAGTTTTAGTGCACCAACATCTCTATAGAAATTTGTGTTCATGAATGCTTTATCTTCCTGACTTTGCAGGTTACAGACAAACCTGTAGCTGTTGGTTTTGGTGTATCGACTCCAGAGCATGTGAAACAGGTGGACTAGACTTCTAACTTTCTTGCTAAACATGAGGTCTAATGGTATCTGTATTACACCCTTTTGATATCTTTATCAGTACACAGATCGCAGGCTGGGGAGCAGATGGTGTGATTATTGGCAGCGCAATTGTCAGGCAGTTGTGTGAAGCTGCTACTCCTGAAGAGGGGCTGAAAAGGCTTGAGGAGTACACCAGGAGTATAAAGGCTGCTATGCCATGAGATGATCACTTGCATCACAGGCAAGATATATACATAGAACATAGCAAAATTGGTTTTAGCAATATTCTGGCCATGGGTTTGGCATCCATAATTCATCTAGTGACTAGTGCTACATGGTATCTCTTCATTGGTGAGAACAAAGCCCAGCTTTGCCTATAATGCAAAAGTTCTTATACTGAGTTAGTGTGACATTTTTGATAAAAAAGTGATTGTGAAACATCAGTTCATAATGATAGCCAGATCCTTTTTGTCTGAAAGATGGAATGTTGGGATGAGGTTGCCCTGAGTCTTGAGAGGATAGGAATAAGAGAGGATAAGGTCATGATGATTTATATGGCTTTCCGCTTGCTTCAGGTCTTCCGCTTTGAACCCACCAGTTGGTGTCCATGGATGAGGCAGCGTGATGGCTGATTGGCTGCACTGAAAATGACACTACCTTGAGCCAATTCGTCTTGCTCTCTTCTGGAAGACTTTCAAGGTCCATCAGGCTGGGTCACAGAACGATCGATCCCAGTGGACCCTGATGTTGGTGTTTTGGATAACGGAAAGTCAATTCTGGCCCCTATTTATGCCGGGTCCTTTTATAGCCTACCATATTTATGGTCAAATCAGTGCTGGATGTTAACACTTCTCTAATCTCCATCTATGGAAACTTTTCCGGTGCTTATCATATGATATCATGCATGTTACTAGTAACATGTTGGATGAATAAATTCAATAGCTTTGTCATGCCAGCCTTGATATCGAAGAAGCGGTGTTGATATTGAACTGTCCATGTTACTAGTGCAAGGGCCTAGAACCCATGAAAAGTCAATTGCTTGCGCCAATACGCAGCCGGCACCGGCATCCGGGAAGCTACGTGCTGCCCTCTTCTCGCGTTCAAGTTGGATTCCAAAGCGTAGACAGCGATGAAAAATAGATGATGTACAGTTAGGATCAGCATGTGAGTTTTGACTCCGGCGTTTGCTTGGATTCTTATCGAAACACACAGCTCCGAACCTGGCACATGTTTGGGCAGGCACTACAACCATAAAGAAGCATTTAGACAAAAGAACATGGACATTTTGAGCATTTTTTTTTAAAAAAAAACTAAAAATAGTACAAACTAAGAGCGACTTTGATGAAGCTCCTCACCAACTCCTGCTCCCGCCGCTTCCCTGTCGAAATCTTAGGCATTTGGTAGCGTTTCTCCTTCAACTCCACGACATCGTGGCAGATTTGGGGCAAGGAAGGGTGGGGAAGCAAGCATACATGTAGGTAAAAATGTTGAATGGTATTTCACTAGATCTAATTTCCTGAGGTTTTATTTTGAAAACTTCGGGATTCTATAGCCAATAGAGAAAAAGAGGACCCGGCAGCGTGGAGATACAGTGAAGGCGAGTCTTTATACGTTGGAAGGATTCAAAGGACGTGGCTTTATACTTTCGTTAATAAAAAGGAAAAGGCGTGGCTTTTTGGATGAGACGAAAAATCTCAATCGGGCAATAACAAGGATATCCCTCCATTCGGAAACGGGCAGCGGCGGAGCTGCGGCCCAGGCCCTAGTCGTCGGCCCACGAACACAACATACCCCATGTTTTTTTTTCAGCCCAAGAGCAAAGGCCCAAGAGCAAAGGTTGGGCACGACCTCACCATCTCACCTATCCATCTCCCTCCCGAGTCCCGACCCTCCAGGCCACCATCGCTCGCAAGCTCGCAAGAGGGCGCGGCAACGACGGGAGGAGGAAACTCGCGAGCTGCCAGCAGTGGCGGAGTGGCGGGCGGAGGAGGGCAGCAGGGTACCCGCGACAGCGCCGCCCATCCCGGGCTCCCTGCGCCTCTCGGCATCCTGCTCCCGCCCGCGCCGTGCCCGCGTAGACCGGCTTCCCCGACGGTGGCGGCTGGCTGCCGTCTGGCTTCCCCGGCGGCCGTGGTTCTTGCCCGGCATTCCCGGCGGCGCTCCCTGGCAATGGATTCAGCGACGCTCCCCGGCGGCGCTCTCTGTGACGGTGGTTCCTGCCCAGGAGCGGGCCGGCCTCCCCGGCGGCGTGGATCCACGGCGGCCCTTCCCCGACGCCAATGGATCCCCGGGGGCGCTCCCAGCATGGCTTCCCAGCGTGGTGTGCTGCGTGCTCCATCCCTGCCCCCTGCTGGACTCCGTTGGCTCCAGCCTTCCCCTGCAGGACTCCGCCGAGCCCCGGCGTGAGCAACCCGAGTCAGGTAACACTTGTATTGCAACAGACCCTAGTCGTAAGCTGAAGCTGGCTCCGCCACTGGAAACGGGAAAGGGGGAGCATCCAAGAATCTATTATGCCTTTTCCACAAAAAAAAAGAATCTATTATGCCTGTGCTTTATTCATGTCATGGCTCACTAGTGGCGCGCAAAAGGATAAGCTTTGGACACGTCACGTTACAGTCGGGTCATGATTCGCCTATATCGACGCTCATGTCACCATCGGTCCATATATATCGACCTGACACTTGGAGGTGCCGTCTAATCCTTCCTTTCAATTCAATTGATCATGTAAGACCTGTGACCGCCACGTGTTAAAAGAGGCAACCATTAGATTTTTTTAAAAAAAGCATTAATAACTACTCAAGGTGAAAGCGACGGTTTGTTCTATGAGTTTTCAGGTTTGGTTCGGATTTGAGGTAAATTTTTAAAACAAGTACTTTATTCACAAATTTTATAGTTTATCACATGGAAACTATTTAGAACACAACAAAAACTAACTTGCAGATGAATCGGCTAGTTCTTACTTGCACAATATCGACTACTCTTTATTCCGAATTATAAGTCAGTTTTATTTTTTTATACACTCCCTCGGTCCTCCTAATAAATCAATCGTTTTAGGACCGGGCACAAGATCAAGGTGAGAGGCTGAGTAGGGGATGGAGCAGACAGAGTTTGGCAGTAGGGATGCTAGGCAAGGATGGAGCTGTGAGTGATGAATGCTACTGATGCTCTGGTGCACTAGGCAGCAGGGGCTACTGGATGCTACAGTAGGTGGTTCAGAGTCTAGGACGACACGTTGGACATAAATGAATTCGTAGGACGAGACTATCATCGGGACAGCTAGAGGTAGAAGATGACATTCGGCCCCCCTTCATTATTTCCGCTGCATCGGGACACAGGGAGTAGTAACTTATGTTATGTCTTGATATAACTTATATTTAGGTTTCCTAATTTTTGTTTTCTACAAGAAAATAAACTAGTAAATACATGCCTTTTATAAAATTTCATTTATACATGAAAATACAAAATTAAGATAAACATATTTCTCAAATTTGTTTTGTGCAGGAGAAAAACACCACATTCCATTTACAAATTATCATTCCTACAAGAAAATAGACACAGTAGGGAAAAAGAGAATAGATTAATACTTTTATATGCTCCATCCATCCCTGAATAACTACATGAGAACTTAAACTTTTAAATTTTTAGTTAGAATTTAAAAAAACTTTTATCTAAATTTTATATCTCTTAATAATTTGTTTATATTGTGAAAATATATTCCACTTTGTCGGTGATCTCTAGAATCAAACCTCAACGTGCCATTGATTACTGTGGTAGCATAGAAAAAAAGCAGCTTTAGTTACCATAAAAGACGAAGCGTGTATAAGGAAAAAAAAGAGTCATGTGTCCAAATAAAAGGACAAACAAAACCCACGTTTTTCAAGTTAAAAACCGGCGGCGTGCGCACAGAGGCGTGAAAGCCCGTCCGTGCTGACTTTATTTACAGCCACCGTCCGCCAATCTTCTCTTCTTCCCGTCTTCGGCTCTTCCCTTTCATTTTTTTTTTCTCTCTTCGCTTCCACCAAACCAAGCCCGGCTAGAGAAATTTCTCCCAAATTTGAGATCAAATCCTCGAATCCTCCGACCCCTAGCGAACTCCCCGGAGAATTCTCCCCAGCAGCGTCGCGATCCGGCATGGACCGCGTCTTCTCCGTGGAGGAGATCCCCAACGCCTACTGGGCCCCGCCGCACCCTCAATCGGCGGCCGCCGGCGCTGTTGCTGCACCAGGTGGTGGAGGGGGAGCGGTGGACGCGGCGGGCGCAATGAACCGGTGCCCGTCGGATTGGTACTTCCAGAAGTTCCTGGAGGAGGCCGTGCTCGACAGCCCGGTGCCCGTCGCCAACGTCGGTAGGGGCAGCGTTGGAGCTGGAGCTGAGGCCCCAGAGAGCAAGCCACTGGGGCCTGCGGCGCCCGCGGCCGCCTCGAGCTCAGTTGTTGACCCTGTTGAGTACAACGCGATGCTCAAGCAGAAGCTGGAGAAGGACCTCGCTGCCGTCGCTATGTGGAGGGTATGTGTCCATTTGCCTTTAGCTGCAGCTCACCTGCAAGGCTGCAAGGCTGTTTTGTTCGAATGGTATGATGTACATGTACTTTGCTGCTCCGCATAGTTTTCTTAGAGATTTATAGTGGCCTAGAGGATACGAAACAGCCAGCAGTCCATCATAGTATGTCATATTCCTAGCCCTTTGCAATGAGATGGCGGTGTAAGTGATCAATTGCTTTTAGGACTAGGGAAATGTGGAATTCGTGTATTTATGGCATTAGGTTATTGCAGAGATCCTATATTTTTGTTGTATAAGCTGATGATTCATGTGCGAGTGGTTAAATGCAACAGTTGTTGTGTAGCGATTCAGAGGTGATTGTGCACTATTCAATGACCTGAGTAGCATCAGCTTGATTTGTCTCCAGTATCAGCTTGATTTGTCTCCTATAGGTTTTTGTTGTTTCTGTGATAAGTGAATTAGCTTGTTTTGTATACTTTTCGGAATTATGTGAGCCTGGTTTATCAGAATATTATAGCTACTGGATATGTTTACCAGAACGTCATATTTCAAGTACCAAGTTATCTTTTCTTAATGTATTTAACCGAGTGATATCCCTTTTTATGTGCCTAGCATCAAGTGTTACAGCATTATGAGTGGGAGCCCAATATGCATGGTTTCATTTTTCTCCTAGCACTCTTTCTGTATTTACGTTTATTTATATCAGATATTTCTGATACATTTTATCCATAGGCTTCTGTTGCCGCACCTCCAGATGGTTCTGCAGCTACTGCTTCCTTGCCAAGTGTGGATGTTCCGTATGCAGCTCCTGTTAAACCCCTCGGAGGTAATCATCCAGTCATCATTTTGCTGCATCTTCAAATTGATTATGAAACTTCACTCAAATGAGCTTATATCTCAGTGCTCTATACTCATGTAATACGTACTAGACCTTCAGTTCCTCTCTGTCCCTGTAAGCATCATTTTTTTTTGTGAGGTTGCTTGCTAGGATCCATTCGCAGTTGACTTAGTAAACCATGTGGAACTTGATGCTCTGTTGTGAGTTTTAAACAAAACACCTTATGATTGTGAAGCCTTTAAGCTGTATCCTTACGGTATGTTGTCTGTTACTATGCAAGGGTATGCACTTTTTTTGCTTCACAATTGGACCAAGTAGTCGAATCATGATTTCACTGACAGTGCTATATTACTTGGGTGAACATGCACACACTGTAAATGCTACCATTTATTTATATATGTATAACGTCTGGTTGAATGACTGAACTATGGTCTGGATTGGATGGGCACGTATCAGGTACTGCAGTTCAAAACAAGCTAGCTGGTGCTCCAGGTGGGGGACCAGGTCCACAAGTAGTACAAATTGCTGATATCCCTATTAAGCAAACCACTAGCTCTTCCTCACGAGAGCAGTCCGACGATGATGACATGGAAGGAGATGCTGAGACTACTGGAAATGCAAACCCTGTTCATCAAAGACTACAGAGAAGGTGACCTTTTTTTTAAACCTGTTTGTGAAATGTATGTGCATCATTACTTTACTTTATGGCTGACATTGTATATTTGTTTGCTATGATAATTATGATTTTTATTGCTATTGTTTTCTTATATGCTATAGTATTTTTAGTCGACCAGTTCTCAAGTAGACTGGTCTGCTTGTTTTTGAGGTTGGCATTACTTTTAGGATTACTGTAAAACTGGTGTTCGCTTGGTGCCACAACCATACACATGTAAGTCTTTGACTTAAGGCAGTTCTCTTGACTGTCCAGGAAGCAATCCAACCGTGAATCAGCCAGGCGTTCGAGAAGCAGAAAGGCAGCTCACTTGAATGAACTGGAGGCACAGGTCTGATGGGTTATGCTACCGTTTTAATGCGTTGACAAATCCTATATGTTTTTGGGCTCTTGGCTAACGAGTTAGAGTTGTGGATGTCTTGTTACAGGTATCACAGTTAAGAGTTGAAAACTCTTCGCTGCTAAGGCGACTTGCTGATGTTAATCAGAAGTTCAATGAGGCTGCTGTTGACAATAGGGTGCTAAAGGCGGATGTTGAAACCTTAAGAGCAAAGGTGCGCAGCCTTGTCTGTAGGCACTTTGAGTTGTTTGAACCACTAGCACTAGTTGAATGACACACCCTAGATTTTAGAGATAATCCATAGCCATTGCATAGTACAGGACTTAAATACATAATTGGATGTTCTTCGTCATTCTGATTGAATGTGAGACTGCATCATGTTTTCAGGTGAAGATGGCAGAGGACTCAGTGAAGCGGGTAACAGGCATGAACGCGTTGTTCCCTGCTGTGTCTGATATGTCATCCCTCAGCATGCCATTCAATGGCTCCCCTTCTGACTCGGCCTCCGATGCTGCCGTCCCCATACAAGATGACCTGGACAATTACTTTGCCAATCCAAGTGAAATCGGAGGCAACAATGGTTACATGCCAGATATAGCTTCCTCGGCTCAAGAGGATGACAATTATGTCAACGGGGCTGCTGGCAAGATGGGCAGAACAGCCTCGCTGCAGCGGGTGGCAAGCCTGGAGCACCTCCAGAAGAGGATGTGCGGAGGGCCAGCTTCATCTGGGTCGACCTCCTAGGTTTCTACTCCATTTGATATGAAAAAGACCGTGATGCCTGACGGTAAGATGATAAATTAACAATTTCACATACTTTGTAGCGGACATTGCTAATCCTGCGATGCGCATTCGTTCGTTGTGGACTTATGGGTCAAGTGCTATTGACTTGTTTTGCATTCTTCATGTGGATCTCTGCTCTCTGGTGCCTGTGTGCTAACTGCTGTCTGCTGCTCATTGCAGTGGGCAGAACAAGTTCAGTTTCCATCGTCGATCAAGCTATGTGCCTTTCGCTAGTTCATATGAATCATCGATGGTCTGTCAGCAGCTCGACCACCGGGCCACCACTAGGACTGAGTGTCACACTAGTTTAATACTCCCTCTACCACTAGGACTGAGTGTCACACTAGTTTAATACTCCCTCTATTCGAAATTGTAGTTCACTTTGACATATATTTTGCTATGTATCTAGATAAATAAATAATGTCTAGATACATAGCAAAACATATGCACCAAAAAAGTTAGTGAAATATAATATAATTTGTAATAGAGAGAGTACCAAACGAAAACACAGTTCCAGGCCAAACGGATAACTAGCATATACGAGAACATCAACTGTATAATAACAGTATAAATTTGGCACTTCTCCAAATTCCACCACCAGCTATTACTTTGAACATGACTGTCACGGTACACGCTCTAACAACTACCTTGTACATGATTTGTTACAAACAAAATTCTTGCAAAAATTGTGGTGGATGTAAACAATAATCAATGAATTGGGACCGTGGCATGTAAGGATAGCTAGCTACAGAAGACAGAAAAAGGAGTCTGGTGCGAATTACAACAGTCAGGTGCCCCATCGCTAGCAGCTTCATTGCCTCTCTTCACCCACCAAAAATAATTAGCGATACATAGGCAGGGCACCATCAAAATATGCCCATCCAAAAGCACGGAGAGATGATCCACAACGGGCAGTTTAACCTTTCTTCTGTAAGTGATATTTTGTCATTCTTTAAAAGAAAAACTTAATCATTGTGTATAACTAGTCTGATCTTGGGCGACTTGAGTTCTTGTAAGAATTCTTGTACAATGGGAGGAGAGAACCCCTGCCCCGCTTCCGTTTACCACCGAAGCATCTCCAGTAAAGAACACCAAATGAAAGCATTATGACAATTGGGATGACCCATCTGTGCAAAGAATTGCATGTTAGTCAGATAGAGTAGCATGACAATATATACTCAGTTAAATGGAGTAAAGAGACTACCTGTCCAGATCAAGAATAGGGCTGTACACAATTATTTCCCAGGAAGAAACAATGATGTGCCAAGCTGGATTATAGTACAGTGATTCTGCTGACCAGAACATTCTCGTGTACGTCTCTAGGAAGATGAACATCACCCAAGCGACAATTTCAAGTAAGAAGAACTTGATGACAAAGCGCCCGATGACGACCATGACCAAAGAAAAGGTCACCAACCAATTGAAAAGCTTGTTATTGTACTCCTTGATGAAAAGAGCACGAGACTTGGCAAGCATCTGAACACAACACCAAACTGGAGCTTAGTCCATGGCTCCATGCAAACCACGTGGTAGTTTTAAAGAGTAGAAGCAGCCTACAGACTTGAGTAGTGAAGATATCAATGCAAGGATAACTACAACATGGGTTCCCTCCACACCAAACATGGTTCTTATTATCTTACTATTTGTGCATCTTTAACTAGCTCGTGTTTATTTTGATATTTACATAAAAATATCTTAGTGCCAGGATAGCATAACAAATCTATCTTTCTACAGTGGAAAATGTGCTACCAATATAGAAGTAACCTAATTTCATCAAGAAGAGTTGTAGACAAATGAAATGAAATGTAAGATGAAAGCAACCAAAAATAAGAATAAAAGAAGCTGTGGTTTGTCGTGGGCAACTGGCTGCAAAGTGTATGCATAAGAACACAGAGACATACAAATACTGTACAGCACTCAAATTCATGAAAACTATATTCAGAATTAACAGGCAAACCTTTGACATTCTACGTTCATAGCTTTCTTTTGCAGGCCCCACGCAATCCTTTACAAAACTTTGATTGCAGTGAGTAAAGCCTGCATTGAATTTTGCCATTGAAGGAAGTTTCAAGACTTGAAGGTGATCCATCTTATCTTCACACTCAGAAAAGCGAGCTTCACACAGCTTTGACGATTGATATTCATTAGCTAGAAGGACGTTTCTGTACACCTACAAAGTACATCCTGTAAGTACGTAAAACATATTATCTTCTAAAGGTGACATTAGGTGTAAGTCATGTTGCAATCATGTAAGAGATGCCACAGAAAGTTTCAGTGGCGTTCCAACTCCAATGGAAAGAAAGACAGGAGCCACATCAAGGATATAAGATACCAAAACATTGTTCACAGCATGTGATAAAAAATAAAAACTGTAGTAAGAATTATAAAATTGTAATGTTGTAACAAGGTAAAGAACAACAAATGGAACAATGATGTATCAAGTGAACATAAAGAGATGCCACAGTATTTTGTCATGTAACAGCTTAAATATCATGCGGATTTCCTTTCTTAATGTGAAATGCAACCCAAAACATTGATATTGTTAAGAGTAAACCTTATATGCACATTCAAAAAGAGTAAAAAAAATCGTAGCTAACCTTTTTAATCTCATCATCAAGCTTGAGGGCCGACTGAGAAGCATGGTGTTTGCCAAAATGCTGCTTATCAAAGAGAATTCTAGCTTCACCATTTGCCATCTCATGAAGTTTCTGCAGTTCGTCTACCGGTACTGGTAGGCCTAAGGCATCCATTTTCTCCCTGTACACCTTCAGACAGCGATCAAGAATGGCTTTGTTAAAAATTTCAACCAGAGATCCCGTCGATGGAATTTCACCTTTATTCAAAGCCTCAAGAATCTGAAACACAGGAGGAAATGTTACTAATAATTCTGTCTGATCAGATACATTAGCAACCACATCATTAAGTATTTTACCTGCTGCAAGAAAGACACAAAGTCCTTCCCATTCAGAGTTCTACCCTGCACGATTTTTGGTTTTACAATGGAGGAAACAAGCTGCTTTAATTGCTCCCGCCGTTTTACATACAAGGGTTCAAGCTCTTTGTCCTCCATATCACATAATTTTGTTCTTTGAAGATGTGGCTGTATAAACAAATCAGTGTTCATATGGTTTGCAGGTTACAGAGAACAATGCAGAAGCATCAACATTAAACGACACCGTACACTCGTACATGATAAAATTGTAGCAGTTACATAACTACATATGATGTTCTGTTGAGCAGTCAAAGACAACTTAAATAACTGCAAGTTAGATGTTAACAGGAAATTATCAGAAATGCACCTGAGGCAAGCTAAAAGCAGTGCTGTTGTTGCCCATAACTGCCAAAGAATCTCGGATTTGATTGACCTAAAAACACATAGAAAGAAAATTTGCAACTGAGCTTGGAACTAACAACTTTTGGTTCAAAAGTGTATACTACTAGATTCCATACACCAAACTATACCTCATCAATATATTTGTCACCTGCAGAAATAAATAAAAAAATATTTTAGACCTTTCTAGACTCTAGTAGATGCTCAAATAACACAAAACTAGCAATAGCCTGTAATGTTGCTTGAGCTGACCATTATCATTGGGCACCCGTTGGAGGGCTTCATTGACCATTTGTTGAACAGATTTCCCTTCTGTTTCAAATGTCAAAGTGACCACTCTTAGAGAAAATTTTTGTATTAAGCACAGGTAAATATAGCTCACCAATTATAAAAGAGTGGTAGGGAATAATGGCACAACTCAATGAAATAAGAACTTATATTTAGAACAAAACCATCATGTTATGATGTATTTAATTTACATACAGATAATTAAGAATTATCATACAGTAGAATAGAAACTATAAATAACAAACATCAATGTAGTGTCACAAGAAGCAGTTATTGACTAACAAGCCCCATTGATTTAGCAAGCCACTGCGGCGAAGTTCATGCAACATAGTCTAACAAACAGTTCAAACATTAATAGCACATCAAAGTTTGGATATAGAAGTATTGAAATAGTCATGTTGTGGTTTCACACACTTCTTTTCCAACAGATACCTAGGGCAAATAAGCAGTTTAGAACTTGGTTCTATCTTCACACAAATTAAGGGTGTGTTTAGTTCGAGGAACCAACCCATCCTAGACGAGATCATCCATCATGAGTTCACCCCTACCAATTTTAGTGGAATGACTCCAATGCTTAAACTAGTTATAAGCTTGTGAGGGATGGGTGGTGATGGATCAACCCATTCCATCCCACAAACCAATTACAGACCTTAAAGTTATTCATGCTACCATTTCTCTAACTTTCTATGGCACATGTTGCAAGCTACTTCTTGTAAAAGACTAAGACACACATTGAGACCCAACGGTTGACCTTTTGCATTCTCAAACAAAATGGAATTACTTCAAACCATCTTAAAAGAGAGAACCATTCTTGAAGGAACTTACGGAGAAAATCCCTCTGGATAAGCCAGAGAAGCTTTGCTGGCTCAAAAGCAACATCTTGGCCCTGAAGAAAAAAGCATTTTCATTAAAAAAAAACTATCCATGTTCCTATTTTGCAGGCTTATATATATATGAAAATGGAGCATTACCTTCACTCTGCTCACCATGCAGCATAAGGAGAAGAAAAAAGGAGAAATGTCAGTGTTCCAGATCAAACATATGAGAATGGAAAGGTGCAAAAGAAATGAGCAGACCTTCCATAGAATTCTTCAGCAATTTCAACGGCAAATGAAAGCCTAGATATATCAGCTTCACGTACCTGCAATGGTACACAATGAAATTAACCAACTAACAGCCATTGAGGGGAGAGGGAAAGGAGAAGGGGAGAGAGAGAGAGAGAGCACCGTCTCAGGAAGGTTGTAGATAAGCACCGAACTTAAGACAGTAGCCAAAGCAAATATCCTACCAAAGAAAGAAAACATTATAATAGTTAATTCTCCATCCAAGGAAAATTAATTCAGAATGAGCTCATTTTTTGGCACAAACCTATCATCATACACATTTGATTTCCCAACACTTTCAAATCCTTCAGTGTCTAGATAAAGGACAGAAACTTTGGAGCCATCAACGTCCATCTCAACAGGAGTACCCCAAATCCAAATACCTGCAATATAATGATAGGAAAAGGTACAATAAATTCTTTATGAGCTCTATTAAGCAAATAAACAAGCAACAAAGATATGAAATTCCAGGGCATTGGGAAACAGCCTCACCTTTAGTTTTAGTATCTCGCATATGACCAACTCCAAAACCTGCATTGCCAAGGTTATCACATTCTCAAATAATTCTAGTATGCAAACTAACAAAGGCATGTTTATAATATCAGAAGCAACATCTAACTACCTTTATCACAAGATAAGGAGAGAAGCTGGTTGAGGAGAAAAGATTTTCCAGATCGATATGGACCAATGACCTGAGTTAACAAGCAGTTGGTCATTGAGGTCTCAAATTTGCAATAAGCAATCCTTCAGATCATGATTTGTTCTTGTTTAATAATGTAAAATACTACAATGAACAGACAAAATACAAGTTTTACAAACTACAAGTTCAAACTTACACCAACAATAGCAATAGGAGTTTCAATCCTTCGAATTGCTTCTAGACCTTGTTCTGAGAGACGAAGTTTAGTGTGTCCCTGGTCTGGCTCCACTATTGGAAACCTGCAGGTACATTCAGTCAATAGTTGATGGTAGGCTAACACAATGATCTTCCATCATATACCCCATTAAATCTTCCATGAGAAGCAAGAATAATGAACATCAATATTACATATTTCCAATCAAAAGTTCAAAAAATAGTAACAGATGACAGTGTCTTTTCTTCTGGAAGCCAGGATTCATGAGAGAGCAGAAGCAAGCAGTCTCACTCAATGACTAAATACCACATACATCAGTGTGCAGTAAGGTCTCATATATCCAGTGCCCATACTCACTCAATAGAAGGTACTGAGTTATTAACATTAAAAATCTTGAGGAAAAACGAAAAATTAACCAGCTTTTGTAGTATATATTTTGGAAAAACTTTACATAAAATTTGCAAAAGTGACAAAAAAAGAAGGAAAAAGAATTCGAGCAGCAACTCTTATAAGAACCTACAGAACAAGCATATACTTTGGGCAGTGTACTCATTACTCATATATGACAAATGGTCATTCATTTAATTGAAAGTCTTGGGACTCAACAATGTTCAACGCTATTGAAGTTACCAGTTTACGCAAAAGCGCCTAAAAATATTCAAACGGGAACAGTTGCAAAACAATACTGCACCCAATCTGCCATAGAGCAGTCAAACCAGTCCCAATTTCAACATTGCTTGAAAGCATAGTTCATAAGTCGTAAAGGCGAGGCATGACAATGTGCCACCTTCCAGACGCCTAGGTGCCCACCTTGCTCGCCTAGGCGAGCATTTAGCAAGGTGCTGGGGGTCGCCTGGACGCCTAGGTGTCACCTAGGTGATGCCTTAAGAACTATGCTTGAAAGCTGAAACAATCAAGCCCACGACGTAAGTAATTCCTTACCAAAATGCCAAAAAAAAAAACACCATACCTCTTGGCCTTCTCCATTTACATGAAGTACCAACCACCTGTTATTCCTCAACATCTCACCTAACTTGTTCTACCAACTTCGCACAAGGGGCGGCATGAGAAACTCATGACACACGATACGAGAGATGTCGTGATTGAGAGTTGAGAAACTTAACCAGAACTGTACGGGTAAGCAGTCAAGCAAGAGCGCTTTAGCTCCTTTACGCTACACCACCTAATGATCGCGTGGCATGCACGGCGCGGACGGCGCATGCTTCCCACCAGTCAACGCACGCACGAGCACGAGCACGAGCAATGCGGGACACAGACGCAACGCGACATTCGCGCAATCCAACGCGAAATTTCAGTTGGACGCCCTAACACAAGCAACGGGAATGGCGCCACGGCAGCACCGACCAGCCATACGGATACGCGAGCGGGAGCAGGCAGAGCGGAGACACTTACGCGCGCTCGAGCTCGTCGGGATCGGGATCCCCCGCGGCGGCTCCGGCGGCAGCCGCCACGGCAAGCAGGACCAGCGCCGCGGCGCGGATTCCCGGGGCCCACCGCCCCCTGGCCATCGCTACGCCGCCCACGGGCAACTAGGTCTACCTCGGCCCAGATCTCTGCCCCGGGAGCGGAGGCGACGCCGTAAGCGCCCCCAATGCGGCGAGCGGCAATGGCCCCCGCCGCCGCCTGGACACCGGGCGGTGAGGCGCGGGATCTGGGGCTAGGGTTTTGGCGCGCAGGCGGATTCGGGGGGTTGCTTCGGCGCGAGGGAATGAATGGGAAGAAGAGCGCTGGAGCCGCGGGGCGACGAGGTCGACCTCGGAAGAGAGGAAAAAATTCGGGGGGAGCGAGCACGGAGCAGCGAGGGAGGGTGATGCGAGCGAGCGGCGAGAAGCCCGCTTCCGTATTTAAGCGGGCAATTGTTTAGCGCTTTATAGCGTCTAATAATACTATTAATAATGTCGCTAATTGCGTCGACTTGAGTGCCGGGCCCGCATGGCAGTGGTTGTTGAGGACTGAGCGACTGGGCGTTGTGGTGGGAGCCACGTGAGCATGTGGACTTGGGAAATGTTGGTGTTGCAGTAGCTCCCTGGGGATGGGAGAGCGGACGTTAGCAGGGCCCACCTGGCGGTGACTGAGCGACCAATAAAAACGGAAGATCTGGTGCGGGTGGAAATGCTTCGAGCGTCGGTCGTCGCTCGCCCGTGCGCCGTCCGATGTGTCCAATAAAATACTCATAATAATAATATGTCATCTGTTCTTTTTACATAGAGTACTGTATCATTTTAGTTTTGTTACATGTCAAACATTCTTATCTTTATTTAGTCATCAATTCTCGAAATCTATGTATATTTGTAACATAATAAATTGTATTTTATGAAAGTACTGGTTGCAATAAATTAAAAAACATAAATCTTACGTGAACATGTACTTCCTCTATTTTAAATTATGGTTTATGTTGTATTTTTTCATACATTTCACTATGTATCTAGATAAATAATATGCCTAGAGACATAGTAAAATGAATGTAAAAAATCAAAATAAACTATAATTTAGAACAGAGAGAGAGTATTTATGTTAACATGTTCAAATTTTAAATTTAACGTTTAAAGCTAAAAATATTTAAGGCAAAGTGAACATTACACATAAATATGAAGGGAGTAATGTAGTGTAGAAGGCAAACTAATTATTACTCTATTGTATAGAAAGATCGAAACTCAGTAGAAGTATATAGCCAGCATTGATATATAGGACTACAATGAACGGAATGAATACAAAACTCAGGTCCCGTCTCATGAACAATGAGCGACCAATAAGGATAGTATCAATTTTCAGATCTTTCCACTTGCGCTTCCCACTTGTTTGATAGTGCAATCACAACGGAGAGGGAAAATAGCAGCAGCAGGACTGCAAACGTAACCGCCGCCAGGACATCTTGCCACGTCATTTTTGTAGTGGCGACCCACAGTATAAACAAGAACCAAAAGTAAGCGATAATCAAAACGTACACACACCCTATGAAAACCTGGGGGAGAGATAAATAAAAGATCAGTATCCTCATCGTGTGAGATAATTAAGGTCTATTATTGTTGTTAACGTCGTACGCGTACTGGTAGCGAGCCGGTTTAATAATTAATTAATTACCTTAAGACAGCAGAGACCACATCTGTCTTCTTCCACGACGGCGGTGCTGTCATCCGATATGTGAACGGGTTCATGAATGTGCAAAGCGACGTGACCAGAGGTTGCTGGAGGAGGATGTGCCGAATCGACGCCGCCGTGGCTGCTCTGTGGATGCCTCGTCCCGCTGCTCGAGAAACTGGCCATCTCCAGAGGCTGCAGCCTGACTCTCAATTTCCTCCTACGGATCGGACACCGAGGATGACGACGGCGGCGCGAGCTTCCGTTATGCTTTGTGTACGTACGGCCGGAGGCTGCCGCCGGCTACAAGGGGCTTAAGGAGTTCGATGGGTCGCAAAAACGCTCGTCCGTGGCATGCAGTATATATCTGTTCAGACCGGCGTCCAAACTAGGAAAGAGACTCGGAGAAATCGGATACTAATCCAATTCTCTCTTTTTTTCTCATGGGAGATGATGATTTAACAAATATAGGCCAATTGGAGTTCTGCGCTGTAATCTATTTGAAATTTTATAAATGGCAAGTTTCTGGAACAAAGCTAGTACTTTCACTTCATGCGTTAATTACTCACATGCAAAATTACTCACATGCAAACCGAGGAAGATTTCTACAGACCGAGGAAGATCATGTGCATTTTTTTCTTCCTGCTGTAGCAGGTAGCCAAGTGCCCAAGTACGTACACGCATCACGGCATCACGCAAACAGGCAACCTGATCCAGTTTTTTCCTGAATTTTTTCCCCTTTTGAAAAACCACAGTTTCCTCCTGATGGCCGAAGCCGAACACGGAACACGACGCACCAGATCTGCCCGTCAGTGGTTCTCGGCCCGCCAACACATGCGCTTTCAAATTTTGGCCCTGCTCCAGGTAGGTCCGAGCACGGCCGCACGGGTTTCGTCTTCGTCACCTTGGCATGGCAGTAAGACAGCCTCTCAAATTTTGGCACTGCTCCGAACGTAAATGAAGACAAAAGAGTTTCTGAAAGTAACGTGATTTCTTCATGGATCCGAAGAATTCAGTTGATAAGAATCCATAGTTCGATTATTATCCGTTAGTTACTCCATCAAACCCAGAAACAATACAATCCTAACTTTCTTCAAAGAAATTGCACTTTAAATTTGACCCAAATCTATACACAAGTGTTAATCCATCCATTCCTAAAAGCTTGCCAAATTACTTCACCCATTCCTCCCTCCAATTACATTAATTTCAAGAAACGAATATGGAGTAGAAAACTCAGGTCCCGTCCGATGAACCATCCTCGTCCGATGAACCATGAGCGACCAGTAGGATCAATTATTAGATCTTTCCACTGGCGCTTCCCACGCTTGCTTGTCTGACAATGCAACCACAAGGAGGATGGAAAATAGCAGCAGCGAGACCGCAATCATAACCGCCGCCAAGACAGCTTGCCACGTCATTTTTGTGGTGGCGACCCACAGTATAAACACGAACCAACAAGAAACGGTAGCCAAAACGTACACACCCTGTGATGAAAAAGGGAGAGATAACAAAAGAGGGAAAGAAACAGCAGATCAGTATCCTCATCGATCGTGCGAGATAATCAAGACCGACTTTAGTAGCGAGCGGTTTAATTATAGTTACCTTAAGACAGCAGAGCCAGCTGAGACCCCTGTCTTCTTCCACGACGACGGCGCGGTCATCCGATTTGTGAACGGGTTCAGGAATGTCCAAAGCCACGTGACAAGAGATTGCCGGAGGAGGATCTGCCGACTCGACGTCAACGCCGCCGCCGTGGCTGCTCTGCGGACGCCGCCGCCGTGGCCATGTGCCTGAGCCTGACAAGATGACGGCGTCGCGAGCTTCTGTTTTGCTTTGGCGGCGTAGCGAGCTAGACGGGACAAGGAATTCGATGGGTCGCAGAAACGCTCGTCTCCCGTCGTCCGTGCCCTGCAGTATATATATCTGTTCGGACAGGCGTCGAAACTAGGAAAGAGAGGAGGAAAAATCCGATACTGACCCGGCCAATTCTTTTTTTCTCATGGGAGATGGTTCAACAAATAGGGTAACTATATGACCAATTGGAGTTCCGCAATAATCTATTTGAAATTCTATTAATGGCAAGTTTCTGGAAGAAATATAGTAGTACTTTCAGTTCGAAATAAAGATTCTATTAATGGCCTCTCCTTTCTTTTCTATCAGAAATTCTGGGATCTAATTAAGCATGATCTGATGGCTTTGTTTGAGGACTTCTTAGAGGTAACTTAGATTTAAGTAGGCTGAACTTTGCCTTAGTCACCCTCATCCCAAAGGTGGGAGATGCCTCCAACATGAAACAGTTCATACCTATCAGTCTTCTAAACTGCAGTTTTAAGATCTTCTCTAAACTTCTCACTACTAGGTTGACAACGGTGGTTCAAAGGATAGTTGCCCCAACCCAATCTGCCTTTATCAAAGGGAGATACAGTTTGGAAAGCATGGTTATTGCCCATGAGTTAGTTCATAGTATTCATAGGAATAGAGATCCTGGGGTTCTGATCAAGTTAGATTACGAAAAAGCATATGATAGGGTTTCTTGGTCTTTTCTCTTTGATCTGCTAATTGCTAGAGGTTTTGATTCTAAATGGATAGCTTGGATAAAAAACATAGTGGTAGGTGGATCAGTTGGTATTATGGTTAATGGGGAGGAAGGCACCTACTTCAAACCTAGAAAGGGACTGAGACAAGGTGATCCTCTTTCCCCTTTCCTTTTCAACCTTGTAGGGGATGGTTTATCTAGAATGCTAAATAAGGCCCTGGGAAAGGGCTAATTGGGGGGGGGCTCCTAGGCAACTTTAGGGACAGAGGAATTGTTTCTTTACAATATGCTGATGATACCCTCCTCTTCTCCAAGGCAGAGGATGAAGCTTTGCTAAACCTGAAAATGGTCCTTATGTGGTATGAACAGATTTCAGGGATAAGAATCAACTTTCACAAGAATGAGTTGGTTCCCATCAACCTGGAAGTAGAGGATGTACATAGACTAGCTCACATCTTAGCTTGTCCTGTTGGTGATTTCCCTCTAAAGTATCTAGGTATACCTTTACACTTTGATAAGCTATCTAGAGAGGACATTCAGCCTTTGGTTGACAAGATCCTTAGTAGAATTGAGGGGTGGAGAGGTAGGCTTCTATCTATAGCTGCTAGAGTGGTTTTGATAAAATCCCGCTTGGTTAGTATACCTGTTTATCTCCTCTCCTTCATCAAACTCCCCAAGTGGGCCATACAACTTATGAACGCTCACATGGGAAACTTTCTTTGGAATGATGAGGAAAATCATCACATATATCATCTAGCTAATTGGGAGTTAGTCTCTATGTGCAAAGAGTTTGGAGGTCTTGCTATTCCTAGCATTAGAGATTTGAACGTGTGTCTACTAGCCTCCTGGCTCAAGAGGTACAATGCTGACAAAGATAAGTTGTGGAAGGAACTCATAGACTTCAAATATTGAACTGATAGATCAAATATCATGGCCACCAGACCCACCCATGCTTCTAGTTTTTTCAAGAGTTTTATGTGGGCAGTCAAAGCTGCCAAGGTGGGGTACAGGTGGTCAGTAGGAAATGGGCAGAAGATTAGACTGTGGCAAGATACATGGATAGGCAATACTAGCCTAGTTGTTCAATATTGGCCTCTATATAGGATTCTAAATGAGTATGGAAAAACCATTGCTGAATATTGGGATAGCACTACTTTAAAATGTTCCTTTAGGAGAAATCTGTCTGAAAACCTCTACCAAATGTGGCTGATGGTAGTAGAGCTAGTTTCTACCGTTAACTTCTCTTTAGGAGAGGATGAAATGATCCGGCAATTCTCCTCCAAGGGAACATACACCTCTCAATCTCTGTACAAGATAGTAAACTTTAGGGGCATCAGACAGGTTCATGTTCCTGCTGTACGGAGTCTGGTTACTAATGCACAACAGAGTCCTCACTAGAGATAACCTAGCTAAAAGAAGAAAGGTTACAGATGAAACATGCTTGTTCTGTAATGAAAGAGAGACTTGTCAGGATCTATTTTTTGAATGCTTTGTTGCTAGACGTTGTTGGTCAGTGATTTCTGACATTACTGGTAAATGTTGGTCTTAGTTTGAAAGATATTGGAAAGTTCTGGCTGAGCAATAAGAGGAATAGCCTCCTTAACATAGTTACATCTGCTGTAATTAGATCTTTATGGATGCTAAGGAACGATCTTTGTTTTCAGAGATCTGGGTGGCAAAGCATGGAAATGTTTTATCACATTTTGATAGGGACTCTATAAAACTGGATGGTCCTTTGTCCGGAGGAGCAAAAGGGAACGCTAGAGACATACCTACTGAAGCTCAAGACTACGACAAGATCGATCCTATGGCTCCCCTGGAGAGACCATTGAAGAACTATCAGAGCACAAAGACTGGGACCATGAACAAGGTTGACTCCGCAAAGAAGACAAGAAGATCGACGAAGGAATCTGAACTATCCTGGTGGAATGAGCTGGATGGGGCTCTTGCTGGGATGTAATCGGGTCGAGCTTTATGTCATTTTGCTTCCTTAAGTAAGTTGTGAACTGTAATGAGTCTAATAGTTGGGTTGTTTTTGGAGTATCTCATCAGGGAATGGGAGCTCCTCGGCTGTGAGTGATGATAATGAACTGTAAAATCAGACCTGTCTTTTGGTTATTAATCGAAAGGCTGGGGCATTTGCCCTCGAATTCTAAAAAAAACTCTGATGACTGAATGTTCGAAAGGTGCTCTCAACATACCAGTTCGATTCTTGGTTTGCAACGAAAAAATGCCTCTTGCTTTCACGCGCTCTAGTGATAATCCTAGCCGCTAGCTTTCCAGACTTTTTTTCTGTACTCTAATCGTGACTCCGATGGTTCCTCGCTTGGTCCCCCAAAAATATGGGGGGACAATTGCTTATTTGGCCCTGAAAAAAGTTCGGTTACTTATTTGGCCTATTTTTTTTAAGTTGTCTATTTGGCCTTAAAATAAAAGTGTATTACTTATTTGACCTTTTGTTAGTTTAGAGGTCTTAACAGTGTTAAGTGGCATGTAAAAAGTCCGTTTTTCCTCTATGCTAAAAAAACAGGATCTTCTTGTTTAATGTATATGTTGAGTATTTTATATTGTATATGCTGCATTATTTTAAATCTAAACAGTATGTGTCCATGCTAATTTTTTATAGGACGTATGCATTCATACTGAGTATATATGTATATACTTGACGTAACAAGACAGTATATGTACATACATGGTTAAGTATGCATACATACATATGTATTATTCATGGGAGTATATGTACATACTCATATGCAAAATCAAATCATCAGTAACGAACACCAATGTAATGTTCATGCCGAAATCAAATCGTCACTAATCAGTAAGAAAAATCCAAAAGTAATTGAATCAGCCATTCAGCCTTCACTGCCGATGACTGCATCATATCCATGGACGAAGCCAGCGCCCGGGCAAGTCGGCCGGGCAAGGGGGGCTCCAGCCCCCCGGTCCCTATGGCTGTCAACTGCATGAAGTCCCCTAGAGCCCTACCTATGGCTCCCAGATACTATATTTAGATAAGAGTTAGGGATCAAATACAATGCATGTTAATTCCTTACTCTACCTAGTACTATATTTAGATAAGAGGTTGTGGATCAAATACAATACATGTTATTTTCTTATAATTCTTGTTAGCATTAGTGAACTTATTTAGATGTGCTAAGATGGGTGGTCAAGCATGTAACACTCTGGTGTTAAGCAAGCATAATCATTTGCATTCTTAAGC
>CM041628.1:14608744-14632426 GCA_023333625.1 Bothriochloa decipiens
GTGTACTTGTGAATGGAACCGCTAAACTATTACGATCTTGGTCGTGTTGGAAAAGTTTAAAATCCTTCGAGATTTCACGGACTACCGGGTTTATTAGGTCTCAATCATATGATTTGCTGAATTAATGGCGGATTATGTGCTTGTGCTCTAATAAATTGGTCGGTTCTGTTACAAAGCATGATCAACATGTTTTCATTGTCACCCGTCGTCTATAAGTTTTGTAATTTGGCCTTTCATAATTTAGCATTGCATGATATATTTTGTGATTTCGTCAATGTTTCAATATAAGACTACTTCAATTATTATAATATATCTACTATAATTAATTATAGTTAGATTATGTTGATGTAGTCGTGTTTTTGTTCGGCCCGACCTAAAAATTTTCTTGGCTTCGTCCTGATCCTATCGGCATGGAGCCGCCGGTGGGTGCAACAACTCATGAAGTCATGCGGACTGGATTGTAAGCCTAGAACTGTTGCAGAACCTCCTAAATTATATGGCCCACATGCACCTATCATTGTCTCAAAGACCTCTAATGCCATGCATGCGTCCCATACAACTTAGAAAGCCCTGTCGGGTGCCCTCAAAGGACCCCGATTAAACTACATTTAACAACTCATACCAGGATTAACAAAGGAGTAGCTCCAACATTATAACATTTGTTACAAAATATATATATCAGAGTGCGGAAGAATGATAACATAGAATTTACAAAATATGAATAAGTTAACTTTTATAAACTTAACTTTAATTGCAGAAGCAGAGAAGAACTACAGAAGACAGCTTAGGTAGAGCGCCTAAGTCGGGAGAGGACAACCAAATCACGTCGAGCCCACCGATATGAACTTGATTTGAACACCAATTAGCACATGCAACAGGGGTTCAACAAACCCTGAGTACAAAAGTACTCAACAAGACTGGCCCGATAAAAAAGAGGGGTGAAGACTCAGGAATGCAGGCCAGAGGGACAAGGTAAGGCTGCAAGAAATAAGGACTTTTGCAGAAAATCTCTTTGGATCAAGTTTTAATTCATCATTAGTTATAACAGAAAGTAAAATATTCTAATCTAGATCAAGATTAACAATACAACTTCATTCTTAAACCTTTCCAACATTCCACTTATTAACTACGTTGATGGTGCTTAGATCAAGTCTTCTTTTCTCGGGGAGCAAACGACGATTCGAACCACTTATCTACCCAGCTGGGGCTTCCTAACCACAAGACATATGTAGCACTTAAGCTTGCATATATCGACCCAAACTATGGATCCTCTATAACCGTACTATAAAAGTTCTTGATCCAAGGGCCAAGTCAATGATTGGGTCTTAGGGCATCAACAGACAGAAACACTACAGAGGGACTCCTTTTCCAATGCAAGTTACCCATCCGGACTCAAATTATTAACTATCATCATGGTTTAAAAGGTGAAGCCAAACTCATATTTTCTCAGAAACTTCTTTTGAAAACCTATCTATTTTAGCAAGGCTAAGCATTACTACGCACTTTCCAAAAACGGGTAACAAGGAGAAGGGTATAAAGGTAACAAGGCAGATAATGCAGCAAGATAGGTTACCACTCAACTCCTATTACTTAATACAATATTTTATAAACTGAAGTGATTAAAACTTTATAAAATCAAGAAAAGCGTTTAAATGCATCCGGGGCTTGCCTTTGTTGCAGAGAAGTTAGTTTCCAAATGTCATACTTGACATCAACTCCATGGATGGACGACACTAGCACCATGGACCCACGACTTCAACTTTAACAGTGGATGACATCTTTCGGAGATCGTGCACCAAGATCCACTCACTCTCGAACAACTACACGTATTTAAAGATGCATGTTTTAGCATATTGAGCTCATGTCATGATGCATGATGATACATGAATGAAAGCATAACCACTTAATTACTTGAGAATAACTTTACTTTCACGATAAAGTTGTAAGCCAACAAAACTAAAAGACTTTCACAAAAAAAATAACATTAATTAAACATACTTGCATGATAAAAAGAACTCAAATAACTTAATTAAAGTGCCAAAGGTCATTAAGGGTTAATGACCTAAGGTCATCACTTAATCCAAAAGTCAAACAATCCTATAATGATTAAGCAGGATTAAAAGGGTTAATTAATTATTTAAAAGCATAAAATAAAGGTATAAAATTAAAGATTTCTAATTAAGCTAAAAATTTTATTTTGAAAAGGTCTTGGTCTAATTAGATGGCAAAACAATTTTCACAAATAAAAGTCAATTATTTTATTTATTAAAAACTCATTGAACATGCATTTTTCAATTAAAAGAGGTAATTTTAACTTATGCAAAAAGTACTCAAAATTGGTATATTATATTTTTCATAGGTAGAGGATATCATAAAGAGCATACATAAAAATTTTCAGAATTTTTGAAGCTATATATGAATTATTATGATTTTCTGAAGAAAATAGCATTTTAAGTATTTTCTGAAAATAGAAAAGGAAAAGGAAAAATCCTTTCCCGACGTTGACCGGCGGCGGCCGGATTTTGACCGCGGTGATCTCGCCGACGTCTCCAGCGGCGAGCTAGGGCTCTACGTGATCGGTGTGACACGGCGAACCTTCTGAACTAGAAGATACGGGGGCGGATCAGCAGCGGCGGCCTCGCTGGCGGCCATGGCGGCCCGGCGGCGCGACAGCTCGACGGTAGCGGCCACTGGAGATTCTCCGGTGACAGCGGGGCTACCTTCGGGCGCTACACACTCGGGAAGACGCGATGCGCACGATGGCACTGTAACACCCGGCCCAGGGCTTAATAGGATTAATAGGATACTCGTACCAACAAGTTGCAACTTCTTTTTTTGAAGCCCATCACTAAAGAACTCTGAGGTTAAGCGTGCTTGGCCTGGAGCAATTTAGGGATGAGTGACCGACCGGGAAGTCTTCCCGGGTGCGCACGAGTGAGGACAAAGTGCGCAGAAAAGACTAGTGTTGGTCTGTGAGGGCAGTCTATGTCCTAGATAAGCGGCCAGATGTAAGCGGGCCCGGCCTCGAGGAGACGGGACGTTACAAATGGTATCAGAACCGACCCTTGCGGTTTCACGGGCGCGTGTGTCAGTTGCGCAGGCATGGTGTGCATGGCTGGTGTGGATCCAGAGTGGTCACACAGCATGACACATGTGCTGGCACTGGACACACGGACGTGGCCAAGAGGGGACGTTCCTGGCCTGGGGTTGATCGACGAGGACATCGGTCTTCTAAGGGGGTGAGTATCTAACACCCGGCCCAGGGCTTAATAGGATTAATAGGATACTCGTACCAACAAGTTGTAACTTCTTTTCCAGAAACCCATCACTAAAGAACTCTGAGGTTAAGCGTGCTTGGCCTGGAGCAATTTAGGGATGGGTGACCGACCGGGAAGTCTTCCCGGGTGCGCACGAGTGAGGACAAAGTGCGTAGAAAAGACTAGTGTTGGTCTGTGAGGGCAGTCTATGTCCTAGATAAGTGGCCAGATGTGGGCCGACGGCTAAGACGCGGTAAAGAAGAAAAGGACGGCGTAGAGGTGCGCGAAGGCTCACCACGACTTCGATTATCGAGTTGATGAGGCCGCGGATGAAGCAGAGCACGGTCAGGTCGGCGACGATGCCAGCGGCGGCGAGCTCCGACGGTTGGCAACAGCGTTCCGGCGCGTCCGGGGCGTTTCTGTCAAAACGGTCGAGTTGACCATGACCATGGAGTCGAGGCGAAGCCAGAGCGCGAAGAAGCACAACCTGAGACTCACCAAGGCGGGCTGTGGCTGGCGAAGCGACTCGTGGCGGCGGGTGACCGGACTTGGGGAAGACAAAGGCGTTCCGGCGACACAGGCGGTGTGAGCAGCCTCAACAGGTCTCCATCGAAGCGTAAGGACGAGGCGGACCTATTGGGCAAGCTAATGAGACCGGAGGTGGAGCGAGGGAGGAGAGAACCGACGACGAAGTCGACGGCGGCGAGAAGAGCAACAGGGGAAGAAGAGAAACGGCGACGGCTTGCTCTTTTATAGCGCGGAGGCGAGGCAGGGGCGGCCGACACGCGGGTGGCGAAACTTCTAGACAGAGGCGCGCGCTGGCGGCTACGGCACACCGGGATGAGCAGAGAGCCATGGCGACGGTGGCGAACAGAGAGGGGAGAAGAAGATGATGACGTCATGAACACTGTAGCAGATGAGGTCATTTGGAAATTTGCAAATTACCCCAGAAATTATATAGGAACTTGAAAATATCCCAAAATATCATTTACATACATTTTTTATTTAACAAATATTTTCAAATTCTGCTTAGTTTTTAAAATATGAAATCAAATTCAAAAGAGGGACAAAACCCTAGAAACAAATATTTAAAATTACTTTTGATTTTTTAATAAAATTTGAAAATCTTCAAATTTATGAAATACTCAAATTTTCAAGCCAAACACTTTTCATATACAAAGTTTTCTCAAATTATGCATAATTTTTGAAATATGGATTTAAAATCAAAAGGGGACAAATGCTAAAAAACTGTATTTTTAAATTCATTTGAAATTTTTTTGGAAACTTGAAAAACTTTAAATACCATTATTGTAGCTCTTGTCAAGATCTACAAACCATATATTGAGAGTAGATCTACAAACCATATATTGAGAGTATCTCAAAATTTCTTATAGATTTTAAAATATAGAAAAGGGGGTAAAACAGGGTTTTGAAAATAGTTTTTGAATTATCAATCTAAGTCATCATTTCATGTATGAAACAAAGCACCACATAAAAGATATTATTAAAACATAAATGCATTTATGCCATGATGCTCAATGATTATGCTTGATGATACACATTATTAAGATTTTAAGTTGTCATTAACATCTAGGATGTTACAAGAACCAAATCTCACGATGACGAAGGGCAGCAAAGCGAATCAGAGCAGCTTCACCAAATCTATAGTTGATGCGAGAAGGAAGGAGAAGCCATTGAAGCACCTTCACGGCCACCGTACGAAAGATCCAGATCCGCCGCGCCAGGAGTCGGATGGACGGGGCTCGTCGCCAGTCACGCTTCTGCTGCCGCACGGGCGGCAGGGGTCACCGGGCTCGCGGCCTGGCCAGGCTGTCGTCGGCCACGGAGCTCGCTGTCCTGGCCGCGGCACCGCCGGGGGCCGCGAAGCTCGATGGCCTTGCTGCGCCGACGTCGGGGGTCGCAGAGCCCGGTGGAGGGGACGGGCCGCCGCGGTCTGGCGCATGGAGGGGATGGGCTTGCCCACGGAAGGACCTGGCGGAGTTTTGTTTTTCTTTTGCGGCGGTGTGATGGATGGGTTAGGAGGTAAATTTGTCTTTTCGCGTATGCTACAGTGACAAACTTAACGGAAAGACCTCACGGAATTAACAGAAGACCAAATAAGTAAGAAAATTTTGTTTCGAGGCCAAATAGACAACTTTAAAAAAAATTAGGCTAAATAAGTAACCAAACTTTTTTAGGGCCAAATAAGTAATTGTCCCAGAATATGGGGATTGCTATTACACAAGTGCATATTCTTTTTGAACCATCAGGCGACGTGCTAAGCATGTACAAGGAGTATAATGTTTCTCTCGTCCCCTTAAGTGAACTCAACAGCAAAAGCAGCTGACAGTACTGAATTACCGTCGCCTGAGACTGAATTCTAGAAATTGTGCAAAGAATATACAGTTCATATTTGATTCTCGTCGATAGCAGGAGACCGACTGCTACAAACCGAGGAAGATTAGTGCTACAAACCGAGGAAGATCATGTGCAGTTTTTTTTCCTCTGTGCGTGCCCAAGTACGTACGCATCACGCAAAGCAACGCATCACCTGACCACACTTTCTCCTGATTTTTTTTTTTAGAAACCACAGTTACCTCCTGATGTCCGAACACGGAACACGGCTTATGGGCCCCTGGTGGCCGGCCCATTTCACGTGGGCCGTGGCACACGACGCGCCGCAACCGGATCTGTCCGTCAGTGGATCTCGGCCCGCCAACACGTGCACTCCAAAGCACGGGTTTCGTTATCTTGGCACGGCACTATAGCAGCCTCTCAAAATTTTGGCACTGTTCCGAAAAGAGTTCCTCAAAATAACGAGATTTCTTCATGGATCCGAAGAAACCAGCAAACTGGACCTACCGAGGAGAGACTGACTAGCTGGCAAAAAAACAAAACAGCTGATGAGAAGTCCATTGGTTCCGCTAGTGTGACCATCATCATCATTTCATCAGAGACGAGACGATCCATGACCACGAGATGAGTAGGGAGGAATCTGAGGAAACACCGCAACATGCTACTGTACAACTAGGCCGCGGACCACCCAATTGAAAGTTGTCCCAGACATGCTTTCTGTGGGGGCCCAGTCCACACCTCTACTCGCTCCTACATCTTTCGTCCTCCCTCGTCCCTCCCAGTGAAAATCCCGTGTCCTGTGATCTACTCCTATCAGTGAAGCAGGGAACTATTTCATCGAGTCTTACAACCTACACGTAAAGAAGATTTGTACTGCTACGCAGACAAGAACACATCACAGGCACGTGTGAGCACTGCTACTCTACAGGCTTCTTTCAGTTCTTTGCATGATTAACAGGACCCCTGGGGCCGAGTTGTCCGGAGCTCTGTATTTTCGATTTCAAGCGCTCAGAGCTGCTTAGATCCTTGTCTGGAACGAAAACAGCTTGTAGCTAGCAAAGGTTACATACCAAACAGACCCGTAGATAGATCCCCATCAACGTCACATGTAGTAGTATACACTAGCAAGAATGGTACGTACCACACAAATTCTGCTACCAAACATCGCAGTAGGACGACAGAGCACATACATGCCACTGTATACATTCATTTCGATCGCTTTCCCTTCTTTTACGTGACAGTTCCATCCCTTCGTCTCCGTCCGCGCGCACGGGGCCCCAATCCCCTACTTTAGGCCGAAAACAACTCGATAGGAGGCCGCGATCGCCCAAGCCCTGTATTATTGTTGCGAGTTGCGACGACCACCTTAGCATGGAGCAATGCAAACAGACAAGCTGACACCAGCTCCAGATGCGTAGGAATACGATGGAGATTTCACCTCGGTTTCCCGGTTGCGATGCGGTCCATACACCCACTCGTTGTTTCTTCTTCTTCCTTGTGTCCCGATCGAAAGAGATGGCAATGGCGCCGGCCAGCCCGGCCAGGGGACGGAAGAAGAAACCAAAGCGGTGCCTGTCGTGAAAACGAACGGAAAGCGCGCAAATTCCTTCGTTTCTCCGTCTGTTTCTTCTTTCCAACTGTATACTCTCCATCGGTTTTTTTCTCATCGCTCGCGTGCTGGTTCGGAGGATTCTTTTCCCCGGGCCGTTTCCGGTTCGATTCCGTTCATCCCAAAAGCTCCCATTGCATGCCCTGCCCGTTGCTGCTGCTACCTTCTTTCCCTTTACTTCCAAAAAAAAAAAAAAAGTAGTATTTCTCAAGCTCAAGTGTCTCCCGTGAAGACTGGACAGAAAGATGCAATGAGGCGACTCCTGTGCTTTTGCTTTTATTATCTATACTCGAGTTTTTTTCCCTTTATATTTCTTTTCTTCTCCCAAGTCATTTTCTCCTTTATCTTTTGTTCTAGTATTACTCTTACTCAACGTTGTTAAGCAAGTCTCTGAACTGTAGCTGTAGGTGGAGAAAATTAGCGGTAATAATCAGGTCACCTGCGCAAATAGATCCGTTGATACGAACTGTTGTGCGGATATTATCGGCCTCATGGCTTGTGAAGCACAGCTTATATAGCTGGGGAGCATATATAACAACGAGTCAGCTTCATGAAAAAGTATGCCGCGGTGAGGTGATATATATATTCTCGCCCCTCCATTTTCTCCGGCCTTCTCTTTCGAAATATCCATCTAGTGTCAACATTGTCGGAAAAAGAAAGGGTACGGTGCTGATTAATCCGGCATTTCTAGTTGGCTGCCACATTTTGGTTAGAATTAATGGGTTATACAACTTACAAAAAGTATGATTGGACACCTAAACCTCTCTCTGGATATGGACAGAAAATAGATCGATTTCACCATCGCCGCGCCTTGCTCGCTACGGCCTAGGGAGGAAAAAAACCAAGAAAGCAACTAGTAGAACATTGACTAATTATATTACACCTTTATTTTTCAACCGATAAGTTGCACTATGTCAATTCACCGGACGTCTCAATTCTAAACGGTGTTGCTATTATGGATATCAGAAAAGGCAGGGAAAACAGCTTATCGTGGACGATGAGAACTGAGATGACTTTGTCGGTACAGAACAATTGACAAACGATTACTAATGTTTTTTCAGCTGAGAACAAACCTTTAGTTATAATTAGAGAAAGAAAGAAACCAAACGAACTACACCAGTAAAGCCTCTCTTTTTATTGCCACTCTACGCCCTACACGTTGTTCACAAAAGCCTCGCCACATGCCGCGAGCGTTTTCAGGACATGCGCAGGTTAGGCAATGATCACTAGTACGTTCACTCGTCTGATGTGATGAGAGACGATGATGATGGGAATGGGAAAGAGCAAAACCCTTTTATTTTGCGTTGCTAATTATCTCCCTCTTCTCACCAGGGGAACCTGCTCCCTTTCTTTTTCTTTTTTGTTTTCCACGGCCGTGCCGGGCAGGTCCTCCTCTCCTTTTCACGCAGGACAGGAATAGTACCACTAGGACGACGGCCTGTGGACTGTGGTGCCTGGCTGCCTTCTTTTTCTCACCTCTCCTCTTTGCAGCGCGTTCCTTGCCTCTGAAGTTTGGTATGGGTTCGCTGCTGCCCCTGTCGCACTCTACTTACCGTGCACAGTACCAGTCGGAGAGACAAGTGCAATGATTCTCAGAGTGAGAGCAGGGTTCAGGAAGCAGGATGGGAGTGGGGAGCAGGAGGCGCAGGCGGTGGCGCGTTGCTTTCCTGAAAGCAATCCTGGCAGATGGCAGTGAAGTGGCATCTGTTACCACCTGCAGCTATTCATAGAAAAATCGTCCGTCCTCTCCTGCGAGCAGCGAGCCCGTGTCACGACGCCGGGCAACGATCCTGTGCTGCTGTGCACCACACCAGTCACCACCAGTAGTACGGAGTACTACTAGCACCACACACACCACTGCCGGAGCAGACACTGGTCACGGGCCCCAATTGCTGTGAACCCCACCCGGGGGGCGAAGAAATTACGGCCACGGTTACAGACATGTGGCCCCGTCCAACGGCAACCGGGGACCCTCCGTCCCGTCGGAGAGGGAACCGTGCGTACGTCAGGCTGCTGCCTCGCGGGGTTTGTGCCGGTGTCGGGTAACCGTTGCTTGAAAGCCTCAACGGCCGGGTGCCGGGTAGCCGTTGCTTGGATCTGCCTCAGCTCCACCAAAGCGAACGTGGTCAACTTAACGGCGCAACACACTGCCTTGAGCCCGGCTTGACACGGCTGGTGGAGTCCTCGGGCCAGGCGTCCCGCGCGCAGAGGCCTCCACTCGGGGAGCGCCTGGGCGGGCGGAACGCAAACCGCGTGGCGCCAGGTGTGCAGACGCCGCGGCGCCACACCGCCGCTCGTCCCGTCACCCGACCCGAGAGCACGCCACGACGTCACGCGCCCCCCACTGCCGTGCCACTGCCAGTGCCTGCTGCAGTGCCGTGACGCGAGGCCGGCGGATCGATGTCGATCCATCGGGCAGGCAGGCGGAACGAAAAGCGGCGGGTGCACCGGGGCAGAAAAGGCCGTGCGTGCTCGGTGCGTGGGATGAGATCAGGACCTGGCTTCCGGGGTGGAGCGGGGGCGCGGGTCCGGGCCGTGCCGCCGTGGTGGGTTGCGAGCGAGCGAGGCCGGCACGAGCGTCGAGCGCGACGCAGTGGACCCGTGCCGAGGCCGGCCCGCACACATGAGCGCGGTCCGTGGCGTAGTACTGGCGTGGCTGGCTTGGGTTTCACCGAGCCCCCTTTCTGCTTTAACCGCCCGCCCGGACCGCAACGGAAACGGTGGGTGCGTATCACGAGGATCCCGGACGGGTTGGTGGTGGTGCTTGTGGTGCCAATTGCCAAACTCCCTTGCTTTTTTTTTCTTTTTCTTTCGTCCACAACCACTAACCAGCAGGGTAAAAAAAAAAGCTAAGCTTAGCTCTTTCTCCTCGTGTTTCAACGACCCTACTTTGGAGCTCCCCTCCTCCAGCTAGTGCTGCAACAAAGTCCTGCTCGCTTCTTTGGTCTTATTTAGTTCACCTTAAAAGTTAGAATTTTTTCACTCTCTCTCCATCACATCTATATATAGCCGTTTATATAGAGCATTAAATATAGATTAAAAAAATAACTAATTACATAGTTTAGTTAAAAATCACGAGATGAATCTTTTGGTACATGATTGATAATATTTGTTAAATAAAATAAAAGTGATATTATTTATTAGTTTTTTTAACTAAACAAGGCCTTTGACGCGTTTAACTGCCCCTATACGCTAGTATTTTTTATTTTTCAAGCACAGAGTATTAATAGTACTACTTGTACGAGAGTTCATTCATTTTTACTGCGGTGGAACAGGTGAAGTGATGCGGTGAAAGAGGTCAAGTGCGTGGGAGGTAAAAGACGATCTGGACCGTCACGGTGTTCCCATGGGCAGGGCACTCGTCGATGCAGGTGAGCAGGTGGGCTGCGGCGGCCCGGGCACCGGCAGTAGGCACCCCTCCCGAGACCGCACGAGCGGAGTCACGCCGTGCCAGTGCCAGTGCCAGGCGATTGCCGCCGATCGAGTGCACTTCTCCGCATTATTCTAGGCTTATTTTCGTCCCTTCTCGCGCAAGTGGACGATCCACTGCGGAAGACCATGCCAGTAGCTTCTTTGTTTGATCAGGTAGGTAGCTCATCAGGATCGTATCTACTAGGGAGTATCTATTCTTATCCACGGACTTGTCTAGATTGATAAATTTTTTCGCTCTCTTCGTCGCATTAATTCATACATAAAACATTAAATATAGATAAAATAATTAAAATTTTTTTAAACCTAGTTAATCTATAATTAGACAATATTTATTAAATAAGACAAAAGAATTACTATTTATTAGTTTAAAATTTTTTCACACCCAAGTATGGCAACCTTTTTTTTTGACAAGGATGGCAACCTAAATTGGGAACCGTCCAACATCACCACAATTCTCAATTCACAGCTCAAAACCGAGCCAAGAAACAAAAATTCACAACAAAATTACAAGAATATATCTGCAATAGCCATTGCTCATACTTATATCAGGTTCTCTTCCATAGCAAAATAAAAATAACAAGCGGTCCTCATAGTTCATCTCCTCCATGTAGTACCAATTACAAGCAGCACCAGTACTAGGAGAGACGGTGAATTACTTAATTACGCCTACAAGTAGGCAAGCCGGTGATCATGAGGCAAGGCCACACAAGCAAGCAACCTCACCTCATCTGACTTGATCACTTTCCTTGCAACTGAAACTACTACTGCTACTGCATATTACCCGGCACCGGCAGGAGGGATCGCAAAGCCCCTCGAGATGCCCCAAGACGACCAAAACTTACAAGGGTCAAAAAGGAAACCAAAGGCGAAGGTTCTAGCGAAAGACGGGCGACGAACGCAAGTGTTTTTTCTCTTTTTCCGAAAACAAAAAACCCGGAAAAACACCAAAACACCAAAAACTAGCTCCCCAAACGGATAGAGAGGCGCGGCGGAAAAGAAACAAAAAGGAGGGGAAAAATTGCGAGGGAGTAGTAGTAGAGCGGCTACTAGCTAGATGGTAGTAGTACTAGTAGTAGTTATTCTCTGTTCACCACGCCACGATCAGAGGACGGCGGCGAGCCCCGTGACGACCTTCGCCTTGGGCAGCTGCTGTTCCTGCTGCTGCTGCTTGCTCGCCGCCTCCTCTGTCGGGCGCCACGGCGACACCACAACCGTGATCTTCTCGCCGACGCTCGCACCGCCCTCTGCGGCGGCGCCGTCCTTGGTAGGCTTCCTGTCGAACACGAGCTCGAACTCGCCGGAAAAGCTCGCCGCTTGGACGGGCGTCGCCGCGGACAAGGGCGCGGCGGGGCCCGGCACGACAACCTTGTCGCCGCCGCAGCGGACGTGCGGGGACAGCCACTTGGCGCGCATGTACTCCGGCTTCCGCCACGGCGGGAAGTGCAGCCCCTTCTTCTTGAGGCTCTGCCGCGCCGCCTCCGCCACGACCGCCACGATCTGCCCGAGCCGGTCCGGGCTCCCCACGAACAGCGGCGGCAGCGCCTGGAGCGCCGCGCGGTACGCCTTGGTGGACCGCGCCAGCTCAAACTGCGACCGGAAGTCCACCTCCACGATCAGCCGCACCTCCTCCTTCCCGCTCCCCACCACGGCGTCGATGTACTCGTGTTCCCCTGCGCACACAACAGATTCCGCCGCCGCTGCCGCGGTCAGCACCGGCCGCATGCCAAGGATATGTTGTTGGACCGAATCGAACCGCGCCACATACCTGCGGGGTAGGAGGGGGCCTTCTCCCACCGCGACTTGCACACGGAGGCGTCGTAGCCGAGCGCCCTGAGGCCGTCGGCCACCGCGCGCCGGCACTCCGCCTTGCCCTTGCAGCCCTTGCCGCACTTGTCGGCGAGCCTAGACGCGTCCGCGAGGAGATTCCGCTCCGCAACGCTCGCGCCCTGCACCAAGCCCTGCCACGAAGACAAAGCCCCAATTCATTCATCGTTTCGATTCAGTCAAAAAAAAAAAAAATTCATCGTTTCGATCCATGCGGGGTTTGGGTTTGGGATTGAGTTTGGAATGTGAAACAATTGCAGATTTCCCCTAATTAATTTAATTCGCAAGAAATTTCGCACCTTTAGAGCCTCCAAGGCGTCGCCTGCGCCGGCGGTGGCCGGCTTGGAGGCGTGCGAGGAGGGGAGGAAGTCGAACTCCTCGTCGCTCTCGTCGTGGTTGCTGCCGTTGAAGCAATTACAGCGGCCCCGCGGCGGCCGCTCGACGGCGGTGGCCTCCTCCATGAAGCTGAGCACCATGCGGTCCAGCCCCAGGGACCCCGCGGCGTCGCCCTCACCGGCCGCGGGCGGCGGCGGCGGCGGCGGCGGCGGCGGCGGCAGCTTGTCCTCCTTGTCCCTCTCCTTCCCATCCGCGACGAACTTCTCCGACGCAGACACCCTCACCAGCAGCCTCCGGAACCTCGACACCCTCGGCGTCGGCGCGGGCTGCTGCTGCTGCTGCGTCGTCGGCAGTAGCGGCGGCTTCCCTTCCATGGCGGCACCGTGGTGCTGGTGGTGGTGATGGTGACCGTTCTTGAGCTGGAACGGCATCGATCGCATGAATCGCAGCGACGGACTACAGCCACAACATCTCGCTCCCACAAGTAACCAACCCAGAACCACCCGCACCAACACGCCACCGGCCAAAACCAACCACCACTCCCAGCGTGCAGCGTGCTACTGCCGGTGCGCCGCCGGTTCGCCGGAAGGGACGCCGACGGCCATTCCCGGCGAACGGCGCTCTCTCTGCTTTTTCCTTTCCCCCTGCCTCTCCTCTTTTTCACAGTTTACACACGCAACGCGACGGGGCAGAAAACCACCGAGCGAGAGGGGTTCAAACGGGAGGACCCTGGGCGAATTTAAAGGGGGTGCGGTCTCAGGCGGGCCCACCATGACGTCTCCGTGGCTGTACGTGGCGGAGCCGGTCGCGCCGTGGGTCGCAGCGACGCCGGCACGCGTCCCGCGCCGTGGGATCACGGCGTTGCCGTTCGTGCTGGGGAACGTCGCCCCTGCAGCTTTGGGTGGTGGTTTCGTCGCCTTGTTACGGGTTTTGGAGGGGTAGGGATGGTATTTCGCGGGGACAGTGGTGGATGGTGTGCGGGACGTGGGGAACGGCAGCAGCGGACAGGTAGAGTGGACTCGGTGGTGTACCGACTACTGGCTCGGCCCGGTCTGGATTTTCTTTTCTGGATAGGGCTATTATTTTAATGGGAAGAGGTGGGGCCGGAAGAATAGTTAAATCTAGAGAATTCTTTTTTTGTTCAACCCACTTTTTTAGTTTTCTTTCCATACCCTTTGTCAAGCTCTTCGGCCACCTAATACTAATAACACTCACTTGGAGCTATTATGGCATTGTTTATGGAGACGAAAATCTTACACTAAAATGTAGCTTTAGGATGAAGTATTCTTTCTTGTCGACTGTTGTGGCACCAAGCCACCAAAAGACTTACTGATAGACTTCATGATATTTATATTTTAGTGGTAGATGAAGTGTTTGTTGATAGAGAGGCGTTTGTGATGAATTTGCATAGCTGTGTATTAACTAAATGTTCATAGAGACAGAATGAGCGTGTGTGTGTGCATGTTCATAATGACCCATTAAAGCCATCACACATCTATCATGAATAGTGATGTTTAGTCAATTCAGATATATGCCAATTCAATCTTTTTTGTAGATGCTAATGCTACTAGAGATATGGATATTATGTGTCTGTTTCTGAGGCTAACTCCAACAGCAAACGCATACGGCCAACCAAACGAAAAACAGCTCGCGCACAGTAAAAAAAGCCTCCAACAGAGGACTGAAAAGGAGTACCGATTTTGGGAGAGGAGGAGAGTGGGAACCGATATATCAGTCGTCCCTCTCCTCGACCCAAACGCGCCCGCTGCTCCCTCGTGGCAACATGCGGCGGTGAGGGCCCCGCAGCCGAAGCCAGAGAGGAGGCCGGAGTCCGGAGACGACGACGAGGATGTCCTCACGCTCCGGGGGCGGCGGGCGAGGGCCACGGGGCGGCGGATCTGGTGCGGGCTAGGCAGCGGATACGGAGGTGACGACGGTGGTGGCCATGGCGAAGCCCGCGGCGGACAGGAGGAGGAGCTTGCCCGCGGCGGCCATGGCGGGTATGGGCCGCGCCGCGAGCCGCCGGCGGGCGTGTTCCGCCCCGAGCGTCGCCGTCGTGAGGACGGTGCGCTCTGCCCCGAGCGGTTGGAGCCTCCCCCGCGCTTCCCCGTCCCCACTGGCGAGCCTCCGCCGTTGGGGCCTCCGCCCACAGCGAGCCGGGTTCGCGGCGGGGCGAGGCCTGCCCACGGTGAGCCGGGTCCGCGGCGGGACGAGTTGGAGCCGACCTAGCTCGCCGTCGGGGCCTCCGCCGTTGCGGCCTCCGCCGTCGTGGCCTCCGCCCACGGCGAGCCGGGTCCACAGCGAGACGAGCTGGGTCCGCGGCGGGACGAGTTGCAGTCGACCGAGCTCGCCATCGGGGCCTCCGCCATCGCGGCCTCCGCCCACGGCGAGCCGGGTTCGCGGCGGGGCGAGGCCTGCCCACGGCTAGCCGGCTCCGCGGCGGGACGACCTGGGTCCGCGGCGGGACGAGTTGCAGCCGACCGAGCTCGCCGTCGGGGCCTCCGCCGTCGCGGCCTCAGCCCACGGCGAGCCGGGTTCGCGGCAGGGCGGTAGGAGCAGGGGACGAGATTTGCGGTTACAGTGGCTGTTGGAGAAGGATAGATTTTGGGTGGCAATGTTTTCACTGTACGCGGCTGAAATCACAAATAGGTGCCTGTACGCCGTTGGAGACAGCCTGAGGCAACGTAGATCAAAAAATTGTATATTTATTCTAAATTATAAGATGTTATAGCTTCATAGGTGTAGTCTTTTACGCACATGCTATACTTAGATATATAGTCAATACAATAGATTTAGTAAAGCCAAAACGACTTATAGTTTACAACGGATGATGAAATGTATGTTTTCTATATCATATAATAATGTAACAACTATCCGAGTTGTCACAGGTAGTATATGACATGCGGAGAAGTTTCACCATTTTACCTCCTCCGACTATAATTATGCATAGTTTGGTGTCACACGGCCACGAAAAACACGACTTCGACGATATATTTTATCGTGATTTTTTTTCAAAAATCTTTTACTGGATTTTTATTAGACGATAGAAATAAAAAGAAAAAGATACAACAGAATAACTACTTCCACTGCCATTCGCCTGACTAGACTCTACTACCGCACTAAAAAGAAACACTCTACTAAAAATAGGGGGAAAAAACAACAACAAACGCTCCTAGAGCAAAAGAAAAAAAAAAAAAGAAAGAAAACTCTAGTGCTGTTCTTGTACATGTGGTGTAGTGGCCAATTGTCTAGCTTTTTGGGAAGTGAACCGTACCTATGATCATCTTAAATACAAGTACATATATATTAAATGAAAAAGAAAAGTTTGTAATTAGACTCTTGTAATTAATGTTCAAAAAAAAAGTTAACCGCCGCTCCAAAACACACATCCTGGAATAATCTGGACTCGATCCGTAGAATGCAACAGTAACACTACAATTCAATCCCACATAGTTTGACTGGCCAGCGCAAGGAAGAGTGATCGGAAGAGAGACTTCGGATTTTCAGGATGACGATGATGATGTTTCGTGCACACACACTACTCTGTTATCTTCCCCGTCAAACTACAGTTCCATATACCTACGCCAAATTGTGATCGAGAGAGATTAATTTTAGAATAGACGACGACTGTAGCGTGGTCAAACACAGACGCTTGGCGACATGGTCGATCGAGTCGTCATCGTTACGAGCCTGGGCACATTAATTCCGAATTAGGAGGCTTCATTCGTTCTTCAACCCTACGTATCCTCTTCTTGGTCACGGGAAAGTCTGGCCGGCGAGGTAACCTTTTTTTTTCACACGTGTACAGACGATTCGTTATTAATTACCGCGAGCGCGAGTCAACCACGTCCGGCTAAACGCACAGTTGCTTACTGATAATCTGTTGGTGTTTATGCAATGCAAGCCATGCTTTGCCACATTCTTATTCTTCTTTCCAAAAAAGAAAATAAACGAAAATATAAGAAAAAAAGTTGTTTCTCAGTTTTCCCCTGGATCGTTACGTATACCGCTCTGTTCATGTGTTGTGCTGCTTGAGCAGCAGGAGTACGGTCACGGGTCACCTGCCCATGACTGATGATTGCTCTGGGTCCGGAACCGGGCCGGACTAGTTTTTCGTACTGTACTTGACCCTGCACCGACCAGGCATCAATGGATGGACGACGACGCCATCCATCCTCCTCGGTTGCACGAGAACGACCACTGCACGCTCACACACACACACACACACACGCACGCACTGGCGCACTACACCGTGACACCATTGCGGCTACCACCGGCCGGCGAGCGAGCGAGAGATCCATGACGACGAATGCGATGCAAATGCTGTGGGCCCACACACCGCCGGCAAAGACAGCAGCAGCCTAGTCAAGTCAAGTTATCGACCGATCGCTTCCATCGTTCTTCCCTGACCCCGCTGCCGTCATCGGCTTGGCCTGATGCCCGATGAGGATCACCGTCACCAAACGGTGGTTGCTCCGTGGCCGTAGTCCGTACCCGTACTCATGGTTCCGTTCCGGCCGCGGTTTTCAATTACCGCGCTCTTAACTCTGTCTCGCCTGCCTGCACTGCGCATCCCCGTCCCCATCCATCCATGTCCTTCCAAACACAGCCAATTATGCCCTGCCCTGCTGCCCCTTTGTGATTAATTAGGGTCGGGGCACCGTGCCGTACCAAGGTCCAATTGTCCAAAACCTCCAAGGGCGCTGTCCTTGCATTGGAAACTAAGATGGGCCACCCAGTCCCCGCGGGTGGGTCATTAGCTTATTTCCCGGCTGGAAGCTTCTGCGTTTCAGTTAGCCAGCTCCACTACTACGTAGGTGTGTGTGCTAGTAACCAACCCTTACTATGCTTGTTCTGATGACTAAGCGATACTTCGGAAAATTCGTGTTATTCTTGGCTGTTATTTCAGTTTTGGAGGGAACAAAAAAAAAAAACACTAAAAGCAAACTCAGCAACCACATAAACGTACTCAGGCCTTTGACGGAAACATGGTTTCAGTAAATCTGACACGGGTGATTAAATCACTCATTGTTCGTCAAGTTATATATATCCCAAAACTCGTTTGTGCACGCGTGACATCGCGAGAAATGTACGCATATACTGTACTGTACTTTGTTCTCGTGTTCACGCTGTGAGAGAGAACTTCGCTCATTGCCTCCTTCGGAATATAGTATCGTCATGTCGTATAGGACAAAATGCAGCGTTGTTTTCCTAGGCGGAACTGGATAAAACCCACTGCTAGTGTTAGATTATTACTACCACAGTAATATATTCGTGCGGCGGGCAACTTGCAGAGGTGATGACGTGCGCCTTGCACATTAATTTAAGATAAGCCCGGTGCCGTAAGCTTAATTAAGCGACGGCGACGCGCGGCGACCTTCCGGTCGCAGCTACCAAGGGTAGGTTAATTAGTTGTCTGACGCCGACGACGAGCTTTTTTTTTTCTTCTTTTTTTCTTTTTCACTGTCGTGGTTAATTATTATTCACCCGTCATCAATCAATCAATCATTCTATTCTATCACCGTAGCTAGCTAGCTCATAAGTCATAACCCTGGAGAAGGATAAGGTAATGGAGATTAACCAACCAACCAACCATGAAAAAAAAAAAATCTCTCCCTCTCTCAAATCACATTCGAACGCCTTGACTGTTAGCTCTCGCTACTTTTTCTTTCTAACTCCCTTCAAATCCATTTGAATCTAACGCTGTATATGTGCCCGTACTGCCTTTAATTTCCAAAAGAAAAAACGGCCAGCGTTCTAGAAACGGCGAAACAAGGGGACCCAAGCAATTGGCCATCCATCCTACATCAGTCACTCTCTCGCCTATACCCACACAACCTATCAAAATCTAGGTTAGCCAGATAATCAACCCAACTCAAGCAAAAGATCTCTCCATCATCTCCTCCTTGTTTACGCCATGACATAATAAAATTTGGCATGTTTTGGAAGTACAGAGATTGCTATTATATATGGACATTGTGTGTTGTCGTTTTCTTAACCGTATACAATACGAATTTAGGAAAATAAAACCTAGTAACAGAGAAATAGCGTCTACTAGTACATGACAAAACAACTTACTAAATTTATTTGATTTAGTTAAGACAAGGTTGGACCAAGTCTTAGTCTCCAACAAAATAATTTACTTATTATCTCTTGCTGAGGCGACCTAGGTAGCAATGCAACAAACTGTACAAAATTCCTGAGCAGGTGAAAGTCTTCTTTCCAACATCTGATTTTTTTTTTTGTTTCCCTTTCTTCCTCCTAAGTACTCTCTTCATTTTAAATTGCAGGTTTATTTGGGTTCTAAGTACTCCCTTTCTACAGGCATGTAATAACTCAGAATTTGAAATGGAGGAAGTAGCATGCATGAAAAAATAGTTAATCTCAAGTGAAACAAATCTCTCCACAATTTAATTTTAGTTAGTATCAACTTTATACTTGGTTTACATTCAACTTGTATTAGAGCTATGATTATTATTCCATCTGAATTTATAGGTAGAATTGGTCTAATTTAAACTTCTCGCGTAGGGAGGAATTTTGCACCCTTAATTATTGTAACAATACCTTTACTTTAATTTGGATGTGGAACTTATCTAGAACCCAAATTTTGTTTTATAACATACTCATAAAATTCAAGTGTAGAGAAGGGATTTTTTTCACCAAGTCAAAACTGTTCATACTAGACTAAGCCTCTATCTGGATCCCATGGTCTAAAGCTTAGCCACTAAACTTTAGATCACTTTAGTTATTGTGATGTAAAAGTGTTGTTTTGTGTTTCTGGAGACAACACAAGCGAGTTTAAGTGATCTGAATTTCTAGCTCTTAACATTAGCCAACTAAACTTTTATACTATCTTGCGATCGAATGGGGCCTAATATATGTCATCGTTCTCAGACGACGTCGGACAACCCTGTCTGTAAACAAAAAAAAAACTTATAGGGAGTAGTACTCCGTAGCTGGCTAGGTCCTCTACTATATACGGAGCGTATATCCTATATACCCTATGGCTCAAGTATGGAGTGCTAGTATATGATCACGATCAGAAGTGTGACGGGCTCGATCAGGGCCCGTTGTTTTAATTTGGATCGTCGCGTGTGAGGTCATCTGATCTGATATGTGGATTAATTTCGGAATAAAAGGCACGTCAACCGTACGTGTGTGCGAGCGTGTGCACGAGCGCTGCAGTCGTAAGCCGAGTGACTGGTGAACATCAATGCACTGTACCATACCATGGTAAACACAGGAGTACTATGCTTTGGTGCAGAAAGTAATAAATAGAGACTGCGTTAACGCTGGAGGGCCCAATGCAGGTACCAGGAGTTGGTTAACGACGCATAAAACTGCGAAGACTTTTCCAAAGCAGTGGAGGATGGACGCACGCAAACTCGATCTACCGTGTGCTTCAATTCGAATTCGAATAACCTCAAACTTGTAGAGCGCAGGATCTCATGGGTCCTCTCCTCGCCCGAGCCCGGAACCAAGGCTTCGTTCACTTGAGCTAGCTCTCGAGCAGCTTCGTCCACCAGTCCTCTCCTGCTGCTGCTACGGTAACAGCTTTGCGCCGAATGGCTCACACGCCACAAAATGGAAGAGAGGGCAGGTGATCTGGCAGGGCTGCTGCTGCGACTGCGAACGAGTGACTCGTCTCCTGCGGGGCCTGGCCATGGAGCATGGCTACCTGCGGCTGCATGCCGGTCAGGGCGCTGCATGCTGCGGTCGCGGTAATAACAACAGTTGCTGCTTGCTCTCTGCGTCGGTACGTGCATCTGCTCCCGTGGGATCAGGGCCACGCTGCTCTTAAAAAAATAAATAAATAAATAAACAAATAAATAGGGCCACGCTGCTGGTGCTGTTGGTTGTGGCTGTGTGGCCTCGCCGCGCCGTGGACCGCGGTGCAACGGCATAAACGTACGAGCATCCGAACAAAGCTGCCGCGAGCAGACATGGCACGAGCGTCCGGCCGCCTCAGATTCCACGCCAGGGACTACTGGACCACGCACGCAAACATGTACTACTCCCCTGCCTCCTTTCGGGCCGCACACCCACATGCACACAGCTGCCGAACACGAGCCGATGGACGAGACATGGACATGTCTGGCCTGGACGTCGACGACGAACGCTCGTCGTCGCCTTCGCCTCGTCCGGGGCCAGCAGGCGGGCCGCTAGATCCACGAGGCGACAGACGTCGACGCCTTCCTTGCCTGGCACACGATTGCGGTGCACAGCGGCGGCGCTGGCTGTCGTCTCTCGGCACCCCCGCTGCCGCCATGGTAGAGACCGGAGGCCGGAGGCGCTGGCGAACAGTGAACTGGACAGCGAGCGAGCGAGCGAGCAACCTGCTCTGCTGGCTGCTGCAGCGAGCGTCGTCCTCCTCTTCCGTGTGACTCTGACAGTCACGCACGCGTGGGGGGCCAGCGGGCCAGCGGAGGGCGTGGGCACCGGGGGCGGCCTGCTGTCACCGTGATTCCGACCGTACGCCTCGACCGGACAGCACCGGCGGGGCCCCCGCCGGTGACGCCAGGTGGGGCCGGGGCGGTCCGTGCCTGCCCTGCGCGGCTCCCTCTCTCTCTTCCTCGCGTGCTCGTCTGTGTCTCTCTGTCCCTGTAGCTAGTACAGTACTAGCATAGCCCGCGCGCGAGGCAGAAGCAGCAGCGCAATTGTTCGCTCGCATCACCTGCCCGTATGGTGATGGTGACGAAATCCGTGGCCGTCCAAGCCCATAAGGCGATCGTCAGGTCCGGCCGTCCGGGCCGGGTACCATGATCAAATTCGTGCGTGTGACGACCGACGAAAACCCGGCTAGGCATCATTCATACACGATCGTCTGTCGCCACGCTACGAGCATATATGCATGGCCTGGCCCTGGCCGGCCGGCCGGCTACTGTAGTAGGCCACGGCACGCACCGGCAGGGAAAGATCGGCGTACGGCCGGCACCGGCAGTACGTGCTGTACACGCACGCACCGGCACCGGGACCTTCCGACCGTGGGCGGACGCAGGGTCTTGGCGTCGTGCGGCGCGTCTGCGCGGAGTATCGAGGTCAATTTGATCAGTTGATCGGCGGGTGGGTCGATGGTCCACGGACCCACGGATTGGGGTCGCTAGCGAGGGCATCGTTTCGGGAGCTCACATCACCTGCTGTCTGCCTGTTGCTTCCACGCAAAAGCGACACACGCCGGGACACTGTTCCCGTGATCCAACGGCCACGTAGTATTCTTTCTTGGTATCGATCGGGTCATCCACGACGGGCGACGGAGACTCTGTACACCCCTCAAACCTCACCAAGCATCCATTTACCCCGGTTGCCCGGTTTACTTTTAATTCTGCGAGGTCGATAGCGAATGAAACCCATCAGACATGCAAGCAACACTTATCAAGGAGGAACTATCAGAGATACTCATGAGCGTCCATGCAAGAAAAAAGAGAGATTAATAGGAGCCTCCATGCAAAGCAAGGAGATCCACAGGAGAAAAATGGAAGTTCAATTAGTCACGCAAGCAAAAAAAAAAAACTAATCAGTGGGGTACGGGAGTCCAGGATTTTCGTAGCTACCATCAATGTTAGGCTTGTTTCAAAGGAAAAAGAAACTGCAATTTCAAAAAATCCAAGCGTAACTGAAGATGACATTTAGATATAGTCATGATTAGAAATGTGCGCGGCGTTGCCGCTTATATGGCCAGTGCGTGGGACAGGTCGCAAGGAGTAGCAGCAGGTAGATATCCATTCTTAGGTTGCCAAGGAGCCAATGCTTAGATACACAAACAAGTATCATCCAAGATAGCCATAGTTGCTTAACTGAAGAACTATTGCAATTGTGAGCAGTGAAATTTTTTTAACAGAGGACACTGCTTACAACCTTGGCATTGTAGAAACTAATATAGTACACCTCAGCTGGAATTGGCCAACTTGCAGTGGCTGCTGTCTTCTTGGGATCAGTGGACAGTCCCTTAGCACTGATTATATGTCCCAGGTACTCAAGAGATTGTTGAGCAAATGAACACTTGATCTGCTTCAAGAAATGTAAACACTTGTTGTAGATGCTCTTGTCGAAAGTGTGTTTCTGACCGAGAAAGAACTATGAATGTTTAGATTGTTTGAAGAAGCAACATTGCAGAAATCTTACCGTAGAACCAACCTGCAAGCAAACTCGAGAATCAGTTATCCAGGCTATAGATGTGGCAGCAAAACCCTTTGCTGTTAGTAATAGCCTGAACCGCACAGATCTAAATTAAATTGTTCGAGCATAGACATACAAGAGTGTCCACATTGCTGTACACCAAAATATCCTTCGCTTTGGTTTCCTTGTGCTGCCATAGAGAAGAAAACTAAGTTAGCATATATTGAATGTTATGGTAGTGAGGTAGTTGACTGAGCTGAGCTCAAATGGTAGTGCTGCAAGATGAGCAGGCTGTATGGCTTCAGAATTCTCCTGCAGAGAAGGCTTACAAGTTACCAACTTACAACTGCAATTTTTGCAACACATTGGGCAACCTAATTCAGTTACATCAAAACACAAACATTGCAAATCTTAATAGGAAGACACTAATATGGGAACCTGATGCACTTTTTTAAGAAGAGATGAACTCAGCTTTTAAGAAAGCAGTGCGATACAGAGTCAGGCTGGGGATACCATCTATAACCATCGAACAATATATACAGCCATCATATCTCAACTATATCAGATAACTCTTTAGCCACGCCATTATGTCATCCTTCAGTTGTGTCGGTGTTCTGACCCTCGAGGGGTTAACACCAACGAGTAATATTTGTAATTGCGTGCTCCCTTAATCCGGTGGGTGATGCAAGAAGAACACGGCGATTTATCCTGGTTCGGGCAAAGAAGGCCCTACGTCCAGCGGGGGGAGGATGG